>CM077096.1:531139-1113793 GCA_039513925.1 Platanthera zijinensis
TTTCATTCTTCTCTCCGACCGGTAGATCGCACAGCCCCTTCTTCTTCTCCTCCTTCGGCCAGTGAGGAGCAAGCGAAGTCCTCCTCCGGCAACCCCTTTTTTTCCTCTCCGCCGGTCGGGTGAGTCTCAAGAGGAACGCCTAGGGGTTTTTCACTCGAAACTTCTCTACGTGGATCTTTGAGCCTAGATCGGCTTCCTTGGGTAAGGATCTCCGCTCAACACATGTTTTCAGATTTTGCCCGAATTTTTGTTGTTATAATTTTTGCTCCAGTCATTGTATTTGCGTCGATTCCCTCTTGTGGTTGTCGTATGTTCATCTAACATCAATTTGTTTGTGTTTCCGGGTGCCGCTCATCGGATCTAGGTGGTGGAACCACTCCAAGCCCACTCTGAATTAGGGCTTATCACATCCAAACGCCGCAAAAATCCCTGATCCCTCGCGGTAGCCTCTTCTCCCCTCACTCTCGAGGAAGTAATTTCTAAACCATCATGTTGTGTAGTGCGATTGTCAAACACCTATGCAAGCAAAGAAATCTTGTTAATTCAAATTTGAATTACATTTTTGATCTTGAATAGGTTTAGCTAGAGCATTTAACTTCGCTTGCCCCACTTAGTTTTTGCTAGCGTTTTCGACGTCACCTTAAGGCAAGTGGAGAACTCCTTCTTACTTGCAAACTTTGGAATTTAAAACCTTGTTATCTGCTCCCTATGATATTTACTAACGTTATTTTTGGTAAATCTCTGCACCCTCGTAATATTGTCATAAATTTATATGATAAACAATCACCTAAGTATGAAACTCGAAAATAAATCCGTAGTTGTAAGCAAAATCCTTGAACTGTAGTGTCTAATTGGGCATCTGTCTGCCGCCATGGTCACGACAAGCAGGATTATTTTTCCGACAAGACTTGCACGCAGAACTGATCGTGAACCATGTGTGCATGTTATAGCACCTACACCCTTCATCGATCACGGCTTACAACATATTACATGAATAATTTTAGGCTATACTCCGGAGTAGGCTATCATTTCAGAAATGTCTTTCTGACTTAGTTTTTTTTGGTATGTTTGCTAGTTTTGAACAAGATGTATCAGTACTCGATTGCCTGTTTGCTTCCGCTCGCAATTTAATTAATTAACTAGCTCATGATTTAATTCCTATGTTCTGAGGTATTTTCCTTTTATTTTGGATTTGTCTTAGTGTTCGTGATTGCGTTGTCTGCCCCCTGAGCTATTTCTCGTTCAGCTACAGCTTTGCTTGGAGGTTTTCTTTTGTAGTTGCTTACATCAGGTTCTATGTATTTGTTTTCTTCACTGTCAGTGTGTTTTATCATGTACTAGTTATTGTAAGTCATTTTCTCTTGTATTGTTGACAACTCCTAGGATGATTCTGATGTACTAGATCATTTTACTTATAACATATTCATTTCTGTTGATTATTGCATTCACTTCTGTTTCAGCACTGTGTGTAACATTAAATTTTTCAAGGAAATGCATGTGCATTAAATTCTCACTGTTTTAAAACTTTAAGCGCTTCTGTATATTTATAAAACATAAATTGTTCAATCAAAGTAACTATTTCTAAAACTATTTTCAGTATTCTCTGCATCCGCCTTAGCAGACATGGATTTCTTTCCGCCCATGCCTGTGGCATCACGGCCCGCCCGAAGTGCACTCTGACTTTCGTCGAGACGGTTCGTGACATTCGTCGTGTTTGTCTTCTACTTCTACTACTTTCTCAGACTCGGGCTCAGGCTCAGGATGTGATTCATTAATATAAACTTCATACTCAGGCTCACGTCCATCGGAAGAATCAATAATAGCGACAAAGTGGCGTCGCGGGCATTCGGATGATTTGTACTCCGGCTCCATGCACTTAAAGCATCGAAATACTCCAATGTTAGGCTTAGCCCCGATAATCTCCTTACCCTTGGAGGGAATAATAAGAGGGTGAGGGAACTCTAAGATCCTAGCAGTGGTGGTAGTGGGGACGCTCGATGTAGATCTATCAGTAGATCTAACTTTAGATGTCCACTTCTATAAGGAATCTACTCTTCGTGCTCGACTCGAGATCCCTCCTAAGTCTTTATAATCAAAAAGTTTTAGTTGGTCTCTAATGGAGTAGTGTAACTCATTCAGGTAATAGGACACGATCATATCATTATCCTCTCGGAGGTCGAGGCGAGACTGCAGTACTAAGAACTTGATCATATACTCATCTACCGATAATTTGTCTTAATGTAGGTTGTGGAACTAACGGTAAAGGGTCTGCAAATAATCGGGTAGAACGTACTATTTCTGAAGTTGCCTTTTAAACTCTGTTCATGTGGTTATACTTAATAAGAGGCATGCCTAAATTAAATCTAAAACGCTCCAGTTGTCCCCACTAAACAAGGGGGGACCTTTCAGTCTAAGCATGGCATACTCAACTTGTCTAGCTTTGGGCAATTGCTTCTAAGCCAGGAAACGGTCTATCTGATCACATCAGTCTAAACAACCATCGGGTTCTAAATGTCCCTTAAAATCATCAATGTCTAACTTGACTCGTACATCCCAACGAGATTGATTATGTGGTTCAGGTTCGGGGTGTGCAAAGTTCCAGAGGTCTAGAGTTAGGGTCTACTTTGGCCACTGGGTAGGTGTTCGGTTTATGTGCATGGTGGCTTCGATATTAATAATCGATAACATGCGTGACACTACCCATATTGGCGGTGAGAGTTTAGACCGCTTTCATCAAGTCGTTCATACGTTGGGTCAAGTCCTCTACGCTATTTTCAAAATGATCGACTACCTTTTTCATTTAAATAATTTGATTTTAATTATCTCTGGAAAAAAATTTGTTGGTTTTAAAACTAATTTAAATTTAAAAAAACTTTTTTAAAAATAAAGATAACTCAAAAAAACCAGTCTTCGGTTCCAAGCCCGGATGAAAAATGATGAGGGTTGTGTTAAGTAGACGGAAAGCGTAAAATTTAGTCACTCTTATGAATATGAATTATTAGAGAAATTGTGCAGAAGCTAGGTTGTTCCCTTTAAAAAGTGCGTCGCATGATTCAAATGCGGCATCTTGGCAAGTACCATTGCATCTCCAGAACTTGAGTGTAGTGTTAAATATGTAAGAGTGCTCTTCGTATTTCAAAGGAGACCATTAGAAGCATTTGTTAGTCGTTGTGAGAGTCTAGTCACTAGGCATGTTAAATGAGGGAGGGGTAGACCAATAAAGACTTAGAATGAAACTATAAGGAAAGATATGATGTACTTAAGCATTAGTGAGATTATGATAAAAAATAGTGCACAATGGCGACAAAGGATCCATATAGTCGACCCCACAATAGTGGGATAAAGGCTCGAGTGTTGTTGTAAAGATAACTAAAAAAATTTAAAAATATTTGATGTTAAAGGAGAGATTACCTGAGTGCATAGAAAAAGAAAATTATTTTTTTTTTGTTTTATTTTAAAATTCAAGCTCAAATAAAATATATTTTTTTTTTAAAATTTAAATAAAAAAATAAAATTAAAAAAATTAAAAAAAAAATAGATTATAAAAATTTCTTAACAATTTTTTCTTTTTTGAAACCCGCATCGCTTGATTCGCGATAGGAGCAAATCAAAGGACCCTCTGATGTCAAACTGATGCAGGCCAAAATTAGGGTTTGAAAAATAAGTAATTTATCTTTAACGATTTGGTTTAATTTAATATAAGCCAAGCGGGCCAAATAGACTTTCGCGCGCGAAATCGCACTTTTGACGCTTAAACTTCAAAAGGCCGTTATTATTATTTGAGAAAGAGATCTTTGAGTGCTTTACATGTAAAATCCGTCGTGAGTTCGTTTCGTTCACAAGTAAATCACAGACAATAATTTATGAATGAACGGGAATTTAACAGCTTGAACGTTTGAGGCAAGCTTAAACTAATTATTTGAGTTGCATAAACTTTAAGCCAATAAGTGAAATAGGAAAGGTGGCGGAATTACCCCCAGGCATACGCGATAACTACGGCGAGGTTTGGTCATTTCAAATTGGATGCAATGTTGGTGGAATCTGAAACGAAAATGGACGAGACTACTTCGAAAACAGTCGGTAGAATTTGGTTATCATGTGCACGATGTCGATGCAGATGAGGAGGGTGTCGTTGGAGCCCACTGGAATGAGTAACAAGAACCACCCTTGACGTCGGAGTAGATCGTCGAGGTAGACAGCGTACTATAGGGGGATGGATCTCCTCGGCAGACTGAGTGTTGTTAACGAACGACGGCGAAGTCGCGCCCTAGCGGTGTCGTGGAAGCCTGAGAAGTGACGCCCGTTGAGTGAGCGTCGGAGCTGGTTGATCTCGCGTTCAGTAAAGGCGATGAATCGAGATTACATGACGAACTGGAGCACGGTTGTCGGGATAACATAGGAGCAACGAAATGTCATTCAATGTTAATTCCCAGGCTCCCTTTTTTAGTCACAGTGGAGGTCCTTTTAACAAAAAGAGTCAAGCTTTTCCTTTAAATTATTTCCCAAAATGTTTTCTCGTTGAATATTTTTTTCCTAAACTTACCTGCCCATTGTAGCTTCCTAATGTGTGTGATTATCTCATATAGAATACAAATTGACTTTGAATTATTTCCATATTTTAACTTCCTAAAGGCCCATCTCCAATGGAATCTTCTTAACGGGAATACTTTATATTCTTAATTTGATTTTATTATCCATTTTACTTTATTCTTTCATAATTAATTAATTAAACTTGTCTCTTTCGTCCTAGCTACTCAAATTGTCGGACCATTTATTCAGGGTCTCACCGCCCAACCAAATCGATGAACCAGAGTTAAAAATATGGTTAGTGCGTAGGAAAATTGACAAAAATAAAAATAATAAATAATAAAAATATAACTTGCGCATGATGACATCACGCGTCCAAGGATGCAGCGACGGTTGCATCAGCAATGTTTACTTTGTCTCTACCAGACAGAGAAAAGGACACAAATCCTATTGCAGAGTCAGTCCTATGGTCGGTAGCATCGAAGTCGATGATACACTAGGTGGAGAAGCGGGTAATAGCAAAATGTGCACCTGGGAACCCCTGTTGGGCATAAGAGGACGATGAAGAACTAGATGGCTCGGACGGTTGACCATGCATCATGCGACGAAAAGCTTAGATCTCATCGACAAAAAGGGCAGAAGGAGCTCCCGTAGTAGCAGGGCAAGCATGGGGAGCAGTATCTTCAAAGGCATTTGAAAGATGTGCATATCTGGATGGAGGTGGTCGACCTTGAGAACGACCATAGTCACGGCCTCCACGAGAGACAGGCCCTCCTCTTGGAGGAGGAAAGACGTGAAGATTGACCAAGTATCCCTAATATGGCGGACCTTACCTCAATAATCGCACATCAAATGATCCCTCTCCGTAAACTTGGGTCTAGTGTCATAAGTAGGACGACCACTAGGGTTGAGATGAGCGGGAAGGGCTGAGCCCTCTGATTGAAAGTCAAGGAGTAACGTTTGTCGACGATCAAATTCTTGTTGCACAAGACTGTAGACTTCTGGCAGAGAGGGGAGAAGAGAACGCCCAAGAATCTAAACACTTAAAGGATAAAATCACGATGCGGACCATGAAGAAATTCAAAGATCTGATTGTGTTTTCCTCAAGCCGGAATAAGCACTTCATCTTCTAGAGAGACAAGAGTAAGTGCATCAAAGTGATCATATTCTTGATAGAGTTGTGTAAAGTCCAGGTAATAGGCGGAGCTGCGAAGAGGGAACGATCGTCCTGCGTCAAAAGGAATATTCGTCATCGAAGTTGAAAAATTTGAGCAGCATTCTCGCGACAAGAATATATAATCTCAACTCCCTTCCAAATATCGGTTGTAGTGTCCAGGAACAGGTAATTGCAAGCTATAGAGTCATGCATGGAGTTGAGCAGCCACGACATCACCAAGCAATTTTAAGACTCATTACGACCAATCTGTGGATGTCTGGGCAGGAGCCGTGGTTGTGCCACTAACATATCCAAACATACAACAACTTTTAAGGGCAAGAGTGATGGAATGAGCTCATGGGAGGAGTCCCATGTTCATGGGTTGTACGACCGGATCCCAAAGACAACAACAGGGTGGATGCAACGCGAACCCCGGAGAACGTATTTGTCGAATCAACACTTCCATCCAAAGCAATCCAAGGATAGAAACCAAGGGATCGCATAAATGAGGAGAGGGGCATAGCCCTAGGTTTTCCACATAGAAAGAGAACAGCTTGAAAAAAAATCCGGCAATGAAACCAAGCGAAAAGAGCAAATCAAGTGTAAGGAAGAAAAACCATCCTTAACAAGAGAAGGAATATGGACACAAAAAATGCAAGATTCAAGGTCGCATGCAGTGGCGCCCAGAAGCAGCGGACGGATCGGGCGCAAAAATGGCGCGAACGAGCGGGATGCGGGCGAGCGGGATGCGGGCGAGCGGGATGCGGGCGAGCGGGATGCGGGCGAGCGGGATGCGGGCGAGCGGGATGCGGGCGAGCAGGATGCGGGCGAGCGGGATGCGGGCGAGCGGGCGAGCGGGCGAGCGGGAAGCGGGCGTGCGGGAAGCGGGCGTGCGGGATGCGAGCATGTGGGATGCTGGCGAGCGGGATGCAAAAAAACAATTATTTTGGCATTGGCATTACATCAACCCGCTCTCCAAGCCAAAAACTACATCAAATTTCAATTGATTGGTTTGAGACTTTGAGGTACTTATGTAGGTTCCAATTGGAAATTAATATTGTCTTTGTTGATTATTTAGTTAAAGTGTATGTTATTAGGAATTTAAACTTGTAATAGTTTGCCTAATTAACTTGTTATTTACAAGGTATATTTGTTTAATCAAAGAACTCTCAGTTTGACTATTATTTGATCTTGTTTGCTTACTTTTAATTCTAACTTGATTTGTGCATGTGTGTAAATTCCGCTTATAATTTCAGTATTATTGCAAGTGTCTGTTGGGCTAATGCATGAACATCACATTCATTATTCTAGATCTCCTCGCTGTCATTACGGGTGCATACATTTATTAGGATACCGTTAGAGCATACTCACTGCAGCCTTCACTTTACCAAAGAATCAAATTTAGTATCAGAATCTCAGGGTCATTTGAATGTTTCATAGTGGTACAGTGTGATGATCTCTTCCCTTAGATACCCAAGCTACTTCTAGTTCCAACACTGTTATGTCTATGTAGTGGTAGGATCATTTGCATGTTTATGTTGGGCTATTGCTCGATATCATGGTTGCCGATGGCACCACATTACTAGTCGTGGCCTCCTTCATACTAGTCATTTCCATGTTCCCGATGTTGCCTACATACTGATATGTCGATGTAGTGATTGGGATACTCCTTGGAGCCGATCTTCGTTGTGGCGGGATGTACGCCCTTGATCGTCTCCACCTTCCATCCACTTCATCATCACCTGCGGCTTCCTCCCTTTGTCTTCCTTCAGTGGGTTTCTTTCAGTGGCATCATCGTCTTGATCATCTCAGTAAGTTCACGTCTAGCTTCTCTCATTAGTCATGGTTTACTTAGTCATGTTTCTATTGATCGGTCTCAATCTTATTCGGGTTATAAGCTCGGTAAACAGCTACAACTCCTCATATTCGTCTAGTGAGTTCAAGTCTCAGCGTACTTTTGATTTAGCTCATTCTGATATATGGGGACCCGCACCTTTTGTATCCAAGGGCAGACACCGGTATTATGTTCTTTTCTTTGATGACTATTCTCGTTATTGTTGTGTCTACTTTATGCATTCTCGATCTGAATTTTTAAAATCTATGTTACTTTTTTTGTTATGGTGCGCACACAGTTTTCTGCTTCCATACGCATTTTTCATTCTAACTTAGGAGGGGTATCTCTCTTATGCGTTTTGAGATTTGCTAGCTACCCACGACACTCTCCATCAGCTTGTCTGTCCCGGTGCACATGCTCATAATGGCACCGCTGAAAGGAAGTATCGTCATATTATTGTGACAGCTTGCACCTTTCTTATCTCCCCTCATGTTTGATGCGGAGCAGAGACGAGGAAACGTTTTGGGCCCGTTCGGGGCTGATTTGGCAACTTTCCATATATGATGTGCCCGGATCGACGATCAAGCTCCGTGATTGCGTCCAGAGCGTCGCCGCGAGTCAAAATACTATATTACTTTATTTTTTTCAGTTTATTTTGATGTATTTTTATGGGCGAACCCACCGGCCAATCATAGTCATTGATGGGGATGCCCTAGCTTCTCTTTTATTATAAATAGGATGTAGAGGGGTTGAATTCAGTCATTGCAGAATTTGGAGAGTTCATTTTCGGATTCCTGCGATCTTTCCTCGGTGCCGACGTCGTGGAGCCCTAGGTGACGACTCCTAGGTGGTTTTCTTCATCCTCAAGGTAATACCCATCCATAGCCTTCTCCTCCCCCCTCCGAAACCCTCATCTGCATCTCCTACAACCACCAAATCCCAATCCCCACCATTGATTACTGTTCATGATTACTATTCACGGTCACTGTTCACCGCCACTGTTCACCCGCATTGTTCATCCGCAGCTACTGTTCACCCACACTGTTCATCTGCCGGCACTATTCATCTGCCGGCCCTATTCCAATCCCGCAGCCCCCTTCCCCTTCGTGGATCCACTTCCCATCGCTCCGAAAACCCTAAATCCATTTGATCTAGTGTTACCACCCTCCGATCCGTTATTTCCATCGCACAAACCTTCCATTTTTGCCCGAATCCGCTCCTAAATAGCGGATCTACTCGCCCCAGGTCCGGATCTACTCATTCGTGGTCGAATCCGCCGTTTTACCCTCCGTTACCACCACTTTCCGCCGAGGGCAGCCACCGTCACCGTCGCCTCGCCACCGGTTCCACCTCCGATCGCCCGTCTTTACACCCGGCCCTCAAATCCTTCAGTGCCTCGGTTCAGCCCTCTACATTGTGAGCATTTATGGTATTGTATTCTGTGATTTGACATTTTCATTTGGTTGGTTATCTATATTGTGTTGTGATTATGTTTGTGTAGTAGTTGTTTTCTTTTATGCTAATAATTGTTTGTGGAATTATTTGTCGCACGCTTGCCTTGGCCCTCCGAGCGGAGGAAGTCATTGTCCAATTGCTGAAAATAATTATTTGTCTCTTTTATTTTAATTATCTGTGTGGTAATCTTAATTTCATTGCTTATATTAATCGTTGTCGTTACCCGACAGCCACATTGCATTTAGTGTTGCATTAGTGTGTTCCCCGCACCCACACTTAGAGTCTTCGCTCCCGAGCACAACTAGTCTACCCTACATCATTTTGGTATCAGAGACAGGTCGTCATTTGCATGTTTTGTAGTGGTAGGTCATATAGAGTCTAGGTTCATCCATGACTAATTATCGGCGTCGTTCCTCTCCTCTCTTGAGAGATTCTGAGTCCGCCTATACCCAATCTCATAGAGCGACTTCAGAGAAATCCTCACGTTATCACGATGATTATTATCGTCTGCGGCACACCACTTTCCGAGATCGTGTCAGCCCACCGACACAACCTCACTATGTCAGAGACGATCAGTATGATGATTGTTGTCGTTCATATCCTTGCACGCGAGCGGATCGTGTTGATCCTTCGACTCGACCCGATTACCTTAGGGATTACTATTATGAGGATCGTCACTTTGAGAGAGATCTTGAGAGTCGGTTTCGTACAGTTTCTCCTTCCTTTGACGGCTCATCGAGTCCTGAGTCTTTCAGTTATTGGCTCGTGTATATTGAGTATTATCTTGATCATTTTGAGTTATTCGGTAAGCGTCGCGTTAAGTTTGCGAAACTTAGACTTTTAGATCAGGCGAGGGAATATTGGGCTAGCGTTGAGAGGACCCGCGAGCGAGACCATCTTCGTCGCATCACTAGTTGGGTGGACATGAAGCGTACATTGTGTCAGAGGTACCTACCTTCATCATATCGGAGTCGCTTGCTCGACCAATTATTTTCCCTTCAGCAAGAATCCATGTCTGTCGCTGAGTACAGGGATTGCTTTGATGAGTTAGTTGTGAGGAGCGATATCCGAGATGACTCAGCCATGACCACTTGCAGATTTTGATCTGGGCTTCGATCTGACATCCATACTAAGGTGGTTTATCATAGCTCGAAGTCCCTCGAACAGACGTATCAGCTTGCCCTTTATTACGAAAAGTCTTTGAGATCCGCCAGAGCTGGTCGGTTAGACCCTCACCTTGACCTTCGCAGTACGAGTCCTTCTCATACTGAGATCACCACGATGTCTACCACTGTCCTGTCACCCACGACGGAAGTGATACCTGATACAGATTGCTCTCACCTCGGCGAGATGCTTAGCCCCGTGAGTGACTTATCTCTTGTTTCTGACCCATCTCTTGTGACTCCGACGGAGGGTGAGCCTGAGCGACTTATTGAGTCTGTAGTGTTGTGTCTCTCATCCACACCTCCACTTTTGACATGTCTGGGGTTGATTGACACTCATACCCTAGACTCATGTCTTGACATCGTACCCGCAGACTCATTCTTAAGCGTAGGTCTATGTCACTTTTCCCTTGGCATTACCCTGAGCCATGTTACGATCGAGAGCTCAGAGCTTGGTGTTGATCTCGTAGTGGCTGTGTCACCCATGCACAGGGACACTACCCCTTTCGATGGTACTCATCGGGGGGACCTTGACCTTAGTGACGAGCCCTATGACGAGCCCCCTATTGAGCCTCCTGATGATCCGCCACATCTTGGTGAGGTTGAGACTTGGGTGAGCCACTCAGGTATGACGCCTCTTTCATCATCATCTCTGGCCTTGCCCCAGAGATGGGACCTTGAGTGGAGCACGACATATATAGGGCCTACCTTGAGTCCACTTGAGTATACTCATATTGTGAGGATCTACCTTATGACGCCTCACACTCTGAAAGAGTTTTTGGATACGCCACCCGATGAGTTCTTTCTTGTCTGGGACGCTCACCATATTTTAGAGTCACGACTTCTAGTCGGTGCACACGATTTTCACTCAGGTGATCGTCTCCTTCGTGATGACTTTTCTTACACACCTCCTGGGGACCCCCCCCCCCGATGCGTCACGTTCCCCGAGAGACATTTGGCTCTTTGCGAGCCTGTATTTGAGTATAGTTACCTCCCACGGTCATCTGAGCACTCGTCACACACGGGATGAGTTTGTCTACACTCCACCAAAAGAACCTCCAAATAGGTCACCCCATTTTAGAGACATCCCAAACATTATTAGATTTTCCTATAAGAAGTGTATCGTGTCTGTCATGTTGTCTTTACATCATTTGCATTATCTGCATGAGTCTGCTCAGTCATTTGCACAGCATTTGCATGATTTGCATAAGTCGGTCCGCCGACGAATAATAGCAAGCAATGAAAATTACAAAGCTCATGCAGATAAGCGAAGGCGAGAGCAAATATTTAATGTAGGCGAGAAGGTAATGGTGCGAGTCCGCCCCGAGAAGCTCCCTTCGGGGCCTGCCAAGAAGTTAAGCGCGAGGCGAATGAGTCTGTACTTCATTATTAGTCGTATTGGGGCCAACGCCTACCGACTTGACATCCTGGCAAATATGGGAATTCACTATGTGTTTAATGTTGAAGATCTGACTCCATATTATGAACCTCATGAGTATGTGGACCCGAACGGTGGAGATGCCCAGCCACCCTCACCCCCACTGTCATTACCAAATCACCCTCATACATCCTCACCCATTGTTGACCTCCACCCACCTGGGGACTCGTCCTCTTTGGTTTCACCGCAGGCACCACCGATCGCACCGGGAACCACCACTCGCGAGTTGAGCGTTGAGAGCTTCATGGAGACCAGACTCCACCAGTGCATTCCCATTACAGACGTTGGTGACTCTTGGGTACTTGCAGCAGAGCTTGATCGATTCGCCCCTGGACTTCGACTTCAGCACGTCCGTCTCCATTCACCAGAGATGACATCTTTTCAGTCAGGGGGAGTTGATTGGCGAGGACACTTTCCAGAGACGACACTTGGGCGACCTCTGGTGGACTTCTTCGAGTTTTACCCGGCATGCAGCGAGAGAATTTTGAGCCCTATTCATCGGGAGATGAATTCTTTCAAGACGGGGAGATTGATGCGGAGCAGAGACGAGGACACGTTTTGGGCGCGTTCGGGGCTGATTTGGCAACTTTCCATATATGGCGTGCCCGGATCGACGATCGGGCTCCGCGATTGCGTCTGGAGCGTCGCCGCGAGTCAAAATACTATATTACTTTATTTTTTCAGTTTATTTTGATTTATTTTTATGGGCGAACCCACCGGCCAATCATAGTCGTTGATGGGGATGCCCTAACTTCTATTTTATTATAAATAGGATGTAGAGGGGCTGAATTCAGTCATTGCAGAATTTGGAGAGTTCATTTTCGGATTCCTGCGATCCTTCCTCGGTGCCGACGCCGTGGAGCTCTAGGTGACGACTCCTAGGTGGTTTTCTTCATCCCCAAGGTAATACTCATCCATAGCCTTCTCCTCCCCCCTCCGAAACCCTCATCTGCATCCCCTACAACCCCCAAATCCCAATCCCCACCATTGATTACTGCTCACGATTACTGTTCACGGTCACTGTTCACTGTCACTGTTCACCCGCACTGTTCATCTGCAGCTACTGTTCCCCCACACTGTTCATCCGCCGGCACTATTCATCCGCCGGCACTATTCATCCGCCGGCCCTATTCCAATCCCGCAGCCCCCTTCCCCTTCGTGGATCCACTTCTCATTGCTCTGAAAACCCTAGATCCATTTGATCTAGTGCTACCACCCTCCGATTCGTTATTTCCACCGCATAAACCTTCCATTTTTGCCCAGATCCGCTCCTAAATAGCGGATCTACTCGCCCCTGGTCCGGATCTACTCATTCGTGGTCGGATCCGCCGTTTTACCCTCCGTTACCACCACTTTCCGCCGAGGGCAGCCACCGTCATCGTCGCCTCGCCACCGGTTCCACCTCCGATCGCCCGTCTTTACACCCGGCCCTCAAATCTTTCAGTGCCTCAGTTCAGCCTTCTACGTTGTGAGCATTTATGGTATTGTATTATGTGACTTGACATTTTCATTTGGTTGGTTATCTATATTGTGATGCGATTATGTTTGTGTAGTAGTTGTTTTTTTTATGCTAATAATTGTTTGTGGAATTGTTTGCCACACGCTTGTCTTGGCCCTCCGAGCGGAGGAAGTCGTTGTCCAATTGCTGAAAATAATTATTTGTCTCTTTTATTTTAATTAACTGTGTGGTAATCTTAATTTCATTGCTTATAATAATTGTTGTCGTTACCCGATAGTCACATTGCATTTAGCGTTACATTAGTGTGTTCCTCGCACCCGCACTTAGAGTCTTCGCTCCTGAGCACCACTAGCCTACCTACATCAATGTTCCTCCTCATTCCTGGGCTGAGATTGTTTCCACCGCTGCGCCCTCCACTTTCCTTTATGGTCAGTGTCCTGGTGAGTGTATGTACTCTCGACCCCCACGTTACACTTATTTTTGTATTTTTGACTGTCGGTGTTATGTTTTACTCTCTCCACGTGAGCGCACTAAACTCTCTTCTCAGTCTGTTCCTTGTGTCTTTCTTGGATATAGTACAGAGTGTAAGGGTTATCGATGTTATGAACTTGTTGCATGTCGACTTGCATCTCACGTAATGTTACCTTTGACGAGTCTCACCCTTTCTTCGTGTCATTTGTCCACTCGACCTCACACTCATTCGTTACTCCCTCTAATGTGTAATTTCTCACTCTTCTCATCTCTCTGTCTCATGTATCCTCTCTTCCGACATGTCCACCTCTTTTTCCCATGTTGCAGTCTACTCTGTCACCTCCTCCTCCATTGCCTCAATCTACTCTGTCACCTCCTCTTCCTTTGTCGCAGTTTACTCTGTCACCTTCTCACTCTTTCACTTCATCACCTACATATCTCTCTGACACGCTCGTCGTCCCCCTTCCATATCACTACACTCGCCGCCCCCCTTCTGTTGTCTCGCCTCCAATGCCCCCAGACTCAGTGTCTGTCTGCTCCAGCAAGTGTCCTATGGATGATCCACCTATGCGTCGCAACCCACCTCTTGAGAGGCATTCTCCCAACTGTCTTAGCCTTGCTACCCTATCACTGGACCTACATGTCCTTCATGCTACTGTCTGTAGTACTCCAGAGCCGACTTCCTACCGTGAGACTGCTCAGATACCTACGTGGCAGGTTGCTATGTCTGCTGAGTTGGAGGCGCTCGAGCACACTCGTGCATGGGACCTTGTTCCTCTTCCACCTAGTGCTGTTCATATTACTTGCAAGTGGGTCTTCAATGTCAAGACTCGCTCTGATGGTTCTGTGGAGAGGTACAAGGTTCGGCTAGTTGTTCGTAGTTTTCAGCAGGAGCAGGGGAGAGACTATGACGAGACTTTTGCTCCAGTGGCTCACATAACTACGGTCCGAACTCCTATTGCAGTTGCAGTTGTTCGTCACTGGTCCCTGTCACAGCTCAACGTGAAGAATGTTTTCACGGTGATCTTGGCAGGAGGTATACATGTTTCCTCCTAGTCTATCTGCCCCTCCGGGTCTTGTCTGGCTTTTGAGGCGAGCCCTTTATGGGCTCAAACAGGCATCTCATGTGTGGTTTGCACGTTTCAGCTCAGTTATTACATTCGCAGGTTTCCAACCATGTCTACATGATCCAGCCTTGTTTGTGCACTGCTCCTCTCGTGGTCGGACCCTTTTGCTATTCTACGTGGACGATATGATTATTACTAGTGATGATCTTTCTCATGTACCCTTCGTCAAACATCACTTTCAACAGTAGTTTCAGATGACTGACCTTGGACAGCTGAGCTACTTCTTGGATCTTGAGGTCAACACTACAGACCGCAGGTTTCAGCTCTCTTAGCAGCATTACACATCAGATCTCCTAGCTCGGGTTGCTCTCTCTGAGTCTCACACAGTGGACACCCCTATAGAGGTCCACCTTCAGCTACGTCCGGATGATGAGGTTCCACTCTCTGATCCTACTCGATACCGCCACCTCGTGGGGAGTCTCATCTATCTCACCATTACTCGGTCCGACATTGTCCATATTGTTCATGTGTTGAGCCAGTTTGCTAGTTTGCCCACCTCTGTGCATTATGATCACCTGCTACGGCTCCTGCACTATCTCTGGGCAACGACTTCACGTGGACTCTTCATCTCCAGCAGTAGTTCTCTACAGTTCCGTGCTTACTCGAATTCTATCTGGGCTAGTGATCATGTTGACCGTCATTCTGTCACCAGTTTCTATATGTTCTTAGGTTCTTCACTTATTGCATGGAAGTCCAAGAAACAGACTGGTGTGTCTCATTCCAGCACTGAGGTTGAGCTTCGAGTCATGACTACCATCACTGAGGATATTATTTGGCTTCTTGAGCACCATGGTTTCTCTTCTTCAGATCTCACTCTCCTCTACTATGATAACACCGGTGTCATGCAGATCACACTAAACCTGGTGAAGCATTCTCTCTCCAAGCATATCGGGATGGATGCTTTCTTCCTATGTGAGCACTATGATCGTGGCACTCTTGCTCCTTTTATTCCTTTCGAGCAGCAGATTGCAGATTTGATGACAAAGCTACAGATGAGGACCCAGTATGCATATCTATTGTTCAAACTCTCGGTATATGATCTCACGTGATTTTGTGGGGGTGTTAGATATGATGTACTTTATGAGTGGTAGTGTTAGCTTAGAGTCACCTCGGGTGTTAGGATCGTCCTCCCTTGTGCATGTATATATATTACCATTTTTCAATTGTGAATATACAGAAAATTTATTCTCCCTATCGCATACCATGGACAGTAATAGGCCAACTCGAGCATCACCTACTTAAAGACACGCTAAACCTGCTCAACTCCCGCTTGACTTCCTCAAACACCTGTCAACTAGACTATCGAGATATATTAGTACAATATGGAACAGATGCACTACTCTTACCCCCCACATCTAATCATGCACCTACGGAATGCCTAGCGGATTCATCTGCAACTCCCTTTTCTATTTATGACCTGCTTCATAACTTTAAAAAAAATTGGCTATTTGTCATTTCTTGTCATTTATTCCCTTTAAAAACAAGTACAACGTTGATTGGGATAATACCATGGTAATATCTTTGAGCCCATAAGTGGGCCAGTATACAAGTTGATAGAGCTTTCCTAGGCATCACACAGTTCATCTGAGAAAAGTAACAAGGTTAATGACCAAGAAGCCTAATGGAGCTCCTTAGAGATATTTTAACAAAGACATTCAAAATCACATTCTTTGTCTCATTTATATTTGTGAACCCATGCAGCAGATTATGACCCTAAAGGATAAAACATGTGACAAATAGTTTTAACTCTTAAGAAAGAAAGAGCGAGATGGCGCAATCATACCTGAGGCAAAGGTAGAGCGGCAGCTACATCAATAAAGAAATCAGATTTTATATATCTTTTTGCTATCTGTTTATGGTCTAAAACAAGCTCTCCCCTTCCAAAAACCCTTGAATCCGGTGCTATAAAGGCGGTTCTAAACTTCAAAAGAATATGCAACACATAGAAGATGTCAGCAAGTGTCCTAAATACAGTGAGCGCGACATTCAAACCCCAGTCCATTTTCTTCACACATGAGAGATTGTTGCCATTATGAGTCGAGGGCAAATAGAAATATAGGGGATCTATGAAGAGAGAAACCAAGCTCGTGATGAGGAATATGTGATTCCATTTCACCATCATATCACTTCCTGGATCGAGTATCCGTTTCAGCCATGACTGGTGGGCATTGTACTCGGATAATACTGTGTGTCCAACAGCAGGAATTGCTTTGGATGGCAAAGCCCCTCCATTTTGGGGGATCTGAAAAGCGGATTTAGCAGTTTTGTTCTTCTCATCAGGATAGAACCTAAAGAAAACAGATTCAGAATCTAAGAACCACCAGGGAAGTAAATTTCAAAATCAAATTATCCAATTTCAAATGAGAGCAATGAACCAAGAGTAGAAATTAGGTCTCTTCCATTCATTAGATCGCGAAGAAAGAGTATTTTATCAGTTCAAACCCGTAAAACAGAGAAGAATACTTCAACCACAACTCTCTATGAACTCAAAACCAACAAGTTTTTTGTTTGTAACGTTAATTTGAAAAAAGAAATTTAAAAAAAAAATACTTGTAATTTTAAATACTAACAGTAAGGGGAAAAAAACTGTCGTCGTCTTCTCAAAATGCCAAAAAATGGAATCAGCAAGGCCAAGCTGCGATTTCTAAAACGACTAAAGCCCGTCAACAATCAATCAAAAAAGACAACCGTATATTAGTTTAACTGCTTTTTGAGGATTTATACCTAAGACAAGTCTAAAATGTTTTCTTAAAAAATTTCTAAGCTGTTACAGACCAAAAATCCCCATCTAGATCGATGTTTCCATCCATAATCCAAGCCACAAAAAGCATACTGTAACTCACCTGACCGTCATCGCCCTCCATAGCTCCGCTTCTTCATCAATCTTCCTGGAACCTTTCATCGCCCGAACGAACCAAAAAAAGAACTCACCGGCGTTATTCTGACGCCGCCAACGGAGTAAGTGCCGGAATACTACAGTGGTCGTTGCCGCCTCGATTATTCAATCCCTTCCAACGAGCATATTACTATATGGAGCTAGATCTCTCCTTGGAAGACCCATCCGAGCACTCCAAAAGAGAAAATTAGCACGACGCCCGCGCAAGATAGTTAGAAAATTATTTTTCTCTGTTTCACTGCCAAGAGTTCAGAAAATGGGATTTTTTTTACCGACGTTGAGAAGTAGCGACTATTTTGGACTTCTCCCTCCGGTCTCTCTCTCCCTCTTGCTGTCATTTTTCAAGGGTTAGAGAGTAAACTGGAAGATTATTTTTCCAGTCAGTCTCCCTCCCACTAGCTCTTGATTTTATGGATGGTTTAGCGATTTCGGACGGTGTTTGGAGCAAACAACGCCGGACGGCGGGTAATCAAACGAAGTTCCGTCTCCATTTACATCATTTGCATCCGCAGCAAGGAGGAAACACCCCCACCGCTCCGTTTCGACCCTCGCCTCCCCTCCTCCTGTTCGAAAGCTCCGCTTGGACCCGCCTGCTCCTCCGCCACCGCTCAATCAAACGAAGCCTTAATTTAGACTCTGTTTAGAAAATTGGTGCCGTTTTAAAGTGAGCAATTCAAAAAAGAGATTTAAAGTTAAAATTGCATTTTTAAAATTAAGATTTTATTTGAGAAAATTCTGGTCCAATGACAATTTAAAAATTATATCTTAACGCTTTGTTTGGTTCATCGTTTCGCCGCCTCCGTTTGGAGCAAACGCCGCAGGACGGCGGGTAAACAAATGGCAGTCGGCGGCGTTTACTCCGTTTGCACCCGCAACAAGGAGGAAACGGCCCCAATCCGCTCCGTTTTGACCCCCACCTCTCCCCTCCGGTTCCAAAGCGACATTTCGACCCACCAGATGCATCTGTCGCCGCTTAACCAAATATAACCTAAATTACCACTTCTCTCTTATTAAAATTATATTTTAATTATATTATCACCTTAATTATATACTTCAGAAGTAATTATTATATATTAAATTATATTTGACTAAAAATAATGTACTTATATTATATTTTATTCTATACATATGTATACGAGCATTTCCTGCATCGTCTCACCCTCGTCATTTTCTGCATCGCCCTCTCCATTTTCTGCATCGTCCAGGCCACTGGAGTGGAGCTGGTAGGAGGAAGATCGTGGGAATTATAACAGGGTTGTTAATCTTCTTCCTTGAAGGGGTTGGGTTCTATGAAAGTCGTTTTTCATTTTGATGGGCTATGTATAATTTATAGGAAAAATCCATTTGCAATTAATGAGAGTCTCTTCACCCTCATTAACTCGATGGGGACATGAGACACTACAACAAAATAGGTCTATCGTGACATTTTTTGCAGCGCTTTTTAAAACGCCGTTGTAGTTAACCTTCGCACACACAATTGGCATGCCCGATCCATGTACGATCCGCGCTCGAGATCTCACCACACACACAACCCGAGTAAACGTTTGCGGCCGACTGAGCCGGCCACCGGCGCCGCCGTCGGGCAGCCTTCGCCCGGTCAGCCTCTAAGGGGTCAGCATCGGGCGGCCTACTCCCGCCCGGCTTCTGTGAAGTCGGAGTCAGAGGCTGCCCGATTGGCCTCCAAGAGGCCGGCCCAACCGATCTCCGTGAGGCCAGCGTTGGACGCCGCCCAGACGGCCTCCTTGAGGCCAGCGCCGAGCAGCCTTCGCCCGGCCGGCCTCCGTGTGGCCGGCACCGGGCGTCGCCCGGTCGGCCTTCGTGTGGCCGGCACCGGGTGTCGCCCGGTCGGCCTCAAAGTGGTCGGTGTCGGGCGACGTTCGCTCGATCGGCCTCCATGAGGCCGGCGGCTGGCGCCGCCCGGTCAGCCTCCTAGAGGTTGGTGACGGGCGGCCCTCACCCGGTAGGCCTCTTTTAAGGTTGGTGGTCGACCGGTCGACCCCCCCCCCCCCCGGCCCGCCTCCCCAGTCGGCCTTCCCCGACCGAGTCTCCCCTCTGATCAGCCTCCTTTTGACCACCACCCTCCAATCATCCTCTGACAATCATTATTTTCCGTTACGCGGGTAACCACCCGTGTATTCACCAGCATAACCACCAATAGTGGTGGGTGCGAATAGTCGAGGTAGTGGTGGCTTGCAAATAGCAAATTTATAAAAAATAATGCACACCACAAACTATATTATATACAACCTGCAATTTGTGATTTTGATGATTACAGTTTGCAGATAGCAGTGTAATCACATCTGGGGCCTATATATTGGACATCAGATCTCCTCTCATTTCAAACTTTCTCCTCTCAGTCTTCTCCTCCTACAGGTCAGAGCTCCTCAGCAAATTTTGTATGTGTCTCCCCCTAGTATATTGCGTTCGGGCAACGTCCGAGAGCGTTCTCCGCCACCAGTAAGATATAAATATTGAGCTTAGTGAGTGGCAGTCTGTCTCCCTCCGAGCACACTTATGTTCTCTCATCCTAAGTTGTAACGAGAAGCGGTTTGTCTCCCTCGATTTCTACGACATCTTGTGAAACTCTGCTGATAGTGATGTTTGACTGAAACCAAACCGGTCACGTTGTTTTTTACCCGTTTATGGGTTTAATTTTCGCATTAAAAAACGCTTAGTGTATTTCTCTACTTACTATGTGATTGTTTGAGCGCTCGAACGTTCTATGGGCTAAGGCAACCTAATTTAATCTGATCTATCGAGAGCCTCGAACGGCCCACAACAATCTTCTTCCAAAAATCAGCAACTACTTCAATCCAGCTAGTCAAAGATCCAGCCCTTTTCACTTTTGGCGATCAATACCGCAAGGTCCAGTCCGTTTAAGCTCTTGAGGCCCTCTCTCTCAAGTCCATCGCTCAACCCAAAATGGTTGTCCTCAGCTGGAGCTCGAGCAGTCAGCATAAAAACAGTCATTTTTTGCCCTTTCAAACCGGCAGCTTTCAACTGGTGCTTGCCAAACACCTCTGCACCGATTTAGGCTCCGTTTGGGAGGGCTTATTTTCACCGGTCAGGCGGTTACGACCGCATGAACCGAACCTTAATTATGGTCCGGTTCATGCGGTCGTAACCGCCTGACCGGTGAAAATAAGTCCCCCCAAAAGGAGCCCTAACCTCACCGTACTGGAGCCAAAACGGCTTCTCAAATGCAGCCTTAAGATAAAGAAAAAAACTGTGTGCCTTACGATGCACATGCGTTGTGTGTGTTGGAGACCATCTAAGCCATTGTTTTTTTTTTTTTACTTTTTTCTTTAGGGGAGTTTTTTTCTCCATCTTTGGATCAACCATCAGGTGGATCAGGTGGCATACGCACATTGAGCTCGAAAATCTCTTTGGCTCCGTTCGTTTCAACGACATTGACATTTAAGTATTGGCTTTCAATTCAATATCAATACACATGAGAAATGATATTAGATTTAAATCCAATTCTTTTGTTCGTCCGCATGAAGACTTTATATCATAGGAATTGACATTGATATTTTTTTATTGTTCGTTTGTAGAAAGACTTTCTGTCATAGGAATTGACATTGATCAATACTATTAATGATCACAATTAAAAATCACAAATGCGATTTTTTAGCCCGACCGTGATTTTTTCTTGAGGCGTGATTTTTTCGCCCAAACTCATGTTTTTCGACCACAACGCGAATTTTTTGACCGGACGTGAAATTTTCGCCCAAAAGTGTTATTTTCGCCCAGACGTGTTTTTTTCGCCATGACGTGATTTTTTTCAATCTGATTTGATTTTTTCAGTCTGAATGCAAAATTTTCATATGAACGCGAATTTTTCGCCCGAACGCGATTTTTTCGTCCGCACGCGAATTTTATCGTCCGGACGCGATATTTTCGCCCGGACGCGAATTTCTCGCCCGGGCGCGAATTTCTCGCCCGGGCGCGAATTTCTCGCCCGGGCGCGAATTTCTCGCCCGGGCGCGAATTTCTCGCCCGGGCGCGAATTTCTCGCCCGGGCGCGAATTTCTCGCCCGGGCGCGAATTTCTCGCCCGGGCGCGATTTTGTCGCCCGGGCGCGATTTTGTCGCCCGGGCGCGATTTTGTCGCCCGGGCGCGATTTTGTCGCCCGGGCGCAATTTTCTCGCCCGGGCGCGCGATTTTCTCGCCCGGGCGCGAATTTCTCGCCCGGGCGCGAATTTCTCGCCCGAGCGCGAATTTCTCGCCAAAGCACATCTCCCGTATGCGATTTTTCGCCCGGACGCGATTTTTACTTCTCAAATCGAATTTTTCGCCCCGACGCGATATTTTCGCATCCGGGCGAGAAAATCGCGTTCGGGCGAGAAAATCGCGTCCAGGCGAGAAAATCGCGTCCGGGCGAAAAATTCGCGTCCGGGCGAAATATTCGCGTCCGGGCTAAAAAATCGCGTCTAGGCGAAAAAATCGCGTCCGGGCGAGAAAATCGCGTTCGGGCGAGAAAATCGCGTCAAGGCGAGAAAATTCGCGTCCGGGCGAAATATTCGCGTCTGGGCTAAAAAATTGCGTCCGGGCGAGAAAATCGCGTGCGGGCGAGAAAATCGCGTCCGGGCGAGAAATTCGCGTCCGGGCGAAAAAATCGCGTCCGGGCGAAAAAATCGCGTCCGGGCGAGAAAATCACATCCGGGCGAGAAAATCGCGTCCGGGCGAGAAATGCGCGTCCGGGCGAAAAAATCGTGTCCGGGCGAAAAATTCGCGTCCGGGCGAAAAATTCGCGTTCGGTCGAAAAATTCGCGTCCGGGCGAAAAATTCGCGTCCGGACGACAAAATTCGCGTCCGGACGAAAAATTTGCGTGCGGGCGAGAAAATCGCGTGCGGGCGAGAAAATCGCGTGCGGGCGAGAAAATCCCGTCCGGGCGAGAAAATCGCGTCCGGGCGAGAAAATCGCGTCCGGGCGAGAAAATCGCGTCCGGGCGAGAAAATCGCGTCCGGGCGAGAAAATCGCGTCCGGGCGAGAAAATCGCGTCCGGGCGAGAAAATCGCGTCCGGGCGAGAAAATCGCGTCCGGGCGAAAAATGCGCGTCCGGGCGAAAAATGCGCGTCCGGGCGAAAAAATCGCGTCCGGGCGAAAAAATCGCGTCCGGGCGAAAAATTCGCGTCCGGTCGAAAAATTCGCGTCCGGTCGAAAAATTCGCGTCCGTGCGAAAAATGCGCGTCCGGGCGAAAATTTCGCGTCGGGGCAAAAAAATTGCGTCCGGGCGAAAAAATTGCGTCCGGGCGAAAAAATTGCGTCCGGGTGAAAAATATCGCGACCGGGCGAAAATATCGCGTCAAGTCCAAAATATCGCGTCTGGGCGAAAAATTCGCGTATGGGCAAAAATATCGCGTCCGGGCGAAAAAACCGTGTGCGGGCGAAAAAATCGCGTTTGGGCGAAAAAATCGCGCCCGGGCGAAAAAATTGCGTGCGGGCGAAAAAATCGCGCCTGGGCGAAAAAATCGTGTCCGGGCGAAAAAAACGCGTCCGGGCAGAAAAAACGCGTTTGGGCGAAAAAAACCTTGTTTGGTCGAATAATTCATGTTCGGGCGAAAAAAATTGTGTCTGAGCGAAAAAATTACGTCTAGATGTATAATTCGTCTCAGGCGGCCAAAAATTGAATCGTAGCGAAAAATTTCCGTACGGGCGAAAAAAACACATTCGGGTAAAAAAATTCGTCATAGAGAAAAAACCGCGTTCGTGCAGAAATATCGCATTCGGGAGAAAAAAAACTTGCCTAGGTAAAAAAAATGCTTCAAGACAAAAAATTACGTCTGGGCGAAAAAATCGTACACAGACGAAAAAAACACGTCCGCGCAAAAAAATTGCGTCCCGATGAAAAATTGCGTTCGGCCGAAAAAAATCACGTTCAGGCTAAAAAAATCGTCTCATTTTGGAAAACCGGACTGAATATCCGTCACTAGAGATAAATATTGAATCTATGAGTTTTTAGATTACGGTGAATATCGACGACTTTCCATCAGAAAGCCAATTCCAATTTAAAATTGTTGATACGAACAAAAGAAATGACATTCATATTCTCAAAGTCAATACTTCAATATCAATGTCTGTGAAACGAACGTACCCTTTGAGATAAAAGGCAGCTTATCGTGTGATCAGCTACATGGATGTTTCGTTAAAAAATAATTTATGCACAAATAAAGTTATTCTTAATGTGTTGTTACTAGTAAATCAAATTTGACTTTTAAAAAATCATTACTGCTAGCAAACTTTTAATTTTAAAGTTATCATTTGAAAGCATTTTTGTTGCTAGCAAACTTTTAAAATTAAAATTATTATTTGAAATCATTTTTGTTACTAACAGAAATTTTTGTTATTTAGATATATGCATTCATTCAAAATAAATCACTACACATGTGTATAACCCGTAATTCATCGAGATCAGATGCAACCGATGATGGTCTAGAGGTTCTCGCCCACTTAGGAGGAGTGCAGTAGAAGTCACCTCCAATGGGCGAGATCCAAACTCTCCGGGGTGAGTGCCTCCCCCAGGGGCGAATCCAGGCTCCCTGGGGCGAGTGCAGTCCCCTACGGGCGAGCACAGCTCCCTGGGGCAAGTGCAGCCCCCCCCCCCCCCCCCCAGGGGCGATTTCGGTCCTCCTGGGGCGAGTGCAGTCCCCCCTAGGAGTGAGTCCAGGCTCCCTGGGGCGAATGTAGCCCCCAGAGGCGAGTGTAGCCCCCCAGGGGCGAGATCAGGCTCCCTGGGGTAAGTGCAGCCCCCCCCGGAGAGTTCAGGCTCTCTGGGGCAAGTGCAGCCCCTCAGGGGCGAGATCTAGACTCCCTAGGGCGAGTGCAGCCCCCCAGAGGGGCGAGGTCCAGGTTCGGGCGAGTGACGAGTCCCGACTTCATCGGGCACACGCCTACCCCGGGATACCTCTTTAGGTCTGCTAGTATCCCCTCCAAACTGCAGAGTTACGATGTTGGCAGACCGTTTTGGGTTGTGTTTAGTAAAAACCAAAAGACGTGATTTCGCTATTTGGGGGCCGAACTTGGAAAACTATAAATAGACCTTCAAGGGCACCTTGGGGAGGAGACTGCCTCTCCCCCAAAGGCTGACTCCGGTGGGCGAGTGCTCTCAAGGCCCACTAAGGTGCCCAACTCTACACTGGTTAGGGAGGAGAAGCTCTCTTTGATATTTCGGGTGTATGACGGGACCTCCTCGCTGTAGTTCGGGGTCTGTCTCTTAGTTCCAAGCAGATGGCCAGGTGCTCTAGTTTGAGAGAAGTAGGTGCAAGTTACCCCCTGGGTCCGAACTCCACAAGAAGCCAAGTTTTGGTTTCAACAGCATGCATTCATTCAACAAGTACATGGCTCGTTCCCTCATTTTGCTCACCTCGCATAAAATGCGTTTGAAGGTATTGGTGGCAAGTGCGTTCAACCGTCACTTGATCGAGGCAGAGTTTTAACAATCCCTTGTCTAGGAGTTTACGCATTGGCTTGATAGTGTCAAGCACAAAATATTTTGATATCCAGTGCTTGGAAGTGTGAATGGTTGTGGTACAATTCACAAGGTGGCGCAGGTGGAGAACAGTATTCACCACCTTTCTAGGAGCACAGGCCTCCTTAGAGACATGGCGAGGATGGCCGACCACATACGATGGACTGAAGAAATCATCTGCCACTACATAGAGGGCCTCCATAAGGCTCGGGAGGACTTGCGGTCTACGTGTGAGGTCGGTTGGTGGACCATGCATGTCTCATCCTCAAAACTCCACAATTCCATCCGCTAGGCCTGAAGAACTTGCGCTTCGATTGTTTTACTTGCATTTTCAGTTAGTTATGTTACATTTTTAACAGATCGCCAAATCGATTTGCTTCATTTTAATAAAAGGTCTCACTAATGCTTGGGGTTGATTTTTTGCTCGTACCTTGCATATATACTACAAGAAATCTGACTTTTATCAATAAAATTTTGGTCATTAAATATTGTGGACTAAAAATATTTAGAGATCAAATTTAATCTGTTACAAGATGGTTACATAAGGTTCGTCATTAAATGCATTGAGAGATCAAAACAATTTTCGGCACTAAATGTATCTTTTTAATGACAATTAATTTACATCACTAAATATACATTTTTGACAACCATTAATTTGCATCACTAAATGTATATTTTTAGTGACAACTAATTATTATCAATAAATATATATTTTTAATAACAGTTATTTTTTGTCACTAAATATACATTATTAGTGATAACTATTTATCGTCATGCACTGAATATATTTGGTGATTAAATTTATTTAGTATTTAATTGTACAATGCAATAATAATAACATTTGGTTATTAAAATTATTTATTTCATCATTAAATACAACAGTAATTAAAATATTCATTCACTAAAAAATTTGCATGAATGAAAAGATAAAGTTTCTTTTAAATTTATTAATTGAAAAAAAGGTGCGAGATAGCTCAAAACCCTTCAATAAGACCAATAGAGTGAAAAACTAAATATAAAAAAAAAATTCAATAATAAACAAATATTATATCTTTCTTTTTTTACATGTAACACAAAATAAATAAATATATTGTACAACCCCAAGTTAGTGACCCCAGTTTACACTGCGCCCAACCTGGGCAGGGTGAGCCCATCAGGAAAAACTATGTCAGGCGAGGCGACCTCGACGACGGCGAGTCGGGCTCCCCATCCAGTTGCCAACTCACTTAATGAGACCCTTAGGCAAGACGACTGCGAGCCGGGGGGCATGTGTAATACCCACATCCGTCACATGGGATATAACAGAAGGTCCGATCGGGGCCCCACGTCATATTCCACGGACAGTCTGCGAAGTTATATATTAATACCAAAGTACTATGATACCATATCAAAACCTAACACAGAGCATTCTAGCGGAAGCTTTTAAATAAGTTAGAAGAATTCATCACAGAACATGAATGTCCACTATAACCCAAAGCAGGAATGAAAGTGCAAATACGCATAGAGTCTCGGCCTTATGCCCTTACAACTGTTTACTTAGACAATAAGTGTTTTACATACTTCGGCACGCAGGCCGGTCACACATGAACATAGAAAAAAAAACACTTCGATTTGACCTTCAAGGGGCAGCACAGCATCAAGGGCTTTAGCCCGCTACTTACTACTTGGTTGACCAAATTATAACGATCTCACCCCTTACTCGGGGCGACGGTTCTCCTTCCATGCATTTCATTAGTATATAACCAATCAGAATATTGAAAGTATAATTTAAACACACTTCACCACAGGTATAGGCCGCACGACCACACACCCCGTGCTCTCAGGGAACATTCTATGTAATTCCCCAAAACTCAAAAGAGGGACGAACAGCGTTTGAAGCCAAGTTTAGGGCCTAGTAAGGGTCACACGGCCTTGGACACGGGCGTGTCCATGGCCGTGTCCTGCTACGAGTTGGACGATTTACCGCGTGGTCGGCGAAATGCAGTCGACGATCATTGGAGGTCGGGCACACGGCCTAAGACACGGGCATGTCCAGGGACGTGTCCTGCTCGGGCTGTTAGCCGGGTTGTGTCGAGTAAGTTACACGGCCTGGGACACGGGCGTGTCCTAGGGGCGTGTCTGGCACACGGCATGTGACACGAGCGTGTCACATGGGCGTGTGCTCTTCGGGATGTTTTGGTCCTGTATCGAGAGAGGAACATGCCTCGCAACACTAGCGTGTACTGATTGACATGGGTGTGTCAAAGGTGGACACGGGCGTGTCTAAGTCCGTGTCCTGGTCGGGATCCGACGGTTTCAATATCGATTGAGGAACACAACCTTGGACATGGGCGTGTCGCAAGACGTGTTCGGCCTAGAAATGTTATTTTCAGGGCGAATCGTGGCTGTTCGTTTCCTTCTATCAGGATCCAAGGGCCCAGGCTGGTCCTTGCTGAGTTAAATCTGGGAATAGGGTTTGAAACCTTCATTCATCATCAAGCTTTCTCTTTCTAAAGCTTTCGAGAGAAGGGAGAGCAAGGAAGAAGGAGAAGGTCAACTCCGGCCGCCGGTGGAGCTTCGGAGCCCCGATTCTCGATCCGAGTCCAGATCTACTGAGGTGAGGTCGTTGCGGTGCTTTTCATCCGTCTAGATCTTCATGGCGCCAAAGAGAACCACAAGGGTAACGATTCTCTTCTGGTACGTGTGAAGTCCTCTTTCCTTTTTGCATAGGAAGCCTGCTCTCGCGAGTATGCGGTAACTGCGAGGTATTCCTTCGGGTAGACATGAATAGTCCCCGTTGTTTTGCATGTAGAGTCCGGAATCGAAGTATAGACATAGACATGGTGTGTGAAGCCTACTCGGACAAGTTGGTCTGGATCGGTGATGTTTCATTATGCATGAATGGTCGGAGAAGACTCTGTGTCGATGGATGTTTTCGGGTTTTCTACGTGGTAGATTGCAGCAGGGATCCTTGGGGATTAACTCCAAGATGCACCCGGAAATCTGGGCAGAAGCGAAGTTCTGCCATAACGGTGGCCTGGGAGCCAGCCGTGTATATAACCGGGTTATGTAAGGTTGTTTGAACGATATGTTGGGACTGGGGGAAACTTGTCCCGCGCCGATGGCTAAATGGTCGTGGCGAGATGAGCAACGGGCGGGTGGAACCTTACCCACTCCAAGTGGTTCAGTGAAAGTTGGCTTGGAGAGCGAGTCTATGCTTCGGCTGAAAGGACTTTAATGCTCACGTTGTTTGCCGTCCCGAGGGGCGGTGGTGGACCGCGGAACGGACCGGGTTCGGACCGGGTTCACCGAGTAAGTGCCCTGAGAGCACGGGGTATGGGGTCGTAAGTGTCTGCACCTGTGGTGTATTGTGCAAATGTTGTACTTTCACTTTAATCATTGGATTATACTAATGCATTACAGGGAAGGAGCACCGCCATCCCAAGAAAGTAGTGGGGTAGTTATAATTAATTTGGTCAGCTTTAGCTGACCGTTGCTTTTGTTTGCCACCGTTGCGGTGGATTGTTGCTTGCTGGTGCAGCGGAGCCTAGTGACAAATAGCGGGCTGAAGCCCTTATTGCTGTGTCGGACCTCGAAGGCCTTTGCGAATGTTTACTTCTATTCTCATGTGTGACCGGCTTGCGTGCCGAAGTTTGAAAGACACCGTTTGTTTAAAGCAAACTCATGTAAGGCCATAAGGCCAAGTACTTTATGTATTTGTACGCTCATTTCTATTCTTGGGTATTTAGTGGACATTCATATTGTGCTTAGAGTTCTTTTCTTTGCAACTTTTAAAATCTTTCGCTAGAATTTGCTCTGTGTAGGACGTTGTTATTGGAAGGATGGTTTCATTTAGTAACTCACCGGTCTGTGTGTGGTATATGGCGTCGGGCCCCTGCCGGACCTACTGTTATATGCTATGTGACAGATATGGGTGTTAAAATTTGGTATTAGACTACCGGTTTCAGTCATGCTTATTGGAATTCGCTGACGAATTCTTTTAAGGGGTGGTGATCACATGTTTGTGCGTCATCGTTATAACATAAAAAGAACTCATGAATGTCCACTTAGAAATGAAAATACACATGTTTGAGGAACCTGTGTGTTCCTATAATTGCTTTTTGCAATATTGTTCGATCACTTAACAGTGTTTTGTACGTCTATAAGTGACCAGGAGTGGTGCATGGCCTTCAGAAAACCCGCATTCTGAGGCAAGTAGTGCACCAAATGATGTGCCTACAACACCTCCTTCGGAAGAAACCATAAGATTGGTGGCTGAAGCGGTGTTCGCAATGATAAACGCCCAGCCAGCAAGGCAGGTATAGCACCCAACTCCTGCGGTGGACCAGGTTCCGCTTCAAGCGGCAGAACCGAGAAGGGTTGAAAAAGTGATGGTGGAGCCGTTGATACCGAGAAGAGCGACTGAAAAGCAGCTCAAACATGTTATGGGCTTCAATCCTCTGGTGTTCTCGGGGACTGGAACCCTATCTTAAGTTGAGGATTGGCTCTTCCGAGTAAAGAGAGTCTTGACGGCTACGGAAATGGAGGAGTGGCAAAAGACCACAATAGCCACTTTCCTATTAGATGGTGATGCAAGGTTGTGGTGGGAAGGTTTAGAGCTGCACCACTTGGGGGGAAGGCAACTCACGGATATCTCGATGGAAGAATTTTCGAGACTATTCTTGGCAAGGTACCTTCCCTCGGCTCAAAGGATCGCGATGGAGAATGAGTTCCAGAAGCTGGTGCAAGGAGAGAGTAGCGTGGACGAGTACCTCCACGAATTTACACGGTTAGGTCGGTATGCAAGTTCTACATTCGCTGATGAGGAGCGAAAGACAAACCGATTCTATGAGAGTCTGCGGGATGACCTAAGGCTACTGCTCTCAGGGCCTATGACGCAGGGCTTCTTGACCCTGGTCAATACGGCCTGGTTGGTTGAGAAAGATCTAAGGAATGTACAAGCGAAGAAAGACTCTAGTGCAAAGAGGACAGAGTTCAAGGTGTCTACTACCTCAAATTCTGGATTTCGCAAGTTTAATAAGAAGGCTAGGACTTCGGGTCCAGCCCCTTCTTCTGGTGCATCTAGGACGACTATAGGCCGAACACCGGGCGCATGCTACAATTGTGGGAAGCCGGGGCATTTTGCCCATGATTGCTGGAACGGACGCCCAAAGTCCGAAAGGAAGCCGGGAGCAACGTATGAGGAGAAGGGCAAAGCGGTGGAGTCAACCGCATCCCACTATACTCCAACCCAGTCTAGGGTTTACAATCTTGGCCAGCAGGAGGCCATAAAGTAAGCTGATGTGGTGATAGGTACATTTTAAATTTATGGCAGCTTAGCTTTAAATACTTGTTACCTTGCGCATGTTAGCTTATTACTGCTTGTACTAGGCTTTGTTTTGATTTTCGATAATCCGGCGAGAGCACTCTTCGATACGGGAGCTTCACACTCCTTTTTGTCAGAAGGATTTATATCACGCATCGGAGTACCCACTTCGATGGCAAAGGACAAATTGGATGTGTTGTTGCCTAATGGGTGTTCAATGCGCGCAAATAGAGTCTGTGGCGTAAAGATATGGATTGGGAGTCAGGAGTTTGACTTGTAAGTGTTGTTACTGCCGTTGGTGGAGTTCGATGTAATTTTTGGTATGGACTGGCTCTCGGAGCAGCAGACATACATTGATTGCAATCGCAAGGAGGTCAAATTGGGAACTGGTCGAGAGACGACATTTGCAGGCTTGAAAGGGTCGAGCAAGACTTTGATGTCTTCTCTTCAGGTGGTTAAGACAGTTCGTGTTGGTGCAGAGCTATTCTTCACACTAGTGGAGGCTTCGAAGCCTAAGCCTATTTTGGACAGTATCCCAGTGCTATCCGAGTACCCTGACGTATTCCCTGGCGATCTCCCTAGAGCCCCACCTCAGCGAGAGATTGACTTCACTATTGAGTTAGTGTCAGGTACCAAACCTATGTCACGCTCTCCGTATCGGTTAGCGCCTAAGGAGATGGCGAAACTGATGGTTCAACTTCAAGGGCTGTTGGAGCAGGGTTATGCGCGTCCAAGTTCGTCGCCTTGGAGCGCACCGGTCCTCTTTGTTAAGAAGAAGGACGGAAGTTTGTGACTTTGTATTGATTATCGAGAGCTGAACAAGTTAACAAAGAAGAATAAGTATCCAATCCCAAAGATTGACGATCTGTTTGATCAGTTAGTTGGGTCATCGGTATACTCGAAATTGGATCTTAAGTACGAATATTACCAACTGAGGATAAGAGAAAGTGACATCCCCAAGACAGCTTTCAGCACGAGGTATGAGCATTATGAGTTTACCGTCATGCCATTTGGGCTGACTAATGCGTCATCCGTGTTTATGGATCTGATGAACAGAACGTTCAGAGAGTACTTGGACCACTTCGTGATAGTCTTTATCGATGACATACTGGTGTACTCGTAGTGCGAAGAGGATCACTTCAAGCATCTGCATTTGGTATTGGAGATGCTGAGGAGGAACCAACTGTATGCCAAGTTCTCCAAATGCAAGTTTTGGTTGTCCTCGGTAGCGTTCCTTGGCCATATAGTCAGTGGAGAAGGGATTGTGGTGGATCCAGCGAAGATAGTTGTGAAATAGGAGTGACATGTGTTGTCTATGGTAGCGGAAGTCCGGAGTTTTCTTGGGCTTGCCGGCTACTACAGGCGCTTCGTAGAGAACTTCTCGCGGATAGCGTTACCTCTCACGACTTTGACGAGGAAAGATCAAAAGTTTATTTGGACGCCTGAGTGCGCACAAGCTTTCGAAGAGCTAAAGAGACGGTTGACCACGGCGCTTGTTCTATGTTCGACGAGTGGGACCGAAGGTTTTGAGATTTACAGTGATGCTTCGGGTAGTGGTTTGGGTTGCGTTATACTGCAGCATGGCAGTGTAATAGCTTATGGCTCGCGTCAGCTAAAGTTACACGAGAGAAATTATCCGGTCCACGACTTGAAGTTAACGGCCATGATTTTTGCCCTGAAGCTGTGGAGGCATCCCTGTACGGTGTGAAGGTCGATATCTACACCGATCACAAGAGCTTGAAATACTTATTGGATCAAAAGGATATAAACATGCGACAGCGGAGATGGATGGAGTTCCTGGGGGACTACACATTCAAGATACATTATGTGCCAGTAAAAGCAATGCAGTTGCTGATGTGTTGAGTCGTTGGACTCCCGCGCAGGACAACCGGTTGTCGATACATGACGAGCGTTTGATTCGGGATTTGGAGGCATTGAAGATCTCTTGTGTTGACAAGCAGACTAGTGTCGAAGCACAACTGAACTGGACAGAGGTGCAATATGACCTCGCTGATAGGATTCGGCTTGCTCTGGTTTTGGACAGCAGCATGAAGCAGATCATGGATGAGGCTTTGGATGGGTCAAATTCCCAATTTGGTGTCGTTGATGGACTGTTATAGAAGGACAATCGTCTGTGCGTCCCAAATGTGGGTAAACTGCGGGAGGAATTGATGTACGAGGCTCATCATACCAAGTACTCGATTCACCCAGGGAGCACGAAGATGTACTGTGATTTGAAGAAGTTGTGCTGGTGGCCAGGACTTAAGAAGGACGTGGCACTTTATGTGGCGAAGATGTACTGCTTCTAGCACTCCTCCTTCACCAAGGCGCAACATAAAGTGTGCTTCGACACTAGTCTGGAGGTTTCTTGAAGTCCTTATCTATCCCGGAGTGGAAGTTCGACGATATTTCAATGGATTTTGTGCATGGGTTGTCAAGATCACAGAAGGGAAACGACGTCATCAGGGTGATCGTAGATCGATTGACGAAAGTGTCGCACTTTATTCCGAATAGGAAGGATGATTCAGTGGATAAACTGGCAAAACTCTATGTGGATAACATTGTTCGACTACACGGTGTGCCCCGCAGCATCGTGAGTGACCGAGATGGGCGGTTCACGTTCAATGACTGGAGGTTGGTGCAACAAATGTTGGAGACTAAGCTGAGTTTCAGCACGGCCTTTCATCCACAAACGGATGGTCAGACCGAGATAGTCAATAGGACGATGGAGGACATGCTTCGCATGTGCGTCTTGGATTTCGAAAAGCAGTGGGAAGATCACCTGTACTTGGTGGAATTTGCTTATAACAATAGCTACCAAACGAGCATTCAAATGGTGCCCTTCGAGGCCCTGTACGGTAGAGAATGTCGCATGTCATTGTCATGGTTGGAAACGGGTGAGTCGAAGTTGTACAAACGAAAAGAGGTGGAAGACGCCACTTCGTTGGTATGAACTATTCGAGAACGATTGTTGATCGATCAGGACAGGAAGACTAAATACTATAATGCTAAGCATCAGAACGTTGAGTTCGTTGTTGGCGACTGGGTATACTTGAAGATTAAGCCGTTCAAGGGTGTTTCACGGGTACGACGCTTGAAGAAGCTAAGCCCGAGGTACCTTGGACCGTTTGAGGTTTTGGAGCGTATTGGTGAAGCAACTTATCGACTGAAGCTATCAGTGGAATTGAGTGGTCTACACGACATATTCCATATTTCGGTGTTACGGAAGGCGGTGCAAGAGCCGTCTCAAGTTGTTGCGGCCGATCAAGTACCCGTCGATAATGGGTTGACGACGAAGGTCAAGCCCGTTCGCATTGAAGACTCGGAAGTCAAGCGACTGCGTAACAAGGACATCAGGATGATCAACGTCCGTTGGGACAACTGCGGTCGGGAGGAGCTCTCGTGGGAGCGAGAACAGGCCGTGCTTGAAGAGTATCCCGAGTTATTCCACTTAGGTACCGTTTTGTTTTGTATATCTTTTTCTTTCTATAATTCGGGACGAAATTCTTTTAAGAGGGAGAGAATTGTAACGCCCCGAAACTCAAAAGAAGGACGGACAGCACTTGAAGCCAAGTGTGGGGCCTGGTAAGGGTCACACGGCCTTGGACACTGGCGTGTCCATGGCCGTATCCTACTACGAGTTGGACGATTTATCGCGTGGTCGACGAAATGCAGTCGACGATCATTAGAGGTCGGGCACACGACCTGAGACACGGGCGTGTCCAGGGCCGTGTCCTGCTCAGGCTGTTAGCCGGGTTGTGTCGAGTAAGTTACAGGGGCATGTCTTGCACATGGCATGTGACACGGGCGTGTCACATGGCCGTGTCCTCTTCGGGATGTTTTGGTCCTGTGTCGAGAGAGGAATACGCCTCGCAATATGGGCGTGTACTGATTGACACAAGCGTGTCAAAGGTGGACACGGGCGTGTCTAAGCCCGTGTTCTAGTCGGGATGCGACGGTTTCAACGTCGATTGAGGCACACGGCCTTAGACACGAGCGTGTCGCAAGCCGTGTTCAGCCCAGAAATGTTATTTTCAGGGCAAATCGTGGCCGTTCGTTTCCTTCTATTGGGATCCAAGGGCCCAGGCTGGTCCTTGCTGAGTTAAATCCAGGAATAGGGTTTGAAACCCTCATTCATCATCAAGCTTTCTCTTTCTAAAGCTTTAGAGAGAGGGGAGAGCAAGGAAGAATGAGAAGGTCAACTCCGGCCGCCGGTGGAGCTTCGGAGCTCCGATTCTCGATCCGAGTCCAGATCTACGGAGGCAAGGCCGTTGCGGTGCTTTTCATTCATCTAGATCTTCACGACGCCAAAGAGATCCACAAGGGTAACAATTATCTTCTTGGACGTATGAAGTCCTCTTTCTTTTTTGCATAGGAAGCCCGCTCTCGCGAGTATGCGGTGACTGCGAGGTATTCCTTTAGGTAGACATGAATAGTCCTCGTTGTTTTGCATGTAGAGTCCGGAATCGAAGTACAGACATAGACATGATATGTGAAGACTACCCGGACAAGTTGGTCTGGATCGGTGATGTTTCATTATGCATGAATGGTCGGAGAAGACTCCGTGCCGATGGATGTTTTCGGGTTTTCTACGTGGTAAATTGCAGCAGGGATCCTTGGAGATTAACTCCAAGGTGTACCCGGAAATCTGGGCAGAAGCGAAGTTCTGCCATAACGGTGGCCTGGGAGCCAGCCGTGTACATAATTGGGTAATATACGGTTGTTTGATCGATATGTTAGGACTGGGGGAAACTTGGCTCGCGCCGATGGCTAAATGGTCGTGGCGAGATGAGCAACGGGCGGGTGGAACCTTACGCACTCCAAGTGGTTCAGTGAAAGTTGGCTTGGAGAGCGAGTCTATGCTTCGGTTGAAAGGACTTTAATGCTCACGCTGTTTGCCATCCCGGGGGCGGTGGTGGACCGCGGAACGGATCGGGTTCGGACCGTGTTCACCGAGTAAGTGCCCTGAGAGCACGGGGTGAAGGGCCGTAAGTGCCTGCACCTGTGGTGTATTGTGCAAATGTTGTACTTTCACTTTAATCATTGGATTATACTAATGCATTGCAGGGAAGGAGAACCGCGACCCCAAGAAAGGGGTGGAGTCGTTATAATTTGGTCAGCTTTAGCTGACCGTTGCTTTTGTTTGCCACCACTGCGGTGGATTGTTGCTTGCAGGTGCAGCGGAGCCTAGTGGCAAATAGCGGGCTGAAGCTCTTGTTGCTGTGCCGGCCCTCGAAGGCCTTTCCAAATGTTTACTTTTATCCTCATGTGTGACCGGCCTGCGTGCCGAAGTTTGGAAGACACCATTTGTTTAAAGCAAACTCATGTAAGGCCATAAGGCTAAGTACTTTGTGTATTTGTACGCTCATTCCTATTCTTGGGTATTTAGTGGACATTCATGTTGTTCTTTGGATTCTTTTCTTTGCAACTTTTAAAAGCTTCCGATAGAATGTGCTCTGTGTAGGACGTTGTTATTGGAAGGATGGTTTCATTGAGTAACCCTTCGGTCTGTCTGTGGTATATGACGTCGGGCCCCGGTCGGACCTACTACTATATATTATGTGACAGATAGGGGTGTTACATTCTTGGTGAACTCGGTCCATTCTGAGGCTTCACCACCGCCCCCAGGACGGCAACGATCGTGAGCATTTAGTCTTTTCGGCCGAAGCCTAAGACTCGCCCTCTATGCCCCTGGTAAGTGTCACATGCATTAGGTCTCTTTAACCGAACCACATAGAGCGGGTACGGTTCAACTTAACCTGTTGCTCGCATCGCCTTGTCAATTTAAGTTATCGGCGCGGGTCAGCATCCCCAATTCCCGATGTATCGATTATACAATAATTCATAACCCGGTTATGCACAAGGTTGGCTCTCAGGCCACCAAGCTGGGCTCCCAGAGCTCTCAGCCCCACATACTGGCCCCAGGTCTCTGCGAGACATACCCCACAACAGCTCTCTCACAGAGCTACCATTGGCGGTATCATTAACGTCGCGCGGTACCTGGCAAAAATGCGTTTCTGCCTAATTTTTCGGGTGCTCCTTGGGGTTAGTCCCCAGGGCTCCCTATTGCAATCCATCGCACAGAAACCCAAAAAACAAATGGTACAGAGTCTTCTTTGGCGATACATGCATAATGAAAATATCACCAACCCAGACCAACCCGTCCGGATGGGCTTCACACACCATTCTTATGTCCGTACTTTGATTCTGAACTCTATTTGTAAAACTACGGGGATAATCCATATCTACCCGAAGTAATACCTCACGCTCACCGCACACTCGCGGGAGAGGGTTTCCTATGCAAAAGGAAGAGGACTTCACATGTCCAAGTAGAGAATCATTACCCTTTGCGATTTTTTCGGTGTCATGTCAAAGACCAAGACGGATGAACGCGACCGCAACAATCTTGCCTTCACAGATCCGGACTCGGCTTACGAATCGGAACTCCGGAACTCCAACGGTGGCGAGTTCTCCTTCCTCTTCTTCCTTCTTCACTCTCACTTCTCTCTAACCCTTAGAAAGAGAAAGTTCAAATGAAAAATGAGGTGTAAACCCTACACACTCGGCCATATACCCGCAGGGATAATGTAACACCTCTACCCGTCAAGAAGAATATAATAGAGGGTCCGGCCGGGGCCCCACACCATATTCCACAAACAGGCGGAGATGCTACGAAATAATATCAAAACCAACGCATCCTAACACAGAGCATTTTAGCGGAAGCTTCACGGTTGAATTAATGAACTCAAGATAAATAACATTGTCCACTAACATAGGAATGTATATATACATCAAAAGAGTCTGGCCTTAAGGCCTTACAACAGTTTCTCTTAACAAGAGTGTGGTTTACAGACATCGGCACGCAGGCCGGCCACACATGAACAAAAGAAACAAAACAATGCCTTCGAGGGCAGCAATGCAGCTTTGGGCTTCAGCCCGCTAAGTCCCGCTCGGGCCAGCACCTCCAGTACCTGTAAGAACCAATCCACCAAGCGGTGGCAAACAGGGCAACGGTCAGCATTCAGCTGACCAATTATAACGACCCTGCCCCTGGCACGGGGCAGCGGAATTCCATCCCTGCATAGCAATCATCCACATGATATATAGCCATTCAAGCAAGACGTGCACGCCCGCACCGTCACATATCACAAACGTCGGCACGACGGCCCGACGCTCCGTGCACTCAGGGCACATTCACACCGTTCAGAGGTCCCAGACATAACGGTGCACTATGAGCATTCTAGTCTGATCGGCTCACAGGCCGTCGACTCTCGCTATGTGATCCTAACAGGTCCTTAAGCACCCAAGGTTAGACAACCATAACGCGGGTACAGATCCACCTTTCCCGTTGCTCACATCGTCAGACTCACGCCTGGACTGACGCGGGTACAGTTTCACCTTGCCCGTTCCACCATTTCCTAGTTGCAGCCTTACGGCTCAACCTTCCACAAAGTAGCACTCACGGCCACAAGAGAGTCCAACTCTCAACATTTCCTGGACTTCCTCCAGTACTTTATCCATCATGCATACAAGCAATAATCACGGAGTCTTCTCCGATATGCAACCAAGCATCACCAATCCAGACCATGTCCAGATGGGCTTCACACAGCATGCCTAGATCCGTACTCCAATTCCGGACTCTAACAAGGGGGACTTCACATATCTACCCCAAGGGACGCCACAACCCACCGCACACTCGCGGGGAAGGGTTTTCCCTATGCAATGCAGGAATTAAGGACTTCATATGTCCAAGCAGGAAATCGTTACCCTAGGAGTTCGCTTCGGAGCCATGGAGAGAAATTTGAGACGGATGAAAGCCTTCGCAGCAGCGTTGCCTTCGCAAATCCGAACTCGGCTCGCGATTTGGACCACCGTAGCACCACCGGCAGCCGGACTCCACTTCCTCTTCTTCCTCCTTGCTCTCACCTCTCTCTTAAACTTTAGAAAGAGAAGATGAAAAGAAGAATGAGCTTTTCTTCCCCCTTTTCCGGCCTTATCAGCCCAGAAATGATCTCCAGCCACAGGATCTTATTTAAAGAAAATGAAGGGCCAAGATCCATCTGAAAATTCCTTCTCTTTTGGCCGACACGGCCTGTGACACGCCCGTGTCACAGGCCGTGTACCCTTAAGCGGCACACGCGGCAGTCGCACCGACTGAAATATTCGAGAACACGGGCATCGACACGCCCGTGTCGAACCTGACATGCCCGTGTCAGTCATGAGACACGCCCGTGTCTCCTGTTACACGGTATTCACCGGTCTCCAAAACCAGTACACGGGTACGGCACACGCCCGTGTCAAACCCAATACGGCCGTGTTCCATGCCGTGTTCACTGCCGTGTTCAAGGCCGTGTACCTCTCTGACTCAAACAGGCCATTTTTCGAATTTAATTGCGCGACACGCCCTGGGACACGCCCGTGTCGGAGGCCGTGTCCCAGGCTCGATGATCGTCGACTATCAAACGTCGACCAGCCTGAACACGCCCTGGGACACGCCCGTGTCCCAGGCCGTGTACACCCGACACGCCCTGGGACACGCCCGTGTCCCAGGCCGTGTCTAACAGCCTCCAACCCAAAATTGTTTGCAAGCATATTTTGAGATTTTTGGGGTGTTACAATCCTCCCCCCCTTAATAAAATTTCGTCCCGAAATTTGAAGACAATAGGGAGCAAATAACAAACATTTATATGTTTCTATTACATATACAACGAGCAAACAAGTTACGAAAATAACTCGGGAAATTCGGCTCGCATGGTCTGCTCGCGCTCCCATGTTAGCTCTTCTTGGCCACAATTGTCCCACCGGACTTTGACCATCCCGATCACCTTGTTCCGCAACTGTTTCTCGGCTCGATCCTCGATCCGTATAGGCTTCACCTTTGTCGTTAGCCCATACTCAACCGGCACTCGATCATTGACAACTATTTGAGCTGGATCCTTGACTGCTTTGCGTAGCACCGAGATGTGAAACACGTCATACAATCCACTCAATTCCGATGAAAGAGTTAACCGATAGGCAGCTTCCCCAACTCGCTCCACCACTTCAAACGGACTAAGGTATCGCGGACTTAGCTTTTTCAACCGCCGAATCCGAGATACGCCTTTGAAGGGATTAATCTTTAAATAGACCCAGTCACCCACCGCGAACTCCACGTTCCGGTGCTTAGCATTGTAATACTTGGCCTGCCGATCTTGGGCTATTAGGAGCCTCTCTCGAATAAAGCGTATTGTTGAGGTAGCATCCTCGACTTTCTTTTTGCCTAAAAGTTTGGTCTCGCCAGTTTCTGCCCAAGCTAGCGGTGTACGACATTTACGACCATACAGCGCTTCAAATGGGGCCATGCCTATACTCGCTTGATAGCTATTATTATAGGCAAACTCCACCATAACAAGATGCTCTTCCCACTTCTTTCCGAAGTCTAGGGCGCACATACGGAGCATATCCTCCATCGTTCTGTTGGTTCGTTCAGTTTGGCCATCCGTTTGCGGGTGAAAAGCCGTACTGAATGCTAACTTCGTGCCCAACATTTGATGAACTAATCTCCAATCCTTTGAGGTAAAGCGCCCATCTCGGTCACTTACGATGCTCCGGGGAACACCGTGTAATCGAACTATCTGCTCCACATAGAGTTTTGCCAATGTTTCCACTGAATCGTCCCGCTTGTTTGGTATAACGTGAGCCACCTTTGTCAACCGGTCTACAATCACCCAGATTGAGTCATGGCCACGCTGAGATCTCGGCAATCCGTGCACGAAATCCATAGAAATATCCTCAAACTTCCACTGTGGAACCGGCAACGACTTCAGGAAACCACTCGGCCGTTGGCATTCTGCCTTTACCAAAGCACAAGTACGACATTTAGCCACATACGCGGCTATGTCCTTCTTTAAACCAGGCCACCAGAACAGTTTCTTCATGTCCTTGTACATTTTTGTGCTCCCAGGGTGAATTGAGTACTTTGTAAAGTGCGCTTCATATAACAATTCTTCCCGCAATTTACTCGCACTAGGGACGCACAATCGGCCATCTTTTCGTAATAAACCATCATCCCAGGAGAACTGATCACCAGATCCCTCCTTTGCATAACGTTGGAGACTTTCATCCAACTCCGTTGCCCGCCGAACCCTGTCAGCAAGGTCATATTGAACTTCCAACAAGTTCACGCATGCTTCAGTCGAAGAATCTCTTTCTACACAAGATATCTCCAGAGCTTCCAACTCCTGGACTAACCGCTCATCATGTATCCGCAACCAATTTGCCCGTACTGGAGTCCGACGACTCAAGGCATCAGCGACCACATTTCCCTTTCCGGGAACATAGTGAATGTCGAAGGTATAATCCCCAAGGAATTCCATCCACCTCCTTTGTCGCATATTCAACTCCTTTTGATCGAGCAGATACTTTAAACTTTTATGATCTGTATAAATATCCACTTTCACGCCATATAGATAATGCCTCCATAACTTTAGCGAAAAGATCACCGCCGCCAACTCCAAATCATGAACGGGGTAATTACGCTCATGCACTTTTAATTGACGTGAGCCGTAAGCAATCACCTTGCCAAACTGCAGGAGAACGCAGCCTAAGCCGCTTCCTGACGCATCGCTGTATATTTCAAATCCATCTGTACCACATGGCGACGTCAACACGGGCGCCGTGGTCAAACGATTCTTCAGCTCATCAAAAGCTCGTGCGCACTCCGGCGTCCAAACGAACTTCTGATCTTTTCTCGTCAACGTAGTCAGAGGCAAAGCAATCCGGGAGAAGTTCTCCACGAACCTTCTATAGTAGCCCGCCAGTCCAAGGAAACTCCTGACTTCGGCCACCGAAGACAACACTGGCCAATCACAAATGGCACTTATCTTAGCCAGATCCACCGCTATGCCCTCTCCACTTACCACATGGCCTAGAAAAGCCACCGACGAGAGCCAGAACTCACACTTAGAGTACTTGGCATACAGCTTATTCCTTCGCAAGGTATGCAATACTAATCGCAAGTGGTTTGCATGATCTTCCTCCGATTGTGAATATACCAGGATATCATCAATAAACACAATCACAAACAAATCCAGGTATTCGCGGAACGTTCGATGCATGAGATCCATGAAGACCGAAGGCGCATTACATAAGCCGAACGGCATCACTGTGAACTCATAATGACCATAGCGTGTGCCAAACGCTGTCTTGGGAATGTCACCTTCCCTAATCCGCAACTGGTAATACCCGGACTTCAAATCCAACTTCGAATAGACGGTTGAGCCTGCTAGCTGATCGAATAAGTCATCGATCCGAGGAATTGGATACTTGTTTTTCTCCGTCAGCTTGTTTAGTTCGCGATAATCAATACATAGTCGCAAACCCCCGTCTTTTTTTTTTTCACAAAAAGAACAGGTGCGCTCCAAGGTGACATACTTGGGCGTATGTATCCCTGCTCCAACAACTCTTGCAACTGAACTTTCAGTTCGGCCATTTCTTTTGGCGCTACCCGATACGGCGAACGGGCCACGGGTTTTGCACCCGGCACCAGCTCGATAGCGAAGTCAATTTCCCTTTGGGGAGGTAACCCCGGAAGGTCCTTTGGAAACACATCCGCATATTCCGACACAATCGGCACTTCACTCACACTGGCCTTCGGCGCCACCGCCTCTATGAGTGTGAAGAACAACTCCGCACCCTTCCGAACTGCCTTAACAACTTGGAGAGCGGATAACAACATCCCACTCATCCCTTGCATACCAATAAACTTGGTCTCTTGTTCGGTATTTTGCCCAAGTGTGACCTCTTTTGAAGTGCAATCGATACAGGCACGCTGCTCTGAAAGCCAGTCCATACCAAAGATTATATCAAATTCTTTGATCGGCAACACTAGTGTTTCCACCTTGAACTCCTGACTTCCTATCTTGACCTCAAGACCGCAAGATCGATCCGCGCACATCAAACATCCGTTAGGTAACATCACCTTTACACTGTCTGTCTTGGTCCGGATAGGCACCCCGACACGAAAGACAAAGTCCTCAAACAGAAACGAATGTGAAGCACCTGTGTCGAACAGTGCTCGCGCCGGATACTCTCGTATAAGGACAAACCCTATAACATTACAATTAAAACAAGCACAGCACACCAAAAGTAAAAACATTACAACTTAAGCGCACCTGTGACGACATCCGCCTGCTTAATGGCCTCCTGTTGTCCAAGGTTGAAGACCCTGGGCTGCGCGTGCGAGGCAGAAGACTCCACCACAGCCTTCCCCTTCTCCGCATAAGACGCTCCCGTCTTTTTATCACCCTTTGGAGGACCAAATCGGCATTCACGTGCGAAGTTTCCAACCTTCCCGCACGTAAAACAAGCACGAGCTCCATTCCCAGATGTGTCCGTCACAGTCGCAGAAGGAGCTTGTCCAGAAGACTTAGATTTCTTATTCCATTTCCTTCGGTAGCCAAACTTGTCCGGACGCGGCGGCTTAAACTCTGGCTTCACCACCGCCAAGTTTCCCTTTGCTTGCCCCCGTTTCATGTCCGTCTCCAAAGAACGAGCCGTACAGACTAAGGCTTGGAATCCCTGACTCACAGAACTCGAGAGCAAATACCTCAGCTCATCTCGCAGTCCCGCATAAAATCGACTAGTCTTACGCTCTTCTTCGGCGAAGATCGTGCCCGCATATCTTCCCAAACGGGTGAACTCATGCAGGTAGTCATCCACACTTCGATCTCCCTGTGCTAACCGTTGAAACTCCATTTCCATCGATATCATTTGCTGCACCGGCAGATGTTGTGCTAAGAACAAATGACAAAATTCATCCATTGTAATCTCTGCCAATTGCCTGCCAGCCAAGTGATGCATTTCAATCTCATCCCACCACAATCGCGCCTCTCCTTCCAGTAGGAAAGTGGCTAACATCACTTTCTGTTCCTCCTCAACCCTGATAGCCCTCATAATTCTCTTGATTCTTGCAAGCCAATCCTCTGCTTGGGCCGGTGTACCCGTCCCATGAAACTGCGGAGGGTTAAAGCTCAAGAATTGCTTCCATTGTTGATCTGCTACCCGCGGATCAACTTCGGCTTCTACCGGTTCTTGCCGTACCCCAGCTTGCGTTGGCACCACTGCAGGACGTGCCTGCCCCGCTTGCTGAGCATTCATCACCGCAAGCACCGTTTCCGTGATGAGACGGACTGTTTCAGCGGATGGAGGAGTTGTGGGCACCTCGGCTGGTGCCGCACTCTCAACAGAACGTTGTGGTTCGGATTGACCCGCAACACTTCTGGTCACCTATATGTGTAAAATACACAGGTTAACGACCAAGAGAATACACAAGTGCAATAAACAAGTGTATTTTCATTCCTAAGTGGACAATCTTGAGTTCCATTAAGTGTTATAACGACAGCACTGACACGTAACGACCCTAGCCGATCCAACGTGGCAGTGCCACGGCTCCGCTCTAGGCGTCGCTACCGGGCTGCAGCCCAAGCACCCCAACCCCTCTCCCTCCACAGGCGGGTTGTTGGTGGCCACAGCCTCCCTTTGATGAGCGAACTCGACAGTTAAGTTGGGCCGTACGAAGACTTCCCAGGAGGTCACCCATCCCAGTACTACTCTCGCCCAAGCACGCTTAACTATGGAGTTCTGGGATGGGTGACCTCAGTTGGTGATGAAGGTTGAAAGAACTCCATAGTTAAGCGTGCTTGGGCGAGAGTAGTACTGGGATGGGTGACCTCCTGGGAAGTCCCCGTACGGCCCAACTTAACTGTCGAGTTCGCTCATCAAAGGGAGGCTGTGGCCACCAACAACCCGCCTGTGGAGGGAGAGGGGTTGGGGTGCTTGGGCTGCAGCCCGGTAGCGACGCCTAGAGCGGAGCCGTGGCACTGCCACGTTGGATCGGCTAGGGTCGTTACAATAAAAAGTTACTCACGCCTGGACTGACGCGGGTACAGTTTCACCTTGCCCGTTCCACCATTTCCTAGTTGCAGCCTTACGGCTCAACCTTCCACAAAGTAGCACTCACGGCCACAAGAGAGTCCAACTCTCAACATTTCCTGGACTTCCTCCAGTACTTTATCCATCATGCATACAAGCAATAATCACGAAGTCTTCTCCGATATGCAACCAAGCATCACCAATCCAGACCATGTCCAGATGGGCTTCACACAGCATGCCTAGATCCGTACTCCAATTCCGGACTCTAACAAGGGGGACTTCACATATCTACCCCAAGGGACGCCACAACCCACCGCACACTCGCGGGGAAGGGTTTTCCCTATGCAATGCAGGAATTAAGGACTTCACATGTCCAAGCAGGAAATCGTTACCCTAGGAGTTCGCTTCGGAGCCATGGAGAGAAATTTGAGACGGATGAAAGCCTTCGCAGCAGCGTTGCCTTCGCAAATCCGAACTCGGCTCGCGATTTGGACCACCGTAGCACCACCGGCAGCCGGACTCCACTTCCTCTTCTTCCTCCTTGCTCTCACCTCTCTCTTAAACTTTAGAAAGAGAAGATGAAAAGAAGAATGAGCTTTTCTTCCCCCTTTTCCGGCCTTATCAGCCCAGAAATGATCTCCAGCCACAGGATCTTATTTAAAGAAAATGAAGGGCCAAGATCCATCTGAAAATTCCTTCTCTTTTGGCCGACACGGCCTGTGACACGCCCGTGTCACAGGCCGTGTACCCTTAAGCGGCACACGCGGCAGTCGCACCGACTGAAATATTCGAGAACACGGGCATCGACACGCCCGTGTCGAACCTGACACGCCCGTGTCAGTCATGAGACACGCCCGTGTCTCCTGTTACACGGTATTCACCGGTCTCCAAAACCAGTACACGGGTACGGCACACGCCCGTGTCAAACCCAACACGGCCGTGTTCCATGCCGTGTTCACTGCCGTGTTCAAGGCCGTGTACCTCTCTGACTCAAACAGGCCATTTTTCGAATTTAATTGCGCGACACGCCCTGGGACACGCCCGTGTCGGAGGCCGTGTCCCAGGCTCGACGATCGTCGACTATCAAACGTCGACCAGCCTGAACACGCCCTGGGACACGCCCGTGTCCCAGGCCGTGTACACCCGACACGCCCTGGGACACGCCTGTGTCCCAGGCCGTGTCTAACAGCCTCCAACCCAAAATTGTTTGCAAGCATATTTTGAGATTTTTGGGGTGTTACAGATAACCTCCAGCCGTCGGATCCCTTACCAAAACCAGCAGACGACCATAATTTAAAGGAGAAATCAGTTTACGAGTGCTACCGTCGCGCGGTAAGAAGTTACCGCCGCGCATTACCTTAAACGGTTTGCTTCTTAAGGATGTCACCGCCCCTAAACTCGAATAAGGCATTGACACGTGGATGCGTCATAACTGCTCTGCTACCGCTCCGCAGTAAGGCTAACGCTGCACGGTAACATCCCGAGAACTTGGCCAAATAAATCACCAAAACTACCGCCAGCGCTAATTCTACCGCCGCACGCTAGCAAGAGCTGAGACATTTAGAGCGTTGAGAGCGTTGAGTGATCCGAGCAATTGCCACGCGGTAGTCACTACCGCTGCGCGGTACCGTGAGCTCGACTCTTTCTCGAGAGCTCGACGCATACCCAGGAGCTACCGCTGTGCGGTAACTATCTACCGACGGGCGGTAACCCCCAGTGAAGCATCTTATGCCTCAAGAAATTTGGGGCGTTACAAATCTCCCCCACTTAAAGAAATTTTGTCCTGAAATTTGACGTTACAGGAAGATATAAAAAGAAAACAATACATCTGATTACCTTATAGAAATAGCTCAGGGAACTCCTCCCTCATAGTTTGCCCGCGCTCCCAAGACAGCTCCTCTCTGCCACAGTTGTCCCAAAGGACCTTAACCATTCTAATGGACTTGTTCCGCAGCTGCCTGACCTCTACGTCCTCGATTCGAATGGGCCTGACCTTCGTCGTCAACCCATTATCGACCAGCGCTTGATCCGCAACAATCACTTAAGCAAGCTCTTGAATGTCCTTCCACATCACTGAGATGTGAAATACATCGTGCAAACCGCTCAACTCCACCGAAAGAGCCAAACGGTAGGCGGCTTCACCAATCAGCTCCAAGATCTCAACAGACCCAACATACCTCGCACTAAGCTTCTTTAAGCGTCAAGTCCTTGATACACCCTTAAATGGTTTTATCTTGAGGTATACCCAATCGCGCACCGCAAACTCCACGTTCCGATGCTTGGCATTATAGTACTTGGCCTGCCTATCTTGAACAATCAGTAGCCGTTCTCGAATCAACCGTATTGTTGAAGTAACATCTTCAATGTCCATTCGCTTGTAAATCTTCGATTCTCCCATTTCTACCCAAGCCAATGACGTACGCCACCTCCTTCTGTACAGAACCTCAAAAGGCATCATCTGAATACTGGCTTGGTAGTTGTTATTATACGCTAACTCAACCATAAAAAGATAGTCCACCCACATTTTCCCGAAATCTAAAGCACACATGCGAAGCATGTCTTCCAACGTCCTATTCACCCTTTCAATCTGACCATCTGTTTGTGGGTGAAAAGTCGTGTTGAAGTTCATCCGTCTTAGTCTTTGATGTGAAATGACCATCTCGATCACTAACGATGCTCCGGGGTATGTTGTGCAAACGGACTATATTGTCCACATAAAGCTTCGCTAGTTTCTCAACTGAATTATCCTTCCTATTGGGTATGAAGTGTGACACCTTCGTTAAACGATCAACGATCACCCAAATGACATCGTTCCCCTCGTGCGATCTCGGCAAACCGTGCACGAAATTCATGGAGATGTCAATAAATTTCCACTCCGGTATAGACAAGGACTTCAGGAATCCGTCAGGCTTCAGGCATTCAGCCTTCACCAAGGCGCAAGTTTGACATTTCGGCACATACAATGCCATGTCTTTCTTCAGACTCGGCCATCAAAACAATTTCTTCATGTCCTTGAACATCTTGGTGCTCCCGGGGTGAATCAAGTACTTAGTAAAGTGCGCCTCATACATCAATTCTTCTCGCAACTTCCCCACGTTGGCGTTTCAAGCTCACGTCCAACTCCAAGGCACGCCAAATCCTGTCTTCGAGGTCGTATTGGACCTACGTCCAACCCAAACATGCGTTTGCACTAACGCCCTTATAAACACAAGAGATTTCCAAGGCCTCTAGAACCCGAATAAGCCGCTTGTCGTGCATCTGTAACCAATTGGCTCGTGCAGGGGTCCTACGACTCAAAACATCCGCCACAACGTTTCCCTTCTCAGAAATATAATGAATCTTGTAGGTGTAATCCCCAAGAAACTCCATCCACCTTCGCTGACGTATGTTCAGGTCCTTCTGATCTATCAGATACTTCAGGTTCTTGTGATCTGAATAGATATCTACCTTAATCCCATACAGATAATGCCTCCAAAGCTTGAGAGCGAATACCATGACTGCCAATTCCAAATCATGGATAGAGTAATTCCTCTCATGGACCTTCAACTGACGCGATCCATAGGCTATCACCTTCCCGTGCTGAAGTAGAACACAACCTAAACCACTCCCAGAGACATCACTGTAAATCTCGCAGCCCTTCGAACCACAAGGCGAACATAAGACAGGTGTCATGGTTAAACGACACTTTAGTTCCTCGAAAGCTCGTGCGCACTCCGGCGACCAAACAAATTTCTGATCCTTCTTTGTCAGAGTAGTGAGGGGCAATGCTATCCGCGAGAAGTTCTCCATGAAGCGCCTGTAATAGCCGGCAAGCCACAGGAAAATCCAGACTTCCGCCACAGTAGACAATGCAGACCACTCCCGTATCGCAACTATCATTGCCGGATCCACCACAATACCTTCTCTACTAACTACATGACTAAGGAATGCTACCGAGGAAAACTCACATTTAGAGAACTTGGCATACAGTTGGTTCCTCTTCAATGTCTTCAATTCCATATGTAGATGCTTGAAATGATCATCCTCGCACTGTGAGTATACCAGTATATCATCGTTTAAGACTATCACGAACTGGTCCAATTACTCTCTGAATGTCCTGTTCATCAAATCCATAAACACGGGATGGTGCATTCGTTAGCCTAAACGACATGACGGTGAATTCATAATGCCCATAACGTGTGCTGAAAGCCGTCTTGGGAATGTCACTTTCCCTTATTCTCAGCTGATAGTATCCGGATTTCAAATCTAACTTCGAGTACACAGTTGACCAAACCAGCTGATCGAATAGATCAAAAATCCTCGGGATCAGATATCTATTCTTCTTTGTCAGCTTATCCAGTTCCCGTTAATCGATACAAAGCCGCAGACTTCCGTCCTTCTTTACCACGAAGAGAACCGGGGCGTTACAAGGTGAGGAACTTGGACGCACTAACCCCTGCTCTATTAATTCTTGAAGCTCCGCCTTCAATGCCGCCATCTCTTTCGGTGCTAAGCGGTAAGGACACCGCGACACCGGCTTGGCACCAAAATTCAACTCAATGGTGAACTCGATCTCTCTCTGGTGTGGGGCTCCAGGGACACTTTCGGGGAAGATGTCGGCAATTTCCGACACCAACGAAACACTAACCAACCCAGGTTCGGGATTCATAGTCTCTAGTTAAGAACAACTTCGCCCCCCAAGAACTGTTAACTTAGTCTCGTTTTCGGTGTTTAGCCTTAGTGTGACCATCTTAGGTTTACACCACCTACAATCTTCAACGTCCATGTTTACGTTTGGTTTGTATATCCATAATCGATACGTCAGAAAGCAATAATACAGACCACAAGAAAACCTTGGATGCTAAGGAGCGAGAAGTCCCACAACAACCAGTACTCTCCACCACCAAGAGTGGGACAAGGCCAACTTACATAAATCATAAGTTAGTAATTAATCATGTCATAGGTATAAAAGCTATAAGCTAAACCGTACCTGTCATCTCGTTCCTTTACTTATGGCCTTCTACCTTTTCCTTTGTCTTCAGAAACCTACCCCAACAGTCACGAGTTATATGTCCCGGCTTGCCACAACGCCCCAATGAGTGGGTGTGTGGAACTGGCGGCATTCAAAAATTCTTCAGATGCGTTCTCCCTGTGGGGGGCTTGCTGAGGCAGGACGTGATCCTGAGCCGGAGGCATAAAATTAGCCGGCGCAAGAGACTGAGGAGGAGCTACGATATTCTGAAGGAGTGCGAGCATCTTGAGTTGACGTTCCTTCATATGCTGCATACGCCCTTCCAAGGCGGCTACGTACAAGAGAGCGGCCTCACCGTCGAGAGTCGTGTTGACAAGCGAGTTAGAGGGAGTCGACTCGACGCATGCTCTAGGAGGTGATCCATTGGTGGTACGGGTACTCCTTTTGGCTATGGGAGCAAATCACGAGTACTGCTGTGCAGAGGGTACTGTTTTCCAAATCTTCAGGGGATGCTGAGAACTGGTTTCCCACAGACGACGTCAAACTGTTGCGGCCAAGCACACACACAGTCAATGAAAGAGAAAATGTACATATGATGTTTTGACGTGGAAAACCCCCTCAATTGGGTAAAAAACCACGCGATCAGGTCTGTGTCGATCAAAATTCACTACTTGCCTGTGGTTATAACTTGTTTGGAGCACTGTTGTAGATATCGGCCGACATGTCCGATATGTCGGCCGACATAAAGGTTTTGGGGGTAAACCACAACGAAATCGATATGTTTGAGCAAAATAACGGTTTGTAAAATATCGGATATATATCGGCGATATATCAGGATATATCGGCTCCTGGCGATATATCGGCCGACCTGTTTTTTTGGTTTTATTTTATAAAAAAAACGGGGTTTTAAAAAGAATTTCACGGGTCGGGTCGAGCATCGCATTTTCTGCCCTAACCCTTCTCTCTCGCGGGTGATGTTTAATACTTCATTATAATCATATTGTTACATGTAATGCAAAGTGTATAACCATATATTGTCTGTACATTTTTACTTATTTGCAAAAAAGTGTTATAAACATTGTTATATTTATTTAAATATTAAATTCCGATATTGTAAAATATCCCCGATATATCCTCCGCAATCCGACATACGATATTTCAAACCCAAACCGACATGAACCCGATATCTGATATCTACAACCTTGGTTTGGAGAATCGAAGGCAACAAGCTGCTCCTTGTTACACTTTGGGGGCGAGAAAGAGAGATTCTTGAGACGAGCAATAGGCTGCTGCGAGCGAGGATTGTAGTTGTGGCGTTGCACACAAACGAGTGCTTACAGTAGCAGGGCTTTCCTTTTTGTTGCACACTTGTGGACTTAGACGAATTTCTGGTGGAGAGGAGATGACTTGAAGGTGACTAGAAAGTGGCAGATGACTTAGGCGAATCTGACAGAGCTCTGACCTGAGGATGAAGAAAACAAACGAGAGAAATATGAGAAATGAGGAGGTATGAAAGCCTTTTTATAGTCTCCAGGAGGTGGTTCACAAACCATAACCACCAATATCATAATTTCAAGCATGATTTGAGGCAAATATTATTCGCATATTAAATTTTACTAAATGCAGACCCCACTAAAAACATGCTCTCTACTATTGGAGGTGGTTACACAGGTAGTTACACTTACCGGCGCCTCGGACGTTCGCGATCGTGTCGGAACGATCGGACGGCGGGGAGGGCGCCCAAGGAGGGCAAGAGAGGCGGTCGGCTACCACCTAGAGGGTGGCCGGCCCTGGCGAAGACGGCGGGCCGCCGGCGCGGCGCTGGCCGGGGGTGAGGCCAACCGGCTGCACTCGGGCGGCACACCGGGCACGGCTCCGGCGGCCACCGCCGGGCACGGGTCCGGCGCCGACCAGTTATTCTATAAATGAGCTTGGCCCCATCCACTTTGAAAGCCAATAGAGAAATACATACATGCATGATATTTTACTTGGAACAACAAGAAATTAGGAAATAAAATATAACAATATCAATGCTTAAGAAATAGCTTTTATAAAAAAATCTGAAAAAAGAAATCCCTAATTCGATGAAAAATAAAAAGTTGAGAAATATATAAACACAAGTCAACTTCTTAATTATAGGATCAAAGTTGAGTGTTTCTATCATCATAATCATCAAGGGTCAAATATGTACAATTTTATTATGTTGATTTGCCAAAGGTCTGTATTTAATCATCTTGCAAGTAAAATTTCATGCATGCATGTATTTCTCTATTGTCTTTCAAAGCATTTTAATCGCTTTTAATTAAATTTGAAAGTGTTCTTGCCACGTGTTATAACTAATTATAATTAATTTCATATGAATGTAATAAGTTAAGACTTGTTTCCCATCGTTGAAGGCTCCGTTAGATCGGATTAAATCGGTCGAGCGCGTCAACAATCACAGTAAGTAAAAAACTAAAAAAAGAATTTTTTAAAAGTGAAAAATCCATCAATTGAGTGAAAAAACGGGTGGTTGGGTCTGTGCCGGCCAAACCCCCACTATTTGCTAGTTGTTGTGTAACACCCCAAAAAGGCCCAAAAGACTCAACTTGAAGTTTGAGTAGCAGGTCAGGTTACACGGCCTGGGACACGGGCGTGTCGATGACCCGTGTTGTTCAGTCGGTTCAAGCTGTATGTACCGCTTAAGGGGTACACGGCCTGTGACACGGGCGTGTCACAGGCCGTGTCGGCCAAAAAGTGATTTTTGGGAAGATCTTGGCCGTTCAGTTTCCTCTCTTTTGATCTAAAGGCTCAGGTGATTTCTTGGGCTGGATTAAGTCGTGAGAGAGAATGAAGAAGCCATTCTTCATTATCCTTAAGGAAAAGAGAGAGAGAGAGAGGAAGAGAGGAAGAAGGAGGAGGAGAGCAAGCCACCGGCGGAGCTCCCGTGGTCCGATTCGCGATCCGAAGCCGGCGTTGTGACGGCAAGGCTGCTGCGGTTCTTTCTCACCGGCTAGTTTTCGATGGCACCGAAGAGATCGACAAGGGTAACGATCTCCCTCCTTGGACATGTGAAGTCCTTCTTTTCTGCATTGCATAGGGAAAACCCTTCCCCGCGAGTGTGCGGTGGGTTGTGGTGTCCCTTGGGGTAGATATGTGAAGTCCCCCTTGTTAGAGGCCGGAATTGGAGTACGGCTCTAGGCATGCTGTGTGAAGCCCATCTGGATGGAATCTGGATTGGTGATGCTTGTTTGCATATCGGAGAAGGCTCCGTGATAATGGCTTGTGATGCCTTGTTCCTACCTGTTGCTTGGTGTGGCAGGAAGTACTGGACGATGTCCAGGAAATGAAGAGGGTTGGCGGCAACTCTTGTGGCCGTGTGTTGCCACTTTGTGAGTAGTTGAGCCGTTGGGCTGCAACTCGATGAAAAGGCAGATTGCCGAACAGGAAAGGTGAAACCGACCCGCGCCTATAAAATGCCATGGATACTTCCGTATTCGAGGTGGCTCGGCGACTTGAGCAACGGGGGGTGGCTGATCCGTACCTGCGTTAGGTCCGTCCGACTTGGAAGCCTGGTATAGGTTTTGTTGGAGCGCCTAATGAGAGTCTTAGGCCCGCGCGCCGGAAAGACTAGAAATGCTCAAATACCGTGTAGACGGTGGTGTTGACCCTGGTATTCCGGTACACCGAAAATGTGCCCTGAGTGCACGGACTGTCGGGCCGGGTGGCCGATGGTTGTGATGGCTTGAATGTGCCTGCGCGCACATAGTTGCTATTGGATGATGCCATGCTTGCAGGGAAAGAATGCTCATGCCCCGAGAAAGGGGTAGGATTGTTATAACTGGGTCAGCTGAATGCTGACCGTTGCATTGTTTGCCACCGGTTGGGTGGATTGTTCCCGTGCAGGTGCTGGAGAGCCAAGTGGTAAGTGATGGGCGGGAGAGCCCTACTGCTGTTGCTGCTGCTGCTGCGGCTAGCCTGGAAGGCTAAGCGAATGGCTTTGTTTTGTTTTCTCTTTTTACTCATGTATGGCCGGCCTGCGCGCCGAGGTTTGTAAAACATGATGTATGTTCAGAGGAACTGTAAGGCCTTAAGGCCAAACTCTTGTGGTTGTGTACATTCCGTGGTATTTATATATAAAGGTGGTTTTATATATATTGGACATTCCGGTTGAGAGTTCAAAGTACTACTTAAAGCTTCCGCTAGAATGCTCTGAGTTAGGATTCGTATTTGGTTTGGTATTATCCTGTGACCTCACCGTCTGTTTGTGGCATATAGTGTGGGGCCCCGGCCGGACCTTCTACTATACGTCATCTAGCGGATGGGGTCGTTACATTTTGGTATCAGAGGGAGGTTTCGATCCTCCGACCTGTGGGTTATGGGCCCACCTTGGCCAAGCTGTATGTGGAGCAGGTTGTTCGACTGCACGGTGTTCCCCGGAGCATCGTTAGTGACCGTGATGGGCGGTTCACATCGAATGATTGGCGGCTCGTTCATCAAATGTTGGGTATAAAGTTAGCGTTTAGTACGGCCTTTCATCCCCAAACGGATGGCCAGACTGAACGAACCAACAGGACGATGGAGGACATGCTCCGCATGTGCGCCCTAGACTTTGGTAAGAGATGGGAAGAGTATATATTTCTCGTCGAATTTGCTTATAATAATAGCTACCAAGCGAGTATTGGTATGGCACCATTCGAAGCGTTGTATGGTCGGAAATGCCGTACACCCTTAGCTTGGGCAGAAGCAGGCGAAGCGAAGCTGAGTGGGAAAAAGGAAGTCGAAGAAGCTACTTCGCTCATACGCTCTATTCGGGAGAGGCTATTGATAGCCCAAGATCGTCAAGCAAAGTACTACAATGCCAAGCACCGGAACGTGGAGTTCGCGGTGGGTGATTGGGTATATTTGAAGATCAAACCCTTCAAAGGTGTGTCCAGGATTCGGCGTTTGAAAAAGCTAAGTCCGAGGTATCTTGGTCCGTTTGAGGTGGTGGAGCGTGTTGGGGAGGCTGCTTATCGACTAGCACTTTCAGCGGACTTGGGTGGATTACATGATGTGTTTCACATCTCAGTCCTTCGTAAGGCGGTAAAGGATCCGGCTCAAGTCGTGGAGGCTGATCGGGTACCGGTCGAGTATGGGCTAACGACGAGGGTTAGACCCATTCGGATCGAGGATCGAGCCGAGAAACAGTTGCGGAACAAAGTGATCGGGATGGTCAAGGTCCGATGGGACAATTGTGGCCGTGAAGAGCTAACATGGGAGCGAGAGCAGACCATGCGAGCTGAGTTTCCCGAGTTATTTGTATAAACTGTAGACCGTGTACTTTTTGTTATAACAGAGTTATAGCATTGCTGGTTTTGTTTCCTTACCGTGCAACTTTCGGGACGAAATTTTGATAAGGGGGGAGGGTTGTAACACCCCAAAAGACCCCAAAAGACTCAACTTGAAGTTTGAGTAGCAGGTCAGGTTACACGGCCTGGGACACGGGCGTGTCCCAGGGCGTGTCGGGTGTACACGGCCTGGGACACGGGCGTGTCCCAGGGCGTGTTCTATTTATTTTGCGAATTTGGCCTATTCAGGTCAGAGCCGGACACGGCCTTGAACACGGCCGGGAACACGGGCGTGTCAGGCTGGACACGGGCGTGTCAGCTGCCGTGTTCCGACCCGTGTACTGGTTGCAGCTCGATGGAGCAGGAGACACGGGCGTGTCTCAGGTTTGACACGGGCGTGTCAGGTCCGACACGGACGTGTCGATGACCCGTGTTGTTCAGTCGGTTCAAGCTGTGTGTACCGCTTAAGGGGTACACGGCCTGTGATACGGGCGTGTCACAGGCCGTGTCGGCCAAAAAGTGATTTTTGGGAAGATCTTGGCCGTTCAGTTTCCTCTCTTTTGATCTAAAGGCTCAGGTGATTTCTTGGGCTGGATTAAGTCGTGAGAGAGAATGAAGAAGCCATTCTTCATTATCCTTAAGGAAAAGAGAGAGAGAGAGGAAGAGAGGAAGAAGGAGGAGGAGAGCAAGCCACCGGCGGAGCTCCCGTGGTCCGATTCGCGATCCGAAGCCGGCGTTGTGACGGCAAGGCTGCTGCGGTTCTTTCTCACCGGCTAGTTTTCGATGGCACCGAAGAGATCGACAAGGGTAACGATCTCCCTCCTTGGACATGTGAAGTCCTTCTTTTCTGCATTGCATAGGGAAAACCCTTCCCCGCGAGTGTGCGGTGGGTTGTGGTGTCCCTTGGGGTAGATATGTGAAGTCCCCCTTGTTAGAGGCCGGAATTGGAGTACGGCTCTAGGCATGCTGTGTGAAGCCCATCTGGATGGAGTTCCTCGGGGACTACATCCATCTTCGCTGTCGCATATTCAGATCCTTCTGATCCAACAAATACTTTAGCGAGAGCCCTGTTTGATACGGGTGCTTCGCATTCTTTTCTGTCTGAGGATTTCGTATCTCGCATTGGGGTACCGAGTCATGTGACGGTGGATAGTACAAGGGTGCTATTGCCGAATGGCTGTGTGATGCTTGCGGATAGGGCTTGCGATGTGGAGGTGCAAATAGGAAGTCGGGATTTCGGTTTGAGTGCAGCTGTGTTACCGTTATCGGAGTTTGATGTGATCTTTGGTATGGACTGGCTCTCGGAGCAGCGTGCCTTTATTGATTGCAACTCCAAAGAGATTACACTGGGCCAGAATACCGGGCTTGTGACGAAGTTCGCTGGTATGCGAGGAGTTGGCGGAACGTTGTTGTCTGCACTCCAAGTCGTCAATGCTGTGCGGAAGGGCGCGGAGTTATTCTTCACGCTAATTCAGGCTGTTGAGCCAAAGGCCAGTGTCGGTGAAGTGCCAGTTGTGTCAGAGTTTGCCGATGTGTTTCCTAAAGATCTTCCTGGGTTACCACCCCAGCGGGAGATTGACTTCTCTATTGAGTTGGTGCCAGGTGCGAAACCTGTGGCCCGCTCTCCATATCGCGTCGCGCCAAAAGAGATGGCTGAGTTGAAAGTCCAATTGCAAGAGTTGTTGGAGCAGGGATATATACGCCCAAGTATGTCACCTTGGAGCGCGCCTGTTCTCTTTGTGAAAAAGAAAGACGGTAGCTTACGGTTGTGTATTGACTACCGCGAGTTGAATAAGCTGACGGAGAAAAACAAGTATCCGATCCCACGGATTGATGACCTCTTTGATCAGCTGGCGGGATCAACGGTCTATTCCAAGTTGGATTTGAAATCGGGATATTATCAGCTAAGGATTCGGGAAGGTGACATTCCCAAGACAGCGTTTGGAACACGCTACGGTCATTATGAGTTCACGGTAATGCCGTTTGGCCTATGTAATGCGCCTTCGGTATTTATGGACCTAATGCATCGAACGTTCCGAGAGTATTTGGATTTGTTTGTTCTCTTGGGATAACGGGTTGTTACGGAGAAATGGTCGAGTGTGCGTCCCAAGTGTGGGTAAACTGAGGGAAGAGTTGATGTACGAAGCTCACTTTGCAAAGTACTCAGTTCACCCAGGGAGCACAAGGATGTACAGGGACATGAAAAAGCTGTTCTGGTGGCCCGGACTAAAGAAAGATGTGGCTCGTTATGTGGCGAAATGCAACACCTGTGCGTTGGTGAAAGCAGAATGCCAGAAGCCTGGCGGTTTTCTGAAGTCGTTACCTATTCCGGAGTGGAAGTTCGATGATATTTCGATGGATTTCGTGCACGGGTTGCCGAGATCTCAACGCGGTCATGATCCAAAGGAATGTACAAAATCTTGTTTGAGGAATCTGCGCGTTCCTTTTTGTGTTGTTTTGCTTGCATACGTTCGCTAATGTGTGTCTTGTCCACCTATAGGTGACACGTAGTGGTACTGGGCAGTCTGAGCCCCAGCGTTCTGGTGAGAGTGCGGCACCAGCTGAGGTGCCAACACCTCCTCCATCTGCGGAAACTGTTCGCTTAGTGGCTGAGGCGCTATTTGCCATGATTCAGCCGACCGGGCAAGCGCAGCCGGCGGTAGTGCCAGTTCGTGTTGATGTAAGACCCGAGCCGGTTGAGGCTGTAGATCCACGAGCAGCTGACCGACAGTTGAAGCAATTTATGAGCTTCAGTCCTCCTACGTTTGCGGGAATGGGATCCCCAACGCAGGCGGAAGATTGGTTATCGCGTGTCAAGAGGATAATGACAGCGATCAGGGCGGAGGAAACTCTCAAGGTCACCTTAGCCACCTTCATGCTTGAAGGGGAGGCGCGGTTGTGGTGGGACGAGGTTGAGCTACACCATTTGGCGGGCAGGCAATTAACACAAGTGTCGATTGAGGAGTTCTCTCGGATATTTCTGGCGAAACATGTCCCAGCGGCGCAACGTATTGCTATGGAAAATGAGTTCCAACGGTTAACGCAAGGGGACGATAGTGTGGATATCTACTTGCACGAGTTTACCAGGTTGGGACGATATGCGGGAACAATCTTCGCGGATGACCAAAGGAAAACGAATCGGTTCTATGAAGGATTGCGGGATGAGTTGCGATTCCTGCTTTCGAGTTCTGTGAGCCAAGGGTTTCAGGCGTTGGTTGATACTGCGTGCGCGTTGAAAAAGGACATGAGGCGAGTGCAAGGGAATAAGGGCTTGGTGGTGTCTAAGCCAGAGTTTCAAGCACCTCGCCCAGGCAAGTCGTTTTACCAGAAGAAAGGGGGCAAGAGGTCCAAGCCATCTGGGCAAGTGACTACGACTGTGGTGTCGGGAGCGACATCAAGGCCGGATGCTCGTACATGCTATAACTGTGGCCGGGTGGGGCATATTGCTCGTGACTGTCGAGTTGTGCAGCCCAAAGGGGAAAAGAAGACGGGTGCGTCGTATGCTGAGAAGGGCAAAGCGGTGGTGGATTCCTCAGCTTCCCAGGCGCAGCCCCGAATCTATCAACTTGGCCAACAGGAAGCGATTAAGCAAAGTGACGTCGTCACAGGTACGAGTTGAATTAGTTTACTTGCTGTGCTTTTGGTTTTGGTTATGTTTAGCTTGTGCATGATGTGTGTGTGCTGCAGGCTTTGTCCTGATTCGGAATACTTTAGCGAGAGCCCTGTTTGATACGGGTGCTTCACATTCTTTTCTGTCTGAGGATTTCGTATCTCGCATTGGGGTACCGAGTCATGTGACGGTGGATAGTACAAGGGTGCTATTGCCGAATGGCTGTGTGATGCTTGCGGATAGGGCTTGCGATGTGGAGGTGCAAATAGGAAGTCGGGATTTCGGTTTGAGTGCAGCTGTGTTACCGTTATCGGAGTTTGATGTGATCTTTGGTATGGACTGGCTCTCGGAGCAGCGTGCCTTTATTGATTGCAACTCCAAAGAGATTACACTGGGCCAGAATACCGGGCTTGTGACGAAGTTCGCTGGTATGCGAGGAGTTGGCGGAACGTTGTTGTCTGCACTCCAAGTCGTCAATGCTGTGCGGAAGGGCGCGGAGTTATTCTTCACGCTAATTCAGGCTGTTGAGCCAAAGGCCAGTGTCGGTGAAGTGCCAGTTGTGTCAGAGTTTGCCGATGTGTTTCCTAAAGATCTTCCTGGGTTACCACCCCAGCGGGAGATTGTGGCCCGCTCTCCATATCGCGTCGCGCCAAAAGAGATGGCTGAGTTGAAAGTCCAATTGCAAGAGTTGTTGGAGCAGGGATATATACGCCCAAGTATGTCACCTTGGAGCGCGCCTGTTCTCTTTGTGAAAAAGAAAGACGGTAGCTTACGGTTGTGTATTGACTACCGCGAGTTGAATAAGCTGACGGAGAAAAACAAGTATCCGATCCCACGGATTGATGACCTCTTTGATCAGCTGGCGGGATCAACGGTCTATTCCAAGTTGGATTTGAAATCGGGATATTATCAGCTAAGGATTCGGGAAGGTGACATTCCCAAGACAGCGTTTGGAACACGCTACGGTCATTATGAGTTCACGGTAATGCCGTTTGGCCTATGTAATGCGCCTTCGGTATTTATGGACCTAATGCATCGAACGTTCCGAGAGTATTTGGATTTGTTTGTTATTGTGTTTATCGATGACATCTTAGTATACTCTCAGTCGGAAGAGGATCACGCAAACCATTTGCGGTTGGTCTTGCATACCCTGCAGAGGAACAAGCTTTTTGCCAAGTTCTCAAAGTGTGAGTTCTGGCTCTCTTCAGTAGCCTTTTTAGGCCATGTGGTAAGCGGAGAGGGTATCACGGTGGATCCGTTGAAGATAAGTGCCATCCGAGATTGGCCAGTGATGTCTTCAGTGGCCGAGGTCAGGAGCTTCCTTGGACTTGCGGGCTACTATAGACGGTTTGTGGAAAACTTCTCACGGATTGCTTTACCTCTCACCACGCTGACGAGGAAAGATCAAAAGTTCATATGGACGCCGGAGTGCGCGCGAGCTTTTGAAGACTTGAAGAGTCGTTTGACCACGGCGCCTGTGTTGACATCGCCATGTGGTACCGATGGGTATGAGATCTATAGTGATGCATCTGGGAGCGGCTTAGGCTGCGTTCTTTTACAGTTTGGGAAAGTGATTGCTTATGGCTCGCGTCAGTTGAAAGTGCATGAGCGGAATTACCCCGTCCATGATTTGGAGTTGGCGGCGGTAATCTTTGCGCTCAAGTTGTGGCGGCACTATCTATATGGCGTCAAAGTGGATATCTATACGGATCACAAGAGCCTAAAGTATTTGTTGGATCAGAAGGATCTGAATATGCGACAGCGAAGATGGATGGAGTTCCTCGGGGACTACACCTTCGAGATTCACTATACCCCCGGGAAGGGAAATGTGGTCGCTGATGCTTTGAGTCGACAGACTCTGGTACGGGCAAGCTGGTTGCAGAGGCATGATCAGCGTTTGATCCAGGAATTGGAAGCAATGGAGATATCGTGTGTTGACAAGGGTGCGTCAACCGATGCGTGCTTGAACTGGACGGAGGTGCAGTATGACCTTACGGACAGAGTTCGGCGAGCAACGGAGCTTGATGAAAGTCTCCAGCGCTATGCTAAAGATGGGCCGGATGATCAGTTCTCTTGGGATAACGGGTTGTTACGGAGAAATGGTCGAGTATGCGTCCCAAGTGTGGGTAAACTGAGGGAAGAGTTGATGTACGAAGCTCACTTTGCAAAGTACTCAGTTCACCCAGGGAGCACAAAGATGTACAGGGATATGAAAAAGCTGTTCTGGTGGCCCGGACTAAAGAAAGATGTGGCTCGTTATGTGGCTGAATGCACTACCTGTGCGTTGGTGAAAGCAGAATGCCAGAAGCCTGGCGGTTTTCTGAAGTCGTTACATATTCCGGAGTGGAAGTTCGATGATATTTCGATGGATTTCGTGCACGGGTTGCCGAGATCTCAACGCGGTCATGATTCAATCTGGGTGATTGTGGACCGGTTGACGAAAGTGGCGCACTTCCTTCCAAACAGAAGAGACGATTCAGTGGAAACCTTGGCCAAGCTGTATGTGGAGCAGGTTGTTCGACTGCACGGTGTTCCCCGGAGCATCGTTAGTGACCGTGATGGGCGGTTCACATCGAATGATTGGCGGCTCGTTCATCAAATGTTGGGTACAAAGTTAGCGTTTAGTACGGCCTTTCATCCCCAAACGGATGGCCAGACTGAACGAACCAACAGGACGATGGAGGACATGCTCCGCATGTGCGCCCTAGACTTTGGTAAGAGATGGGAAGATTATATATTTCTCGTCGAATTTGCCTATAATAATAGCTACCAAGCGAGTATTGGTATGGCACCATTCGAGGCGTTGTATGGTCGGAAATGCCGTACACCCTTAGCTTGGGCAGAAGCAGGCGAATCGAAGCTGAGTGGGAAAAAGGAAGTCGAAGAAGCTACTTCGCTCATACGCTCTATTCGGGAGAGGCTATTGATAGCCCAAGATCGTCAAGCAAAGTACTACAATGCCAAGCACCGGAACGTGGAGTTCGCGGTGGGTGATTGGGTATATTTGAAGATCAAACCCTTCAAAGGTGTGTCCAGGATTCGGCGTTTGAAAAAGCTAAGTCCGAGGTATCTTGGTCCGTTTGAGGTGGTGGAGCGTGTTGGGGAGGCTGCTTATCGACTAGCACTTTCAGCGGACTTGGGTGGATTACATGATGTGTTTCACATCTCAGTCCTTCGTAAGGCGGTAAAGGATCAGGCTCAAGTCGTGGAGGCTGATCGGGTACCGGTCGAGTATGGGCTAACGACGAGGGTTAGACCCATTCGGATCGAGGATCGAGCCGAGAAACAGTTGCGGAACAAAGTGATCGGGATGGTCAAGGTCCGATGGGACAATTGTGGCCGTGAAGAGCTAACATGGGAGCGAGAGCAGACCATGCGAGCTGAGTTTCCCGAGTTATTTGTATAAACTGTAGACCGTGTACTTTTTGTTATAACAGAGTTATAGCATTGCTGGTTTTGTTTCCTTACCGTGCAAATTTCGGGACGAAATTTTGATAAGGGGGGAGGGTTGTAACACCCCAAAAAGGCCCAAAAGACTCAACTTGAAGTTTGAGTAGCAGGTCAGGTTACACGGCCTGGGACACGGGCGTGTCCCAGGGCGTGTCGGGTGTACACGGCCTGGGACACGGGCGTGTCCCAGGGCGTGTTCTATTTATTTTGCGAATTTGGCCTATTCAGGTCAGAGCCGGACACGGCCTTGAACACGGCCGGGAACACGGGCGTGTCAGGCTGGACACGGGCGTGTCAGCTGCCGTGTTCCGACCCGTGTACTGGTTGCAGCTCGATGGAGCAGGAGACACGGGCGTGTCTCAGGTTTGACACGGGCGTGTCAGGTCCGACACGGGCGTGTCGATGACCCGTGTTGTTCAGTCGGTTCAAGCTGTATGTACCGCTTAAGGGGTACACGGCCTGTGACACGGGCGTGTCACAGGCCGTGTCGGCCAAAAAGTGATTTTTGGGAAGATCTTGGCCGTTCAGTTTCCTCTCTTTTGATCTAAAGGCTCAGGTGATTTCTTGGGCTGGATTAAGTCGTGAGAGAGAATGAAGAAGCCATTCTTCATTATCCTTAAGGAAAAGAGAGAGAGAGAGGAAGAGAGGAAGAAGGAGGAGGAGAGCAAGCCACCGGCGGAGCTCCCGTGGTCCGATTCGCGATCCGAAGCCGGCGTTGTGACGGCAAGGCTGCTGCGGTTCTTTCTCACCGGCTAGTTTTCGATGGCACCGAAGAGATCGACAAGGGTAACGATCTCCCTCCTTGGACATGTGAAGTCCTTCTTTTCTGCATTGCATAGGGAAAACCCTTCCCCGCGAGTGTGCGGTGGGTTGTGGTGTCCCTTGGGGTAGATATGTGAAGTCCCCCTTGTTAGAGGCCGGAATTGGAGTACGGCTCTAGGCATGCTGTGTGAAGCCCATCTGGATGGAATCTGGATTGGTGATGCTTGTTTGCATATCGGAGAAGGCTCCGTGATAATGGCTTGTGATGCCTTGTTCCTACCTGTTGCTTGGTGTGGCAGGAAGTACTGGACGATGTCCAGGAAATGAAGAGGGTTGGCGGCAACTCTTGTGGCCGTGTGTTGCCACTTTGTGAGTAGTTGAGCCGTTGGGCTGCAACTCGATGAAAAGGCAGATTGCCGAACAGGAAAGGTGAAACCGACCCGCGCCTATAAAATGCCATGGATACTTCCGTATTCGAGGTGGCTCGGCGACTTGAGCAACGGGGGGTGGCTGATCCGTACCTGCGTTAGGTCCGTCCGACTTGGAAGCCTGGTATAGGTTTTGTTGGAGCGCCTAATGAGAGTCTTAGGCCCGCGCGCCGGAAAGACTAGAAATGCTCAAATACCGTGTAGACGGTGGTGTTGACCCTGGTATTCCGGTACACCGAAAATGTGCCCTGAGTGCACGGACTGTCGGGCCGGGTGGCCGATGGTTGTGATGGCTTGAATGTGCCTGCGCGCACATAGTTGCTATTGGATGATGTCATGCTTGCAGGGAAAGAATGCTCATGCCCCGAGAAAGGGGTAGGATTGTTATAACTAGGTCAGCTGAATGCTGACCGTTGCATTGTTTGCCACCGGTTGGGTGGATTGTTCCCGTGCAGGTGCTGGAGAGCCAAGTGGTAAGTGATGGGCGGGAGAGCCCTACTGCTGTTGCTGCTGCTGCTGCGGCTAGCCTGGAAGGCTAAGCGAATGGCTTTGTTTTGTTTTCTCTTTTTACTCATGTATGGCCGGCCTGCGCGCCGAGGTTTGTAAAACATGATGTATGTTCAGAGGAACTGTAAGGCCTTAAGGCCAAACTCTTGTGGTTGTGTACATTCCGTGGTATTTATATATAAAGGTGGTTTTATATATATTGGACATTCCGGTTGAGAGTTCAAAGTACTACTTAAAGCTTCCGCTAGAATGCTCTGAGTTAGGATTCGTATTTGGTTTGGTATTATCCTGTGACCTCACCGTCTGTTTGTGGCATATAGTGTGGGGCCCCGGCCGGACTTTCTACTATACGTCATCTAGCGGATGGGGTCGTTACATGTTGTACATGACTCTTTTGAAGAACTCGATGACGACAGACCACCCATCGTTATAATTATTGAGAGAGAGTGAAGAGAGAGGTCAGAGGGTGATAAACCACCACTTGCAGAGCTAAACATTTTTTTGTGATTTGTGGACATCGATGCAATGACCCCGCTTTAAAGTTCTTTGTAGATGCTCAAAAGTGGGGGAGACTCGCTACTCTCGCCCTGATGTCTGGGGCTTGGAAGCTCGAGCGGCGCGTCCTGCGCGCCGTATTTTCTGTGATTTGTCTCATGTTGCACTTTGATAAGTCCGGAATGACTGACTCGTCGTCATCCGACAAGCTTGCTGTGGAGCCGAGGGCGATGGGAGTTCTGTGCATACTGCACGCCGGGCTGTGGAACCGCCCCCAAAAGGGGGCAACAACTGGACGTGTGGTAGGAATCGTTGCTCGTCCAGGGCGCTCAAATTAGTAGGACGAGTGGCAATTTTGTCGCCTGTCCTGCTCGGGAGAAAAGCCACCCCCTAAGGGGGCGGCGGCTGGATGGGCGGCAGAAATTGCTACCCATCCAGGGCAGTCGGAGAGCCTCCCCCGACGGGGGAGGCGGGAGGATAGGAGGTTGCCCACCTCTGCGCGGCGGCGGAGGGCCGATCCCCTTGCCGGCACGCCGGGAGCGGCTGCGCCCTTGGCGGTTACGCTGTGGCGGCTGGAGCAGTGGTTTGTGCGGCTGTGGTGACGACGATGGTTGGCACACCGGTTTATGCGACGGTTACACCTCAGACATTTGCGTGCGGTTCTATGGGTTCGGTTGAACTTGCTCGGGAGAACCCCTTCAAGATTGATATAATAGCTTGAACCTCCAATCTGCTGTGGTTGAGTTGAATAAAAATAGGCGATTGATATAGGCAAATCGAAATTGGATACGTGCAAATCAATTTTACGTGCAGATCAAAATATTATAAGTGCAGACAAAATTATTACGTGCAAACCGAAATTAAAATTTAAAAATAATCAGAATTTAAATTATCAAAACTTGAATTGAATCCAATTGGACGACCACTCGATGACGAAGAATAATGCCCTAGGCTCGCTGACGGACGCTGGAGAGGGCCGATTTTGTTGGACTGGAGGAGACCTTCCAGGCGGCCCTAAACCCTAAGTGGAAACAGGAGAGAAGCAGGGAAGGGGCGGGACTCGGGTGCGGCGGTGTGAGGAGAGGCCGGATCAGGCGCCAGGGGAGGCGGGGAAGGGGCGGGAGCGGCGGTGCGGGGAGCGTTGGTGCAGGGAGCGGCTGGATCGGGTGCCAGGAGAAGCGGGGATGGGGCGGGATCGGGTGCCAGACGAAGCGGGGAACGGTGGGGAACGGGCGGGAGCGGCGGTGCGGGGAGCGTTGGTGCAGGGAGCGGCCGGATCGGCGCCATGGGAAGCGGGGAAGGGGCGGGATCGGGTGCCAGGCGGAACGGGGAAGCGGCGGGATTGACTCACGGGATGAGCGGGAATGGTTTGCCCTGAGCCATTTTATTAGGGTTCATATAATACTTTTTAACTTAATTTTTTGATTTGCACCTAGCCAATTTCGATTTGCCCATATCAATCGCCTAAAAATATTAGAAAGCATATTTTTAGGTCTTATTTGAACAGTTGAACGCTACACAGGCACGTGCATATATAGTGTTTTCTTATAATATTTTTTAGGTCTTTGATAGTGCATTCAAATTACCAAAAACCTACAAAATAGTTTGTAAATTAAATTTTGTCAGTGTTATATGATTCAGTTTTGAAATGAATGTAGTTGAGGAAAGTATATACCGAGTAAAATAATAATTGCAGTTATTAAGTTAATTTCCAAATCAAATATTAAAAAAAGGGGAAGGGACATTAAACAGGAGCAAAGTCCCACAAGGGCCACTAAACAGGAGAACGTTCTTCAAAGCCCGGTAAAGGCCACTAACCGCGGAAAAGCACGTTACCGTGCTAAGTCGCGCCTTTCATCACAAGATCAAAAGTCATGCGCAAGTTAACAGCTACCAAGATCTTCCCCTAATGTCAGCTACATGGTTTTCACTCCTAATGTTGACACAGACATCTATGTCTAGCCAAATGGACATTTCACGCTGTAAACAAAAAATAACTTATGACATGCGAGACAAAATAATCAAGAACGGTGCTAAGTCGCGTTCTTCTCCAAGTTCGCGAACTTTGTTTTTTTCCCTTTATTTTCATATTCAAAGCATGTAACGGAGAACGGACTGTGTGATTTTTTACCATTTTCGAGTTTTTCATGATAAAAAAAGCTCTTGTCATTGCTGCTCGATTGTGATTGACTGTTTGCGAGCCCGATCCGACTCGGAGCAAAAACGGTCCGATTCTGTGGACAGACCGGAGGAAAACCGGGCGACCCACAATACCATTACTTTTAGGCGATTGATATGGGCAAACCGAAATTGGCTAGGTGCAAACCAAAAAATTAAGTTAAAAAGTATTACATGAACCCTAATAAAATGGCTCAGGGCAAACCATTCCCCCTCATCCCGCACGGCCGATCCCGCCCCTTCCCCGTTCCGCCTGCACCCGATACCGCCCCTTCCTCGCTTCCGCGCCGATCCGACCACTCCTTGCACCGCCGCTCCGCGCACCGCCGCTCCCGCCACTTCCCCGCCGCTCCGCCTGGCGCCCGATTCTGCCCCTTCCCCGCTTCCCCTGCGCCAGATCTAGCCGCTCCCTGCACCAACTTTCCCCGCACCGCCGCTCCCGCCCCTTCCCCACCTCCCCCGGCGCCCGATCCGGTCTCCCCCACACCGCCGCACCTGAGTCCCGCCGCCGTACCCCAGTCCCGCCTGGCAACTGAGTCCCGCCCCTTTCCCTGCACCTCTCCTGTTTCCGCTTAGGGTTTAGGGCCGCCTGGAAGGTCTCCTCCAGTCCAGCAAATCGGCCCTCTCCAGCGTCCGTCGGCGAGCCTAGGGCATTATTCAACGTCATCTAGTGGTCGTCCAGTTGGATTCAAGGTACTTGGGCACACCTCCTTTCTTTGTTGCCTCTACCCACAACTTCAAATATGTTATTATTTGCATTATTGTGGAGATTTGAAGTTGTGGAGATTTGGTTTCAAAATTTCATCCTAACTATTGATTCAAGTGCATTATAGAAAATCTGAATTTGATTGCTTTTATTATCCGATTTCACGAAGATTTCCGTAAGGGTAGGTCCCCTTGGTCGTTTGCAAACCGGGGTTTGTGTAGCCTTTGGTTTCGAACGGATCAAGTGGATTTGGTATATCCTCGTATGATTTTGTTTTGAGGGTTGTAGTTTGGACTATTTTCCGAATCGAAGTTTTAGTCTGGAACGCCCTCTTTGTGGATGGAAATGCTTGTGATGCGATGCTAGATGAATGGTTAGGGTTATGAGATTGTTATATGTGTATGTTCGTGCAGGTTCGGGTGGAATTCCCCCTTTGTGAGAACACGCATTTACAAACGAACCTCTGCCGAAATTTCCAACTTTGCACGCGCACCACGTGTTCGTAAAAAAGCCTCCTAGGTTGTTTTAGATGCTCGTCAGGTGTTCGCTCAAATTCCCCTTAGGCTTTCCCTTTGTTATTTTCTATTTTAGCTTCGCGTAGGGGTAGCCTGCATCAAGTTATAGTTTAATCTAAATGATGTTTCATTTTGAATGTAGTTCAACGGTGTTCCTTCTCACTCATCGCTTTCAAATTGGACCGATTCATGCATTTGTTTGAGGTATTCAGTCGCCCTGCCAATTGTGAATGTTTAAATGAGTTAGAATTGAAGTTAGTTTGATTCATGACATTTCTTATTGTGTTGTTATATTAGGTGCAAAAAAAACAGAGTTTGGTTAGCATCCTTTACAGTTTGTTAAAATGAGTTTGGAAAATATTAAATTGTTGACATGCACTGAATCGTCGCAAACAACACAAGTTGATGTTGGAGTACACTTTGTCACGAATTTGTGTTTTGAATCAAAGGAGGAGTTAATATCATGGACCCAAAAAGTTGCAAAGGGATTGGGATTTGTTGTGACTATTCAAAGTGCCGATAATCTTACAAGCCGGCCTAAACCGAGGGTTCTATTGGGTTGTGATAGAGCTGGTTTTTATCGTGAGAAACAGCGAGGTAAAGAATGGGTTAGAAAAAATATGCGAAGAAGTAGCACAAAGAGGTGTGGTTGTCCGTTTTCACTAAAAGGTCAAAAAAATGCACACATAAATGAGTGGACTCTTGAGGTGAAGTGTGGAGTGCACAACCATGAAATGGTTCATCTAGAAGCTCATTCCTATGCCGGTAAGCTTAATGAAAATGAGGAAAATATTGTAGAGGAAATGTTTGTAGCCGGGGTAAAACCTAGAAAGATCCTATCGACTTTGAAGAAGAGAGATCCTTCAAACACCACTGTAATGAGAACTATTTATAATAAAAGAGCAAAGATGCAAAGAGCAGAATTGGATGGGGGGACTCAAATACAATTTCTATACAAATGTATCACTAATGGTGGCTATGTTAGCTTCAACAAAGTCAATGCTGAGACTAATCAGTTGGAAAGTTTATTTTTCGCTCATCCGGTATCAATTCAGTTATGTAAAATGTTTTCTTGTGTGTTTTTATTGGATTGCACATACAAGACAAACAGATACAAACTACCATTGTTATGCATAGTTGGTGTTACTTCAACAAATCGTTCATTTTATGCGGCTTTTGTGTTCATGTCAAATGAAGTGGAAACAAGTTATGCATGGGCTCTTGAATGTTTTAGAACTATTTTAGACCAAAAGAAATTACCATGTGTCTTGGTAACTGATAGAGAGATAGCATTAATGAATGCAATTGCAGTCGTTTTTCCAGGCGCCAAAAATATTTTGTGTAAATTTCATATAAGTAGGAATATTTTGGCGCATTGCAAGAAGGAATTCAAAAATGGAAAGGAATGGGAAAAATTCAATGGTAAATGACAACAATTAGTGGATTCTCCAAGAGAATCTGATTTTTATCAAACCTTTCTTGAAATGAAAACCGAGTATGAGATTGCATATCCACAAGTTTATTCATATGTCGTCACTACTTGGATAACTCCGTATAAAGAATATTTTGTTGCTGCTTGGGTTGACATGCATTTACATTTGGGTAACTCTACAACTAATCGGGTGGAAGGTAGTCATAGCCAGCTTAAGAAATTTTTGGAGGTGTCAATTGGAAACCTTGCTACTATTTGGCAAACTTTTGATCAGATGATTAACTTACAACACACAGAAATTAAGCGGTCTTTTGGACAAAGCACTATTCAGACAAACAGGGTGTTTAGTTCATCTTTGTATTCTGATCTACTTGGGTATATTTCTATCACAGCTTTGAAGTACATCAAAAAGGAAGAATTCAGGGCAAGGACCGGTCATGGTTCATTTGAGGGGTGCACACATAAAATAAAATATACTTTGGGACTTCCTTGTGCACACGATTTGTTGTCGTACATAAGAAATAATAATACTTTTCCGTTATGGATGATTCACGACCACTGGAAGCAACTTACTTTGCGTGAAATTAAAGAAGAACAAGACATTAAAGAAGAAAATGAAGCAGACAGTAAAATCGATGTGGAAATTGAAGGTATACTAAGGAGATATAATAACACCTCTGATCTTCAAAAACAAGAGATATAAAGAAAACTTCGCGAGCTTATGGATCCCAGCTCAACTCAAACATTAGCGCCTTCTTTACCAACCAGAACGAAGGGTCGACCTAAAAGAAGCTACAAGAAGTTTACAAGCGATTTTAAATCGACAAAACGTGATCCATCGCTATTTGAACATGTTTTGAAGAGTGAGCAGTTATCATTGAAAATGAGACCAATGCGTACCACCAAAAAGGATGCAATTTCGGAAAAACGGTTCTTAAAAGTAGTCCAAAAAGAAATGCCAGCATACATAAGGGACTATATTTCTGATGTCGTTGATGTTTTAGGAGATGGACATTGTGGCTATCGGGTAATCAGCAACGGAATGGAAATGGGGGATGATTGGTTACAGGTGCGCAATGATCTATCAAGGGAACTACAACAAAAGGATATCTTATATGATGCTATTTTTGGAATGACGAGAAGAATTGAATTGCAAAATTCTTTGGACTGTACGACAACTCCCGCTCCTTTGGATAAGTGGATGACCATGCCTGATATGGGATTGATTATTGCTTCTTGCTATAATATTGCAGTAGTCCACTTCAGCATGTTTCAGTCTTTCACTTTCTTGCCATTGCATTCACCGCCTCCGGCCGTTCGAAGAACACTATTCATGGGATTCATTCATGGAAATCATTTCGTGCAACTGAAGATAAGGGATGATTGTCCACTTCCTCCAACGTTCTCGATTTGGAGGAGATATCATGAAGAGATTGCTGAGCAATGGTAACGATTTAATTCAAAAATGTAAAGTTTTATGATTTCGTTTGTTTTGATATTGTTCACTAACAAATATGCATTTTACAGGTATCAAAATGGGCTTACTAATACATTTCATTAAACTTGAAGTAAAACATGTTTTTCTTCGCAAATTTGGGACTACAGGTACTGTAAAGTAGTCACATATTCAATTAACTTACATTGTATGATGAATCTTAAAAGTTTGATACATTGTTTTTTGACAGGTGCAAGAATTCAAGCTAAAGTTGGAACAAGAAGAAGACTTACATGTTGATTTAAAAAAAATTAATTTTGTTATAATTTGTAATTCAAATGTTAATGTTACATTTTTGTTATCATCATTAAGCTTTATTTCAAGTTTTGATAATTTAAATTCTGATTATTTTAAAATTTTAATTTCGGTTTGCACGTAATAATTTGGTCTGCACTTATAAAATTTTGGTCTGCACGTAAAATTGGTTTGCACGTATCTAATTTCGGTTTGCCCATATCAATCGCCTACTTTTAATATACTACATAATAATTAAATAGTAAAAACAACTATTTATTATTAAATTTCTTTGAAAACGGGCCTTTGTCCGCGGGCCAGACCCGAACCTGACATCGGCAAACCGGGCCCTTATGACTCTCCACTGCAGCTAAAAAGGTTGTATAGGCGGCCTTTGCCCGAGTCTCGGGCGATTTTTATCCCCTTCGTGCGCAGCCCTTCGCGCGACTGCCGGTTTCAAGCGTTTCTCCCCTCCGGCGACTGCCTAATTCCCCTGGCCTGGTCCTCTTCATCTCTCGGATTGCGATCTATCCATTGCCAGTGTCATGGATGCTGTAGACTCTGTTGTCGATCCTCTGAGGGAATTCGCCAAGGACAGCGTCCGTCTTGTGAAGCGATGCCACAAGCCGGACAGGAAGGGTAAGCTCCAAATCAAAGTCCATCGTCATCCCTCGTACTCTCACCGCCGATCTAACATCGTTATGAAATTCGTAGATATCTGGATCTGCCTTCATTTCTCGAGAGTTGAACGAACCTGTTTTGATTTAAATTGTTGTTTATGGAATACAGAGTTTACGAAGGTGGCGGTACGGACCGCGATTGGCTTTGTGGTCATGGGATTTGTAGGTTTCTTCGTGAAGCTGATTTTTATCCCGATCAACAACATCATCGTAGGTACCACCTAGGTAATAATGGATTTAAGTACGGATTGAAATGCCTTTAATTTCACGAATTTTCCCCTCTCTTTGTGCGATGCTTTTCTATTATGCCGTTTATTGATTCCTGGATTCGATTGGTCGGTTAATTTTTTTCATCATAAAACTCTTTAATCCATTTAAGAGACCATAATCTCGACATGACGTCTGAAAACAGTGATTTCTTCATGTTCTTCTTCGCATCTCATGATTATAGGAAGAAGTTACCTAGGGACGCTGCTTAAGATTTTTTTTTTTTTTTAAGACATTCTTGGATGGGAATAAATGGCATGCATTACTTTTTAATGACTCCGGCACTATGAAGTTGTTTGATAATTATATCTGCAAATGTTCATTTGAGAGGAAATGTGTTATTTGTTCAGCTATTGTGTATCTTATTCTCCCCATGCTTTGGTTAAGTGTTTGAATCAAAAGTTTGAAGGATTCATATGAAGTTATGTAGTGTTAGTTCATAGGACAAAATATGCATAATAGTCATGTAAGCTTGGGAAATTGCTCAAAATCACGCAGGATGCCTCCACTTGGTAGATTTTACCATATCTTCTACATTTTTGCACTTTGATTGCCCTTACACGACAATTAATATAATGCATAGAAAATAAACTAACGAAACATACTTAAGACAATTCACGGGCGGATCCAAGTGAAGACACGCCCGCTTGTGCCCTAGTCTTCCATTGTGTGCGCTCGCCGCTCGGCGTCATAGGCACGTCGCCCCTTTCTGATCATTCACCCTACGTCGTCATCATCGGCTGGCTACTCGACAAGGCCTCTTCTAGTCTTCCTCTTCGTCCCCGAGGGCAATCGAGCAAATCAAGTTGTCGAGCACTGGAGGCGAGTAGCTGAGCAGCAGTTAGTAGTGCAAGTATCATTTCAATCTAATTTGATTTATCTCTTTCCTTGGGCTTTGAGTTTCCCGCTCAGGTTCTGAGCCTTGCCAGTTCCCAATTTGTTGGCACCCACCTCGCTTCCTGGTACAATATTCCTAAATCATAACTGGTGGCGAACCCTTGCGTCTTGATAAATTGAGTTGCTCTTTTCACTTTCCAGAATTGTCTAATTGTCTTATTGTGCATTCTTCGGAATGAAGCTTTGAATATGCCAATCTAACTCTCCATGCCTCCGTCTTCCTTAATCCTTGTTTTATTTGCATAGTGCAATTTGCTGAATGAAGCTCTGATTTCATCTATGTCTTCATCTTCCTTAAATCAGTGAATCCTTACTTGCTTACTCAATTGCTTCTAGCTTTTAAAAATGGAAGAGTTTTTGGATTTGGGAATTTCTCAAATTGTAATTTAGAAGAAAAACTGAAATCAATCCAACAAGGTTCCATATTTGTTTTGTTTCATATAATTCCATGTTTAGATGTTCATATATTAAAAAATTCTCACAAATCTTTTATGTTAAGATGTTCAAATGTATTATTTAATTTAATTTTTATTTGGTGTGCCCGAGCTAAGTCAAATTCCTAGTTCCGCCATGAGTTAAGAGACAGGCTCCCGAGTCCAACTCCTCAGGGCTTGTTCCCCCAAAGAGCATCTCTTCAAATGAGCAAGAAGACTTCCAAGATGTCCTCTTAACTCACCTAAGCCCATTATAGAGAGAGGGAGCACTCCTAATTAAACAAGTGATAAAAGACAAAGATAAAAAACTAATACATAATAAAGATCAATAAATGACACTCTAAGTATTCTCTCATCACAATGGTTCATCCAATGGAGAGTGCATGTGCTCATATATGTAATATAGTTAACTTGGCTGTTATAATAGATTGAAATATAACGCGTTAATATGCACACAGACTCTAACGCTCATGGTTAAAATCCTCTGTAGACTCATTTGCTCCTCTATGGTTCTCTTTCAATTAATTTTCTAGGTTAAAAACTAGATTGCATGACGATGACGTTACTATTTTCCACGATATGTTTGAAATTTTTTATGTATGATTTGACCCGCTTTATTTGATTTTTCTTTAATGTGTATGTATATAGAGTTTAGGGTAGACCAATAAAGAATTGGAATGAATGTATAAGAAAAGACATGATGTACTTAGGCATTAGTGAGATAATGACAAAAGATAAGGCATAATGGAGACAAAGGATCCATATAGCCGACCCTACTATAGTGGGATAAAGGCTTGAGTGTTGTTTGTTTATGTATATACTTTATATAAAAGGCGTATTTTTTAAAATTTTAAATTACTAATATATACTATTGTCCAATTAAAATTTGGCTGAATTGTGTTTATTTTTTTTCGCAGTTTATTTTTATATTTCCATTCTTGCCTTTTGTAATTTCGCCGTCCTATATTTAAGAGTGAGACCCCTTCCCCTTGTTATATCAATAAACATTTTCTATTCTCCAACATGGTATCAGAGCAGGGCATGCCCTAACTCGCGTGACCGCTTCTTCTTGCGTTGTTTCCGTGTTGGGAAAAACCCTTATGATTTATCAACAAATTACATTTTAAATGATTTTACATCATATGTTTATTACTCATGATATATAGAGAGGGTAATATAGTCTTAGAAGTCTTAGGATATCAGTAAAGGACATGTGAAGGACACACTGAATCTTAGAGGAAAGTCAAGAGAAGACAACATGCGTCGACTAGAAGTCAACGCAACTTCGACTTAATGTCGACGTTACTTCGATTAACAGTCAGAGCAACGAAATAAAATTAGTTGACGTTACTTTAAGGTTTATATCAACACATACTTCGATATGTTGTCGACGTAACGTCGATTACAGAGTATAGTCGACAGTCAATCAAAATGAAGTTAGAGTTCGACGCAACTACTATATGAAGTCGACGTTACGCCAATTAAAGTTCTGAACGGAATTTTTTCTGGGGATTAATTCATACTTTATTGAAAAAAGATTTAAATTGAATAATCGTTTCTTGGAGACGTTGGAAAACGGTATTAATAATGAATGATTCTCTGTCAGATATATAGATATATACGTACAGTGACACATGAAGAGAAAATCAAGAACATTGATCAGATGCAACAACTACAAAAAGTGATTTGGAAGTTTTCAATCGACAGAGAAGATTAGAAAGACGATCATTCATCTGCGGCAATAAATGTTCTTCCAAATATCAGTTGATTTCTTTCTGCTCCTGAATCTGAATAGTGAGCCAATTCTTCTTCTTCTCTAGGGCTCATCAAGTGCTGCAACAGATTCAGTGGATAATAAGAAATGTTATGGATTAAAGGGCTTATGATCCTTGAAATTTTCTTTATCAAGGATTCATCAAAGTTCCTGGGATCAATTCACTTAGTGACATAAAATCCTTAGAAATTCCTGCTGAGAGGACTTATCAAGAAAATCATTTCTTCTACACATCTCATACTAATTTTTGTTTATTTTTCTTTTTCTGTTTGAGAAAAGAATTTTGAGAACCGCTCTTCAAAAGATTCAGTTTAAAATTCTGAGAGTCTACTTGTGAAAAGACTTAGATTATTTTGGTTCAATATCTCTTTATCAAATGATCTAGAGATTGGTTCTGAGAGTGTTCTTATTAAAAGACTCAGACACAGTGATAGTGAATTCCTACAAAGTGGTAGAAAAGTGGATGTACCCAAATTTTGGGGAACCACTATATTTCTTGTGTTTTCTGCGATTGTTCATTTTTCTGTGATTCTTTATTTACTGTGCTGTGATTATAATTATTTAGGCTTAAAATTCTAGTGAAATATTTGTGTGAATGCAAAATCTATGAAAAATAAAGTTAAGATAGATATAATTTTTAATCTATATTTACTCCCTACTCTAGAGGAATGTTCTCCTTTTCAATTGGTATCAGAGGAAAGTTAATAAAGAAAAGGTTAACCTAGAGTAGGTTAATCAAAAAAAATGTTAACACCTTGATTATAAAGATAAGAACAACTGCACTAGTATATATTAATCTATTTTCAAAATGTCTTCTAATAATTTCGAAAGATTTGCATCTATAAGGCCTCCAGTATGTAATCTTGAAAAGTTTACACTTTGAAAAATCAGAATTAAGTTATATATGAATTCTATTGATGAAAGTATTTTTGGTTCAATTTTGATAGGACCACCTCCCATGCCTTACGGAAAGGATGTAGATGACAATATCACTTCAGAACCAGTGCTTAGACGTGAGTGGTCAGATGAGAAAAAGAGAATAAAAGATTGAGATGCTAAAACTATGAATATATTAGTTTCAACAATATCTGATGATGTATTTCAGAAAATGACAGAATGTCAGTCAGTAAAAGAAATATGAGAATCATTATCAATGATTGTTGATGAGAGTTCTGATAAGAGAAAAGACAGAAGATCACTTCTAATTTCTCAGTATGAAAATTTCAAAAGAAAGCTGATGAATGTGTGACTGAAATGTATGGCAGATTCAGTGTAATTATTAATGAACTTAAAGAATTAGATTATGATATATCACTAACTGAGATAAATGATAAGTTACTCACGTGCTTCCCAAGTATATGGGATTCTATAATATGAGATATTAGAGAATCTAGATGCCACAGAGAAATTACTACAAATGTCATGTTAGACAAACTTAAATTCTTATGAACTACTTCTTAAATGTAGAGGAGAACCAGAAGCGAAAGAAAATATCAATACACCTAAAGACAAATCTATTGCTCTCAAAGCTACTGATGATGAACTATTTATTACAGAACAAGAAATGTTCAATCTCTTAGCCAGGAGATTCAGAAAATGGGTTAAGACAGAAAATTTTAGAAGAAGAGACAAAAATTTGAATAGGAGATTCAAAAAACGGGTTAAGACAGAAAATTTCAGAAGAAGAGACAAAAATTTGAATAAGCCAAAGTTTGATAAGACTTCAAATAATGAGATAATATATTTTGCATGCAGAAAATCTGGATACATAGCAACTGAATGTCCAGAACAACAGAAGGACAGATCAAACAAAAATGATCAGAAGAAAAAAAATCTAAAGAGAAGAAATAAGAAAAAGGAAAAAGATTAATTGCTGAAACCCGGATACTAGTTCAGAATCATGTAGTGAAGAAGAAGCTGCTGCTGAAGAAGCTTGCTTGATGACTTTCGAAACTCATTCAGATAATAAAAAAATTAGGTAAGTTACTTTGATGATATTGATTTTTCTTCAAATAAATTTAAGATATATTTTAATTTTTTTTATAAATATCAATTAGATGCAGAAAAAGAAATTAAACAATTAAGAAAAAAAATAATGTTAATTAAGAGTTATTCGTGTGACAAAGAACAAACTGAACAAGATAAACTGTTGAAAAGTGAGGTCAGAAAATCTGAAGAATCAAGTAGTTGATTTGATAGAAGAAAATATTTTATTAAAGGAAGAGCTATCAAAGACAAAAGCATTTGAAGACTCCTTAAATTGAAGGTGTCAACAACTTAAAAATATTACAGAAAACCTTAAAAAAAGTTCAATCATCTTGGATTAGGTGTAGATTCTCACAGGATAGTAACAATCACCAATACACCAGCGAAAAAACCCTATACCTTTTACTAAAGCAAATGAAATCCAACCTATCATAAATCTAAACAATGATAATGAAAAAGTAACAAAATTCAATAAAGAAAATGAATTTAAAGGAAAAAGACATTATAGGTAAGCAACCCGTGTTAAATAATATTCATAGATCAGTAGTTTCAGCAAGTCAAAAACATGCATCGACTTCATATCAACGCAACTCCTGTGAAATATCGATTTCAAATCGACGTATCCGAAAAGTTACGTCGAATGCTACTCTTCGAATATCCCTATATAATAATTTTTCATCATCATATTCTTACTATTTTGTGAATCTTATTTGTACATAATGTTTTACAAAAGGACATGAAATTAGAAGTTGTTGGTTTAATTGACTAATACTTTTTTTATCCCAAGAGGTATTGTGAAAGACCATCTTATACTTTTATCACTCCTTATAATGAAAAAAGAAGTAATGAGTTCAAGGTAACCTGAATCCCAATTAGTGTTTGATTTCATGTGCAGGAAAGTGACTGACCTCCCATAAACCAACCGTGATATTTGAACTGTGTTTGCTCCAGACATATGACTGAACATAAAGAATTGCTGGAAAATTACAAGGCCAAAAATGGTCCCAAAGTAATTTTTGGTGATTCCAGTTATGGTCAGACCAGATGTTATGATATGATCAAAATTAGAGATATCACATTTTTCAAAGTGGCTTATGTTGAAAGACTTCAACATAATCTTATTAGTATCAGTCAGCTATGTGATGATGAATACAAAGTTGTATTCACACACAACCTATGTCAAATAATCAACTCTAAAACAGACACTATATTGTTGTCTGATTTTAGAAAAAGGTAATATCTATGTAGTTGGTTTTAGCTCAAGCATAAATGAAATATGTCTGTTTAATACTGAAATAAACATGAATGAGTTTTGGCACATGAGGCTTGATCATATTAATCATAAGACCATAACTAAGCTTGCAAAAGATGATATAGTGAGAGGCTTACCAAAAAGTAAGTATAAAAAACTTAATTCTTATAAAGCATGTCAGCAAGGAAAACAAGTTAAATTTTCATTCAAATCAATTGATAAGAATGATTCTCCAAGAATTTTATATCTTCTGCATATGGATTTATATGGTCCACTTACCACTCAGAGCTTAGGAAGTAAGTCTTATACTTTAGTTGTAGTGGATGATTTCTCAAGATTCAGTTGAATGTTCTTTCTAAGAGCAAAGTCTAATACCTTCATAACTCTCTCAAGATTCATTAAACAGATTCAATCTGAATTTAATACTAAAGTGTCTTTGATCAGAATTGATCACGATACAAAGTTTGAAAATAAGTTAATCTGTAGATTCTGTGAGGATGAAAGAATAAGACAATTTTTCAGCTCCTAGAACTGCTCAACAAAATAGAGTGGCTGAAAGAAAAAATAGAACATTTATTAAATCTGGAAGAACTTTATTAGTAGAGTCAAATCTGCCTAGATCCTTTTGGGCTAAAACAATTAAAAATGTTAATTATATTCTTAACAGAAGTCTTATTCACAAAATTAAGTTGAAGACTCCTTATGAGCTTCTAAAAGGTAAAACACCGATAGTCTCATATTTTAGAATTTTTGACTATGCTTGTTATATTCTTAATAATGGAAAAAACTATCTTGCCAAATTTGACAAAAAGACTGATGATGAAATATTCTTAGAATATTTTTTATCTAGTAAAGCTTATAAGTGTTATAATAAAAGAACTCTTAAAATAGAGGAATCCATGCATGTAGTATTTCATGAAACTCATTTTTTTTAAGTGAGAGGAAACTTTCACCAAAAACTTTTTACAAGAACAGATTCCCATGAATGTTAAGTTTAAAGAGTTAGGATTGAGGAGAATTCTGAAAAATCATTTGAGAAGCATAATCAATTAATCATCAGTTGGAATGTGTTATAGAAAGCTCAGATTATAAAGTACCCGATGAAAGAATTATCAGTCCAACTACTGTCACTAATCAGGTTAATGAGTAGGAGGTTGATTTACAATTTGCAGAAGAAATAGAAGAACAACAAGGAGATCATCATCCAATTGTTCAAGCAAGAGTAGATTCAGAGAAATTAATTCTCAAGGATTATCTACCAACCCAAGTAATTGAAGATGTGAATCAGGGAGTGAAAACTTTATCAACAGATGTCATGATGTAGGGCTTTCTCTCACAGTATGAATCAAAAAAATTTGAAGAAGCAGATAATGATCCACATTGGATTGTTGCTATGCAAGAAGAACTTGCATAATTTGAGAGAAATAAAGTTTGGACACTAGTTGAAAAAATAAAGGATTACCCAATCATTAGAACTAAGTGGGTATTCAGAAATAAAGTTTGAGAGAAATCAAGTGGAGTGATAGTCAGAAATAAGGCTAGACTTGTTACTTATGGTTATAGGCAAGATGAAAGAATTGACTATAATCAAATATTTGCAGCAGTAGTTAGACTGAAAGCAATCAAGATATTCCTTGCTTATGCAACATATAAGAGAATCAAAGTATTTCAAATGAATGTTAAAAGTGCTTTTCTAAATGAGACTCTTCAAAAAGAGGTTTATGTTGAACAACCTTCAGATTTTGTCAATCCAACTTATCCATCATATGTATATAAACTGAACAAAGCACTATATGGTTTAAAGCAAGCTCCAAGAGCTTGGTATGAGACCTTATTCACTTTTCTCTTATATTACTTTTTCAAAAGAGAAAAGATGGATAAAACGTTTTTCACAAAAACACATAAGAAAAAGTTGTCCATTATCCAAATTTATGTGGATAACATTATTTTTGGCTCAACAGACCCTAGACTATGCTAAAGGTTTGCTGATCTGATGCAATTCATGTTTGAAATGAGTAGCATGAGAGAATTATCTTTCTTCCTTGGACTACAAGTGAAACAAAGTTATGAAGACATATTTATATCACAATCCAAATATACAAAGGAATTGATAAAGAAATTTGGAATGTAAAATGCCTCTATCATGAAAACTCCCATGACTACTAATGTTGTTCTAGATAAAGATATATCTGATAAATCTATTGATCAAAAACATATAGAACAATCATTGACTCACTTCTTTATCTTACAGCCCGCAAGCCAGATATAATATTTGTCACATGTGTTTGTGCAAGATTTCAGGTAGATCCTAAGAAATCACATCTAAGTTCAGTAAAAAAAAATTGAGATATCTTAAAGCTACACCTGAAATGGGATTGTGGTATCCAGCATAATCAGAATTTGAATTATATGGATATTCTGATGCTGATTATGCTGGATGTAGATTGGATAAGAAAGTACATCATGAACTTTTCAATTCCTAAGTGCTAGTCTGATATCTTGGTTTAGTTAAAAACAAACATCAGTCTCCATTTCTACAGCAGAATCTGAATATATAGTTGCTGCAAGTTGTTGTTCACAAATATTATGGATGCAAAATCAATTGCTTGATTATGATCTAAAGTTCATTAATTCAACAATATTTTGTGACAACTCAAGTGTTATCTCAATTGCTTCTAATTCTGTCTTGCACAGCAGGACAAAACATATAGAAATAAAACATCACTTTCTCAGAGACAATGTGAAAAAAGAAGGATTTTCCTAGAATATGTCTTCTGAAAATCAGAGGCCTTATATTTTCACAAAGTTTCTTGATGAGAGCAAATACAAATACTTTATCAATGTTTTGGACATACTTGGTAAAACTTAAATGAATTTATCAATAATATAACATGCAATTTTCCGTAGAATTTATTGCTGGAAAAACCAGCAAGGGCTTAAAAATTTAAGTCTGTACTCGACGTAACGTTGAATACAAGTTGACAGAATGCCAACTTCTATTCAACGCAATGTCTAGAGACGACGATCTTGTAGAGTTTTGGATCTTTTCGACGCAACGTCGATATAAATCAACGCGTGCGTCGACTATGTGAAATTTTCATAATACGCCGACTTCTAGTCGACGTCACTTCGACTAAGAAAACACACGCTGAAGTTTTATGCCCTAATTTGTCGACGTTTCGTGTACTTATATAGACTTTATATTCTCTCAATACTCTTCATCATCCCTGCTCTATTTTCCTATACTCACTTTCTCATGTTTTCTTTGTAATTTTTGCAGGTATTTAAATGACAACAAAGACAAATTCAGGGTTCAGTGTTGATCTTGACTCCTACGAAGCTGTGACAGATTACTTTAAGGGAATTTTACAACTCTTCACAGATGCCAGATTAAGTAAATTAATTACTACAAGATGTCTGCTATATTCTACGGATGTTGAAACCAAAAATTTGATCTCTCGTGGAGTTCGAGGTCCCAAAAGAGGGGTGACCTCACACCTACTACACTCGAGGGAACGTCATGGACCAAAGACTTGAGAAACTAGGAACAGACCCTCAGCTCTAGCGTGGAGGTCCCACCACACACCCGGAAGGTCACAAGAGCACTTCTCCTCCCTCACCAATGGCTGAGATGGGCACCTTGGAGAGCTCTCTCAACTCAACCAAGAAGAAGAAACCAAGGGAGGAGAAAGCCAAAAACTCATCCTCTCCAAAGGTACCCAAGGTGGTTTATTTATAGTTTTTCCAAGTCTGGGGGCCGAAATGTCCAAAATACCCTTAGGACAAATAGGCTTTGAGCCAATAGAAAACATCCACACCGGGGGGTAAAGGGGGAATTCCACCCCGAGGGCACAACGGTAAAAGCACGGCCCAAAGAGGTCCAAGGGCAGGAGGAGGCCAAGCTATACCCCCCACCTCCCCGAAGAAATTGCCCGCCGGGGGCGAGCACTAGGCCGCATGCCTTGCTCGCCCGCAGGGCAGGCTGCCCGGGCGAGAACCAGGCCGCGCCTGTCTCGCCCGCAGGGCGGGCCGCCCGGGCGAGAACCAAACAGCGCCTGTCTCGCCCGCAGGGCGGGCCGCCCGTGCGAGAACCAGGCCGCGCCTGTCTCGCCTGCAGGGCAGGCCGCCCGGGCGAGAACCAGGCCGCGCCTGTCTCGCACGCAAGGCAGGCCGCCCGGGCGAGAACCAGACCGCACCTGTCTCGCCCACAGGACAGGCCGCTCTGGCGAGAACCAGGCCGCGCCTGTCTCGCCCGCAGGGCAGGCCTCCCGGGCGAGAACCAGGCCGCGCTTGTCTCGCCCGCAGGTCAGGCCGCCCGGGCGAGAACCAGGCCACGCCTGTCTCGCCCGCAGGGCAGGCCGTCCGGGCGAGAACCAGACCGCGCCTGTCTCGCCCGCAGGGCAGGCCGTCCGGGCGAGAACTAGGTTGCGCCTGTCTCGCCGCTCCTACCTCGTACCGAGGCAAGCCGGGGGGTGCCGGCCATCTCGCCGCACCCCCCCCCCCCCCCCCCACAAAGGGACCGGGGGGAGAGGTAGATTTTTGCTCCCCCTACTAGTATATTTCCAAGGCCAAGCCAAAATTGGCCACCAAGAGTGCAAAATCTCTCAAAAGCTTAAACAACATAGAGCCGGTCCTGCGCCTGCCGATGAGAACCTACTCTGCGAATACGAGGTTGTACAACGGAGCTTACAGAGTTTATGAATAATGTTACAATTGACAAAGATGGAACAGTGATTGGAGAGATCAATGGGTTAGATGTCCATATATCTGCAGAACTAATAGAAACAACTTTTGATCTGCCCTCCGGTGAAGGTGAAGCAGAACTTTCAGATGAAGAGAAAAGAAGCATTAAAGAAGATGAATTTCTTTAAAAACAAACTAATTCATCTTAAGAAGAAAGACTTTTCTGAAGAGTACGAGTTTCTAGTTGATTTAGTGGGAAAAATGTTAATGTGCAAAATTTCAGCACATGATACTGTCCCTAAGGTCTAACTGTATTTGATGGGAGTCCTAGTACTAAGGAAGAAAATTAACTGTAGCAAATGTATTTGGCATCTTATAGGTCATAGGTATAGTCATAAGGACAATGTCTATATGACATTCATGAGTCAGATACTCAAACAACACTATCCCACTATGTGTAAATCAAAAGTAGTAAACATTCTTCCTGAAAAAAGACTCTATAGGTTTGTTCTCCAAGAAAACGAGACAAATTATCAAGTTTGGTTCAAAGAAAGATGTTTTACCTTCATCCTCACCTCTACCCGATGTTTCTCATGAATCAATCATCCCAACAAAAACAACATTGTCTCCATCACAAAATATAGTTTAAGAATTAAGTCATTCACCAAATATAAATATTGAGCTTCCTGTCACAGATATGCAACATCACAATAATCAACCATCATTTCCTGCTGATCACAGTCAAGTAGCTGTATCTTCTTATGTTACTTTTGACATGGATAAAATCATTTTTCAAGCAATACAACAAACTACTTTCTCTAGAGAAAATTCTGAGAATTTTGTCAACTGTTCTTCCTTTCATCCCGCGTACACCGAAGCCAGCGTCGTTCTCGCGTCACCTCTTCGCCTGTCATTCTTGCGTTGATCCCCTTCACAACAACCACTCTACGCCTCTCCCTCTCCTCGAAGCTCGCCTCTGCCTTCGTCTCCCTCGCTTCTTCCGTGGCAGGCCGCGTCAAACTCAGACCTCCTCTCCTCTACCTCTCTCGGTTCTTCCAGACGCTGGATTTATGCTGACTTGGAGTCCGTGCTTGCTCTTCCGGCGTCCGTTATTCCTTCTTGTAGGGGTGTTTTCTCCCCCTATTTCCATGCATGATTGCGATCTCCGGTTGGTTTCCCTGTCAGGATAGGTACTGGTTTATCTCCTTTCTATGAGTGAGATTCTTTTTTTTAGCAGCCCCATGATTTCTATTCTACGACCGCTATGCCTAGGAGTGTTGATTCTCCAAATGTATCCTTCAATGGGAGTGCTCCTCCCGATCCTATGCTTTCTAATGGCTCTATCTATATCTCCCATGTTCACGGTGTTGAAGTTAGAGACCGGGCGGTCTGGCGGTCTGTCTTGGCGGGTTAGAGACCGCGCGGTCTGGTGGTTTCCCTTCAGCGGTTTGATTGCTGTGCTGTTGCTGTCTGGTTGCCGAGCTCTCAGGCGGTCTCCCCTTGCGGTCTCTCTCTCTCTCTAGTGGTAGCCGTGCGGTTAGCCCTTCTGTCTAACCGCGCGGCTTGTGCGGTTTGTTCTGTACAGTCCGCTTAGTCCTGTAAATTTTTAGTCCCACATCTCTTATTTGTATTCTCTCATCTCTCCTCCATTCTATATAAGGGATGACATACCTTTGTAATAGTTACCTTTTTCTGATAATAAAGTTTCAGTTATACTCTCTCCGGCTTGTTTTAGTTCATTTCTGACATGGTATCAGAGGATTCGATCTTTGGCTCCTGATTCTGTGCGTTCTCCTGTCCGCGCGCCCTGTCTCTTCTTCTCGCGGCCTGTCTCCCGCGGCTTGTTTCTTCCGCCTGTTTGCTTGCGCCCTGTTCGCGCGGCCTGTTTCTGTTGCTTGCTTCTTTCTTGCGACCTGTTCTAGTCGCCGCTTCCTCCTTCTCTTCTCTAGTCGCCGCGACCTATCTCCGCGGCCTCTTTTGCCTTGTTCGCCTTTTGCCTCCCGATATCCTCCTCTTCTGTTCGCGCGGTCTGTCTGCTAGCCGCCCGACTTCTCTCCCTCTGTTTGGTTCTGCGGCTTGGTCGTGGCTTTTCTGGCCGCTGGTGTCTGACATTGTGACCGCTGCTGATCTTCTTCTGCCTATCCGCGCGGATAGTGTTCTAACCGCGTGGCTTCCTGTTGTTTGCGCGGCAGATCTCTTTCTCCTAACCGCTGCGATTTCTTTCTGTTCGCGCGGGTTCTTTCTTGTTTAGGCGGCCTCTCTACCCTTCTTCCTTCGCCGCTCTCTCTCTTGTCCCCGCGACCTGTCTCTAAGTCGCAGCGGCTTGTTCTCCTCTATGCGGCTCTTCCTTTAGCCGCTCCTGCTTGTTAGTCGCCGCGACCTCCTGTTGAGTCGCGCGGCTTGTGCTTCCCTCTTCGTCCCCTTTTGTCTTGCTCTGCATCTTGGTCGTGACCCTTCTTGCCGCTGGTGTGCCGTCACCGTGACCGCTGCAGTTCTTTTGTTCCTCCCTTCATAGCTTCCATATACTCCTCAAAGCCGTTCGCCTCGGTGGTCACGTCTTCTGGTAGTGCCCACGTTGTTACTCAAGGAAAATGGTTGATCGACACCGGTGCTACTAATCATATGACCGGCAATCTCCAGTGTTTTTCTCTCCTAGAAACACATGGTCGGTTGCCCCCGGTTACTCTCGCTGACGGCTCCTCATCATCGGTTCATGGGACGGGGATAGTTCATGTCACTCCGTCTCTTCGCTTGGAGGATACTCTCTACGTGCCCAAGTTCCCGTGCAACTTATTATCTGTTACCTCTCTATGCAAGCAATTACATTGTTCTGTTACTTTTACTTCTACTACTTGCTCTTTTCAGGATCCGTACTCCCAACGGACGATTGCTACTGGGACTGAGAGTGGCGGCCTATACTTCCTGGACAACATTTCCGCTTTCTCCACCTTCTCCTCCACCTCCACAGATCTTCTCCAATGGCATCTCCGCCTTGGTCATGCTCCTCCTCATCTTCTTCGACAACTTCTGCCCCACCTTTCTCCCCAAAGTCCTCCGCTCAACTGTGAAGCCTGTCAGCTTGGCAAACATCACCGCTCCTCCTTCCCTCCAAAGCACGTTCGTGGATCCACCCGTCTGTTTGATCTCATCCACTCCGATATTTGGGGTCCTTCTCCTACTCTTACGGTTGGTCGGAGTAGTTCATATTTTGTCACATTCATTGATGATTTCTCTCGCTGTACGTGGGTGTATCTGTTAAAAGATCGCTCCGAATTATTCTCTGTATGGATGTCCTTCTATCTCATGATCAAAACTCAGTTTGATGTTTCTATTAAAGTTTTTCGATCTGATAATGCCCAAGAATATATCAGTCATGACTTTTCTGCCTTCTGCATGCAAAATGGGATTATTCATCAAACGAGTTGTGTCTATACCTCACAACAAAATGGTGTGGCAGAACGCAAAAACCGTCACCTTCTGGATGTCGCTCGCTCCTTGATGACCCAGATGCATGTTCCTCGCTCCTATTGGGGCTATGCTGTTCTCCTTGCCTGTTACCTCATCAATCGCATTCCCTCCACCGTTCTCCACGGAAAAACCCCTTTCTCCATTTTGTATCCGGGCAAGGAGCCGTTTCCTCTCCCTCTCCAAATATTTGGATGCACTGCCTTTGTGCATGCCCCGTCTGCCACCCGTGATAAGCTATGTCCTCGCTCCACCAAATGTATCTTTCTGGGGTACTCCACCACTCAGAAAGGTTATTGTTGCTTTGATCCCATCCTTCGTAAGCAGTTCGTTTCTGCTGACGTCACTTTCTTCGAGAATACCTCCTACTTCTTGGATGACTCCCCTCCTCTTCTCCCAGCCTCTGATTCTCCTACTGTTCCCTTTGTTCTCTCGTCTCCCACTACGATATTCACCCCTACTCCCCCCCGTCCACTCCTCTTCTTCCACCTCTCTCTCCCTCTTCTCCACTCCCGTCTCCCGCATCTCCGCCGCCGTCGCTCTCTACTCCCGGGCCAGCTCTCTCTGCCACGGATGCTCCGGATGCCGAGGAACCTGCTGACCTGGATCTTCCTATAACTCTTCGCAAAGGGGTGCGGACGTGTACCCTACACCCTCTTACTGCTGTTGTTTCATATGATCGTCTCACTCCTTCTAGCAGGGCCTTTGCTCTAGCTATCTCCGCCACTGCCACGCCCCGCTCCTACCAGGAGGCCCTTGCTATTCCTCACTGGAAGATGGCCATGGATGAGGAAATGGCCACCCTAACGGAGCGGGGTACCTGGACTCTTGTTCCTCCTCCCTTCGATACTGATGTTGTCGGCTGTTTGTGAGAACCCGCCCGCCCATATCACATCTCAAAACCCAGGTATTGAGATGAAGGGTGGCGGGGTACATAAACACCGAGGACCAAGTGCTGCGAGCGATGTGGGACTAATCCCAACCACAGGACCGCAGGGATATTCCGCCACAGGGGGGCCCACCGGGGTCAACACCCAGACCAGGAACGCGATGGGGAAAGCCACGGGGTCGATCCCACACACGTGTCCTGCTGGCAAATTACTCCAACACACCCCCGCAGCAGGACAACCTGCCTCTAATACCATGTGAGAACCCGCCCGCCCATATCACATCTCAAAACCCAGGTATTGAGATGAAGGGTGGCGGGGTACATAAACACCGAGGACCAAACGCTGTGAGCGATGTGGGACTAATCCCAACCACAGGACCGCAGGGATATTCCGCCACAGGGGGGCCCACCGGGGTCAACACCCAGACCAGGAACGCGATGAGGAAAGCCACGGGGTCGGTCCCACACACACGTGTCCTGCTGGCAAATTACTCTCAACACACCCCCGCAGCAGGACAACCGTACAACCTCTGATACCATGTGAACAGGGCGCTGGGTCTTTGTGGTGAAATTTGCTCCGGATGGCACTGTGGACCGTTATAAAGCTCGCCTTGTTGCTAAGGGCTTTACTCAGACCTATGAGGTGGATTACTTTGACACCTTCTCTCCCGTGGCTCGTCTCAGCACTATACGGGTTCTTCTCTCTGTGGCGGTCAATAAGGATTGGCCGATTTCCCAGCTGGATGTAAAGAATGCCTTCCTTTATGGTGATCTTCAGGAGGCCGTCTACATGGAGCAACCTCCTGGGTATGTTGCTCAGGGGGAGACATGAGTATGCCGGCTGAAGAAGGCAATTTATGGCCTCAAGCAGAGCACTCGAGCTTGGTTTGACAAGTTCAGCGGCATCGTGGCGGCCGTTGGTTTTGTGCGCAGCTCTGCCGATCACTCTCTATTTACTCGCAAAACCTTCTCGGGACTGGTGGTTCTTGCAGTGTATGTTGATGATATTCTTCTCACTGGCGATGACCAGGAAGGGGTAGCCTTGACAAAGCGGCATCTTCGTCAACATCTGGTCACGAAAGATATGGGCTCTCCAAAGTACTTTTTGGGGATCGAAATCTCTCGGAAGTCCAATTCCTTAGTCCTCTCCCAGCGTAAGTTTGCAGGATTGACTGGGGCCAAACCTGCTCGATGTCCCATGGCTGTTGGAGAAGACAAAACCTGGACAGATGATTCGCCTCTTCTTTCAGATACTACGAGGTACAGACGTCTTATTGGTAAGCTCATATATCTCACAGTGACCAGACCCGACATTTCCTATGCTGTTGGCAAGGTGAGTCAATTCATGCAAGCTCCCAGGGAGTGTCATCTGCAGTCCGCCTTACGGGTCTTGGAGTACGTCAAAGCCGCACCTGGGAAAGGATTGCTTTTCCAGAAGAATGGTCATCTGAGGGTTGAAGCTTACTCAGATGCGAGTTACGCTGATGACAAAGGGGATCGCAAGTCTACCTCCGGTTTCTGCACCTTTGTTGGGGGTAATCTGGTAAGCTGGAAGAGCAAGAAGCAGTCTGTTGTTTCCAGATCCAGTGCTGAAGCAGAGTATCGGAGTATGTCGTCGACCACTTGTGAGCTAAAATGGCTACGGGCTCTAATGCTGGATTTAGGAGAGGTCTACAACCATCCGCTACCTATGTTCTGTGATAACAAGGCTGCCATATACATCTCCAAAAATCCGGTCTTCCATGAAAGAACCAAGCACATTGAAGTCGACTGTCATTTCATTCGTGAAGAGATCTTAAAGGAACAAATTTGCACTCCCTTTGTCACTTCTGATAAAGAGCTGGCTGACATCTTCACCAAGCCAGTTTCCGCCTCGTTTCATCATATTTATGACAAGCTGGGCATGATCGATATATATGCTCCAGTTTGAGGGGGAGTGTTGAAGTTAGAGACCGGGCGGTCTGGCGGTCTGTCTTGGCGGGTTAGAGACCGCGCGGTCTGGCGGTTTCCCTTCAGCGGTTTGATTGCTGTGCTGTTGCTGTCTGGTTGCCGAGCTCTCAGGCGGTCTCCCCTTGCGGTCTCTCTCTCTCTCTAGTGGTGGCCGTGCGGTTAGCCCTTCTGTCTAACCGCGCGGCTTATGCGGTTTGTTCTGTACAGTCCGCTTAGTCCTGTAAATTTTTAGTCCCACATCTCTTATTTGTATTCTCTCATCTCTCCTCCATTCTATATAAGGGAGGGCATACCTTTGTAATATTTACCTTTTTATGATAATAAAGTTTCAGTTATACTCTCTCCGGCTTGTTTTAGTTCGTTTCTGACACACGGGACTCCTCACATCACTACCATTAAGTTGGATGGAAACAATTATCTCCCTTGAGCTTGTTTTATTACTCTGGCTCTCAAGGGCCACCATCTGTTTGGATATGTTTGTGGTACCACCAGGGCACCAACACCAACATCCCTAGATTGGTCTCATTGGTAATCCGAGAACTTCTTAATAATGTCGTGGATGAGCAACTCCATGCAGGAATCGATTGCCCACAACTATTTATTTTTCGAAACCACATTCGACATTTGGCAGTGGGCAGAGATTACCTATTCCTGTCGAGGGAATGCTGCTCAGTTCTTCCAATTGCTGCGACAAATATTCCTTTTGCTCCAATGAGACCGTCCTCTTGCGGTCCGCTACTTGGAGTATGTGAGGCCCCATTTGAGACCCCACATAATTCTGCATCTGAGTAAGTTTGTCAAGCATTTGTCGCAGCATATATAATGCATGAGTACAAAATAAATACATAAAATACTTAACCCATACCTTTGGTCGTTCTGCAACGATCCTTTTTCATTTTTCTCGGTCAACTTAGCCTTCCTTGGCGCATTCAGGGTCACCTCAACTACCTAAAAAGAGAAACCACGACGGGTTTAATCATAACAAATCTGACAAAGGTGGCGTTTGGTTCGGTTGTTCGGCTGCGGTGCGGCCCGGACGCACCGTAATTTTGATAATAAACGGCGTTTGGTTCCACTTATTTTCAAACCTCCGTTTATTTAAGTCCGCAGTTTTCTTATAATCCCTAGCCGCAACTTTTTCTTGCGGTGAACAGCAGAAGTCGGGCGGTTCGTTCTAGAAAGGCGGAAACCCTACCATATTGCGAGCGGCTCCTCGATCTTGCCTTCGTTCTCTCCTCCATCAGCGTCATTCTCCTCTTGTTTGTCTTCCTCCTTGGAGCTCTGTTCGTTGGTTTTGTCACAGGTCTCGGCCAGAAGTTCTTGTCCAGTCCTGCTCCTCTGTTTTTCTTCCTCCTTCGTTCTCTCCGCATGTTTATTTGAATGGTTTTGAAGTCTGTTAGAAAAGCCCATGTAAAGGGGCCCATAGAGCCCATGTATTTGTTTATTTTTCTCTTTTTTAGTCCCACGTCATGTATAGAACTCTCTTCTCTCTTTCTCCCTCCTATAAATATGTATTCATACTTTGTATTTGAATATAGAGAAAGTATTTACAAGTTTGAATTTTCTCCACATGGTATCAGAGGGACTCGATCTCTCCTTGCGGCTAGTTTTCTGCTAACCGCCCGACCCTCCTCTGTTTGCGCTACGCGCGGTTTGTGTTCTTCTAACCTGACGACCTTCTCCTCTCGCGCAAGGCGCGCGGCTAGGGTCTCTCTACCCGCCTCTCTCTTCCCCTCCTATCCCGTGGCCTCCACCTTCGTTTCTCTCGCTAGTGGCCCCCCTCTCCACTTTCTCTCCCCGCGCGGTTTCGTGCGGTTTCCTCTCTACCCGCGCGGTTTGCTTTTCTCTTCCCGCAGCGAGCTCCGCTCTTAGCTCGCGATCGTCTCTACCCGCGTGGTTTCCTCTTTACCCGCGCGGTTTGTTTCTCTCTTCCCGTAACGAGCTCCACTCTTGGCTCGCGACATCTCCCTGTCTTTTGTTCTTCTTCTCCCGGACAGCTTCCTCCCTAACCGCGCGGCTTCTTCTCTATCCGCGGCGATCTCTGCACTTGGTCGTGACATCTTCCCCTGCCGTTGGTGTACTCACTTTGACCGTGCGGACTTCGTGTGTCCGGCTTCTATTTCTCGTGCGTCCTTCGGGTCTGTTGGTCGCCGCGGTCTCCCTAACCGCTCCGGGCTTAGCATCGTGGTCGCGGCTTCTTGCTGCTGGTGACTTATCACCGAGACCGTGCGGCCTCCCCAGTTCGCTTTCTGTTCGCTCGACCTCTTTTGGACGCTGTCTCTTCTGCTCTAGCCACTGCCTTGGTCCTGTACGTCTTCTCGTACGGCCTGCCTGCTGTATGCTTCTGGTCTTCCCGTGCGGTCTCCCCATCTATCCGCTGCTTGACCTCTTGGCGGTCTAGTCCTCTGCCCGCCTGGTCATGGGGTCCTTTATTAACTCTGCCGAACCGGCAGCTTCATCGCCTGACCGCCCAGTTCTTGCCCCCGAAATCCCGTGATGAACTGCGGATTACTACTATCTCTTTGACCGGAAAGAAGAACTTTACGGAGTGGGTGCACTCGGTTCGCCGTGTGCTTCAATCGAAAGGCTTTCTTCATCATCTGACCCAGGCCGCTCCCGTTCCTCCCACTGATGATTGGCTACGCAACGACGGTCGAGTTCAAACGTGGCTCCTCAACTCTCTGGATAGTGAACCATACCGCATGACCATGTATCATGAAACCGCCAAGGCCATGTGGGATGAGCTCCAGGCCCTCTATTCTGGCAAAGATAGCCTCCAACACCTCTACGACATCATCACTGATCTTCAGAATCTCGAGGTTGGCGGGGCCTCCGACCTCACGTCGTTTGTTGCTCGCGCCAAGACTCTGGTCGAAGCATGGATTCAGCATCAACCTCCCACACTGGATCTCGCTGCACAACGTGTTCAGAAAGAAGCTGTCGGTGTGGCCATGATGATGGCTCGTGTACCACATCATATTCAAAGCATTCGGGCACAAATTCTCTCCTCTGCGGCTACCCCATCCCTATCTGATGTGTGTGCCATGTTACTCAAGGTTTCGCCTCCTGATTGTTCTGCTCCTCCGTCACCGGCTCTCCTACAACAGCCTTCTGCGCCCTTACTACCTCTTCCCCCTCCAGCTCGTGGGGGACGTTCTGGCTCCCGGGGCCGAGGTCAGGGAGCTCGGCCTCGACCAAAGTTTTCCTTCTACGGGAAGGACGACCACCTTGAGGCTGTTTGCTTTTGGAAGCATGGGTTTCCTTCTCGCCCGCATGCCACTGTTGCTACCACAGACTCCTCCGCTCGTACTGACCTTGAAGAGGTCCTCCTTCAGCTGCAACAACTCCATGGCCTGCTCAGTCGCCCACCTGCCTCGGTTTCTTCTGCTTCCTCAATCTCCCATGAAGGTATCGCTTATCTCTCTACTAGTCCACGTTGGATAGTGGATTCCGATGCTACTCATCACATCACCTCTCTACGACCACAACAATACATGACTTCTCCTCATCCCAAGTGTATTATAGTGGCGAATGGTGACACCGTTCCTGTCTCCGGCTCGGCTGACATCCCTCTCACTTCCTCTCTCTCTCTTCGTTCGGCTCTTCACGTTCCGGGCTCCCCATTTAATTTGCTTTCTGTTGGTCGCCTTACTACTGATTTAAACTGCTCAGTAACCTTTACTTCTTCTTCTTTTCCGATACAGGATCAACGAACACAGACTATCATTGGTAAAGGGCGACTGTAAAACGGGCTCTACCTCCTTGATGACCCTCCAGCTATCCTGTCTTCCATCTCCTCCGTCGATTGACATCGCCGTCTTGGGCATGCCCCTTTACCTGTCCTCCAGAAGGCTCTTCCTGATGTATCTTTACCTTCTTTTCAGTGTGAAACATGTATTTACGGCAAACAACCACGTTCATCTTTTCCGTCTCATTGTACCCGGAGCGCTGCTCCTTTTATTTTAGTACACTCCGATATTTGGGGACAGTACAAAGTTACTAGCATTTCTGGTTATCGTTATTTCCTAATTTGTATTGATGATTACTTCCGAATGACATGACTCTACTTACTTCGTGATCGCTCCGATCTTCCCCGGGTCTTTCGAGGCTTTCCTCCTTGAGACCCGCACGCAATTCTCCACAACTATCAAAACTATTCGCACGGACAATGCTCGCGAATACACTGGCCACAATTTTGCAAATCTCTGCTCGGAATTCGGGGTTATTCACCAAACTTCATGTGCCTATACTCGCAATAAAACGGAACCGCTGAACGTAAGAATCGACATCTCCTCGATTGGCTCGCTCTATCATGCTTCAGATGCAAGTTCCCAAATCTTATTTGAACTTCGCTCTCTCCACGGCCTGTTACTTGATCAACCGTCTTCCTTCCCCTGTTATCCACAATGCCACTCCATTCAGCCTCATGTTCCATTCTACTCCGCCATTCTCCCTTACCCCCCGCATCTTTGGATGTGTCTGCTATGTCCACACTCTTGGCCCCTCTATGGACAAGTTGGATCACCGGACGGCCAAACATATATTTGTTGGCTATTCCAGGACCCAAAAAGGCTACATATGTTACTCTTCGGCCGCCCGAAAAGTGTCTGTATCTGCTGATGTGACCTTTCGGGAGGATTTCCCTTTCTTCTCTGCCTCCGATCCTACACCTCTACCACCAACGGTCGTACGTCCTGCCATTCCCGTTACCACTCCTTCACCATCACGAGTTCCTGACAAGGCTCCCTCTGTTTCCAAGCCACCTGTTATACGTGTTTACACTTGTCGTCCTCCTGCCTCCGTTGCCCCACTGCAGTCGGCTTCGACCTCTGACGCTCTGCGTTTTGCTGATCTGGCACCAGACTCTACTGCTCATCCCATGACAAACTATGTATCCTTCCATCGCCTATCTTCACCACTCCACACTTTTGCCACTTCATTATCCTCTATTTATGTCCTTACCACTGTGCAAGAGGCTCTCCAACATTCTGGCTGGAGGGCGGCCATGGAAGAAGAAATGACGGCTCTTTGGGCGAACCAGACCTGACACATGGTATCTCTTCCCCCCGGTCAGAAACCCGTTGGGTGTAAGTGAGTCTTTGTAATCAAACATGCTCAGGATGGGACGATTGACCGTCTAAAGGCCCGTCTGGTGGCTCGTGTCTTCACCCAACAACACGGTCTTGATTACGAGGAAACCTTCTCTCCGGTCGCAAAGCTCAACACCGTTCGTGTCCTTCTTTCAGTGGCGGTTCATCACCAATGGACATTACACTAACTGGACATCAAAAATGTTTTTCTGAACGACGACCTCCAGAAAATAGTATACATGCAGCAACCTCCCGGGTTTGAGACCACGGGGTAGTCCCGAGTTTGTCATCTGAAGAAGTCCATCTATGGTCTCAAACAATCTCCTCGGGCATGGTTTGACAAGTTCTGTAAGGCTATTCGGGAAGTCAGTTTTACTCGAAGTTCAGCAGATTTTCCCTCTTTACGCGGCACCGAGCAATGAGAACGATTCTTCTGCTGGTATATGTTGATGACATCCTGATCACTGGAGACGATTCAAAGAGCATCCATGCTGTTAAACAATACCTTAGTTCGGTCTTCCAAACAAAAGATCTGGGTCACCTTCAGTACTTCCTTGGTCTTGAGATCGCAAGGCGACCAGATGGTCTTATCCTGTCCCAGAGAAAGTACTGCCTGGATCTCCTTCAAGATGCTGGTTACTTTGGATGCAAGCCCACTACTACTCCAATGGATGCAAATCATAAACTGTGTGCTCACGCTTCCGACGCAGATCTTCCTCTTCAAAATCCGGAATACTATCGACGACTTGTTGGGAAATTGATCTACCTAACAGTTACAAGACCGGATATATCCTTCGCTGTTGGAGTGGTCAGCAGGTTTATGCATGCCCCGCGAATTTCTCACCTTCAAGCCGTTGAGCGCATCCTCAGATACCTTAAAACAGCTTCGGGTCAAGGATTGGTCTACAAGACCTCATCTTCTTCTACTCCAAGATTAGTTGCATATTCTGATGCTGATTATGCTGGTTCCTTGGATGATCGTCGATCAACCAGTGGTTTCTGTACCTACTTTGGAGGTCATCTCATTACCTGACGAAGTAAGAAGCAAGCAATTGTGGCTCGATCCTCAGCAGAAGCAGAATACCGATCAATGACATCGATTTTCTCTGAGCTAACTTGGCTTGAAAGTCTTCTGGTCGACCTCGGGGTAAAACTTCCCTCACCTGCCCTCCTGCTATGTGACAACCAAGCAGCCATACACATTGCAAAGGATCCAGTCTTCCATGAGAGAACGAAGCATATTGAAGTAGACTGTCAATTTATCCGGGAAGAAGTTCAAATGAAGAAGATAGAATTAAAGCATGTTCCGGGCACTGAACAAGTTGCTGATATCCTCACAAAGGCTCTACAAAATATCCTATTCTATTAGTTTTTGTCCAAGCTTGGTGCATACGACTTGTACGCTCCAGCTTGCGGGGGAGTGTTAGAAAAGCTTATGTAAAGGGGCCCATAGAGCCCATGTATTTGTTTATTTTTCTCTCTCTTCTTTAGTCCCACATCATGTATAAGACTCTCTTCTCTCTTTCTCCCTCCTATAAATATGTATTCATACTTTGTATTTGAATATAGAGAAAATATTTACAAGTTTGAGTTTTCTCCACAAAGTCAAACATGAATGGATCTCTACACAGGTCCCGTGGCTTTTCCTAGATGATTATAATTTCTGATTTAAGTTATTTGAACTGTTATATTAGTGCAGATGTTTATATTAGTGCGGGTGTTTTATTTGTTTATGATTTAAGTTATAGTTTATTTGTTATATTTAAGTTATAGTTTATTTGTTATATTTAAGCTATAGTTTATAGTTTATTTGTTTATATTTTTGATTTCTTTTAAAAAGAAGTATAGGGGCTGATTTCATAAAGTTACTAAAGTTTGGGGACCAAAATCACAATTTAGCCATATATTATAGAATGAGTGTGTTTCACAACATTCTCAAATGACCTCCATAAGCAGTGGTTGAAATTGGCATTTTAGTTTATTTTTTGCTCAGAAATTTTTAATGCATACTGGCATTTGGCATGATCAGTGAGAAAATCTGCAACTATGTTTTATTAGAAAAAAATTTCACTCAAAACTCTGTTTTGTATTCAAACAATTTTTCAAAAATTTCATTTTGTAAACTCTGTTTCACCCAAATAGTTTTTTAACAAAACTCTGTTTTCCAGAATCAACACTTTTTCTATCAGCAACTGCTCATCAGCAACTTTCCATCAGCAATAGTCCAACCAAACAGAGCCTAAGCGAGAAACATACATTTTTAACTACTGTACAGGCAGACAATAAACGTTAGTAGCAATGTGCATAAATATTTAAATTTTGGTATAGAAAAGTGCAGTAAAGTACCACTAAAACTTAAGTGCAAGTTTTATCGTACTGAAGTGGAGAGGCGCGTCAAGGATCTTATGTGATCGTAAAGTACCACTAAAACTTAAGGGCAAGTTTTACCGTACTGCAATTAGACCTGCAATGCTCTATGGTTCTGAGTGTTGGGCAGTGAATTGTGTACATGAGAAAAAAATGGGAGTTGCGGAGATGAGAATACTTGGGTGGATGTGTGGACACACGAGATTGAATAAAATTAGGAATGAATTTATCAGGGATAAGACAGGAGTAGCACCAATTGCAGAGAAAATGCAAGAAGCTCGTCTAAGATGGTTTGGACACGTACAAAAGAGACCATTAGAGGCTCCTGTTAGGCGTTGTGAGAGTCTAGTCACTAGGCATGTTAAACAAGGGAGGGGTGGACCAATAAAGATTTGGAATGAAACTATAAGGAAATACATGATGTACTTAGGCATTAGTGAGATTATGACAAAGGATAGGGCACAATGGAGGCAAAAGATCCATATAGCCGGCCCCACATAGTGGGATAAAGGCTTGAGTGTTGTTGTTTATAGAAAAGTGTAGTAAATATTGTAGTAAAAATCAGTAAGAAAGGTGCAATGTGTATGCAACATTAAATTATATTTCAAATGTCTGTATTCTCTTTATTCGTTCTTCAATGTCTTTGCATTTCTTTATCTTTACTATGCATTTCTTTTCATCTATTATCGTCTTCACTCTATTCATAACTTATTCACTTCGTGTTCACTATCATTCATTCATAACTTATTAGTGTTCACTATCATTCATTCTTAACTGATTCCCTTCGTTTTTAATATCATTCTTTTCATTCATATGAAATTCCACATCAATTTGTTTGTTTATCTTACTTTTATTAAATTAGCAAATCATAAGGGTGTGTTTAAGATACATTACTTCTTGGTCTTCAAAGACCTTAGGGCCTTCAATGACCTCTGGCCTGCAATGACCACATATAAATCTCAAGAGTATTCTGCCATAGGGTATTCAAACCCCCCACAGCTACTGGGTTAACCCTTATCATTTCCTACGCATCGATGCATAATATCTTTTATTCCATTTTTGTCTTTTCTTTCTTTTTATGTTTTTAGCGTATTCGTTTAGTATTTGTATTTATATCGCATTCCATACAAATGTTCTTTATTTAAAAATCCCCTCAAAATTCATCGCTTGACTCTTGCTATATCAAATTTAACATCTGCTAGCAATTTCCATTTTCTTATTAGTAATTAGTAAATTCGAACTATTTCAGTTTCATGTCAATGCACAATCACTAAAATACTTTTTATAGTATGAGGAAAAGCTATACAACTTGTATTTTGAAAATAATTTAAAGCTAAACATAATTAAAGATATAAGTACCCCTGCTTTCCCTTTGCCTTTATCTGTATCAGGCTTTTCATCGCGCTTATCACCAGACGCCATCCACTGTTGTATCAGTGAAACAATTTACATTAGGGTTGCGCCACGAATTAGATATGATTAAATTTCTCTGACGATTACAACTGCGACTCAATATGAGTTGTCTAAGGCGGGGAAAAACTTTACAAAATGCGAAACTAAAACTAAAAATTTTAGATGCTTAAACTTCACATGTAACACAAATTTTAGCTAGAGATGATATCCGCTTTATGTCACTATAATCAGTAATCACTCACAAATGCCAAGTTACAACAAAGAGGAATAGGTCAATAAATGACATAAAGGGCAGCTAACAAGAGCTTCTTATGGCTGTCAACAAGAGTTACCCACGGCAGCCAACAAGAGCCTCTAATGGCAGCCAGACGAGTCATCAAGTGCTGCCAACAAGAGTCTCTTCTGGTAGCCCATGACAACTATCAATCGCAGCCCAAAAAGGCAACCAAATTCCAGAGCAAGTTCATTTCCACCACTCTTTTAATGATAGGAACTAGGAGCAAAAATGAGGAGAAAATAACAAAACGCCCAACAGTACAACTGTCCAACAAGGAGTAGAGCAGCTAGCTGATCACCCCCCCCATCAGGAATTAAAAGACAAATATGAGCATATAAAAAAATCAACCCATATGTATGTAAACAAAATCCAGCCCATATCTCAAAGCTCCCAAGAGCCAAATGCTAGCCGGCCCAAAAAAAAACACAGAACAGCTATCTCAAGGTAAAACCTCCCAATTGAGCCATGCATGCACCACATCCATACAAGTGACTCAAACCCCCAATTTCCGCCAGTCATAAAAACCTTAACTCCATATTTCATACTTTTATTAATTTATGCAGTCTATAATAGAGAAAAGAAATGAAGAGAAGAAAGAGAGTTCACAGTGAGAGGTTGAGGAACACACCGCCAAACAAGAGCACCAATCTCCTTTAGGTAGCAGAAAAAGAATGAAACATCACCCTCCCAAGCTCTCCTAGCCCAAGAGAAGGGAAAACTATCAGCGTGAAGCAGGAAGAAGCAGGGAAATCGCTGGCGAAGCTAAGCCCGCGTCGACCAGCGTTGCCTACCTTTCCCGGAGACGAAATGAGTAATATGACGTATCGTAAATGTAGAAAAAGAGCACAAATACTTGGAACAATTGTGAACCTTTGCATATACTTCTTGTGTATTAGTATGAATACATATATATATATATATAGGGAGAGAAGAGAGAGAAGAGTCTCAATTTCAAGATGTGGGACTATTACAAGAAGAGACAGAAGGCCTATGATGGGACATTAAATGGGCCTTTACATATTCTTTTTTTAACACTCCCCTGCAAGCTGGAGCGTACAAGTCGTAGGCACCCAGCTTGGACAAGAACTGATAAAATAGAGCATTCGACAAGATCTTAGTGAGAAGATTGGCAACTTGGTCGGCATTCTTGATATCAAGTTGATGAAAGGGCCATTGACGATGCACAACTACAGAGAGTTGGACACGAACTGTGTTGAGCTTGACCATTAGAGAGAATGTTTCCTCATAATCTAGACCCTATTGTTGACAAAGATCCATTTACATCCAACAGTAGTCTGTCCTGGAGGAAGAGGAACTGGATCCCACGTCTGATTAGCCCAGAAGGCCGTCATTTCTTCGTCAACAACCGGCCGCCAGTCCGGATGTTGAAGAGCATCTTGCACAGAGTTAGGGACAGAAATAGAGGACAAAGAGGTAGCAAAGGTTTGAAATACCGGGTTCAGGCGATGTAAGAATACATAATTTTCCAGAAGATGGGTTGTGGAGGGAGAAGTCGGGTCGACAAGTCGCAGAGTGACAGAGGTTGAAGCCGACTGCAGCGGGGCGACGAAGCGGGGAGGTCGTCGCGTTACACACGAAGAAGCGGGGGGGGGGGGGGGGGGGGTTGGTGGAGACCCAGAGCTGGGAAGGGGAGGAGAGGAGATGGAGGAGACGAAGCTGGTGGTGGAGGAGGAGACGTAACTGGGATGACAGTTCTTGATAAGGGTGGTGGTGGTGGAGAGGACGGTGCAGCGAAGAAAAATCGATGATCTCCCTGCGTTGTCGAGGAGGGAGGATGACAAACGGTTAATGAGATAGCACGTCATCGAAACCGCAAAGTTCCAGTACGTCTTGGGAATGCGCATTTGAATCATGAGAGAGCGAGCAACATCAAGAAGATGTCTGTTTTTTACGCTCAGCCACACCGTTTTGTTGGGGAGTATATGCACATGACGTTTGATGAATAATCCCAAACTCAGAACAGAGGTTATCGAACTCATGACTAGTGTATTCTTGAGCATTATCCGTCCGGATTGTTTTGATTTTGTCGGGGAATTGAGTACGAATCTCAAGAACAAAAGCCCAAAATACACGCGGAAGCTCGGAGCGATCACAAAGTACAACCATGACATTCGAGAATAATCATCAATAAATGTGAGAAAATAACGATAACTAGAGATACTTGCTATTTTATACGGGCCCCAAATATCAGAATGTACTGACATAAAAGGAGCAGAGCTCCAAGTACAATGAGGAGGATAAGAGGAATGATGTTGTTTCTCCAAAATACAAGAATCACAAGTAAAAGTAGGAAGATGAACATCAAGAAGGGTCTTCTTGAGAATTTGAAAGAGGAGCATGCCCAAGACGTCGATGCCAGTCAACAGAGGAGACAGAGGAGAGAATGGTGGGGGAGACATCAAGAAGGTAGAGCCCGTTGTGCAGTCGTCTTTTACCAATGATACTCTGCGTCTGTCGGTCCTGTATAAGAAACAAAGAAGAGAAGAATGTGACAAAGTAATCCAAATTGGTAGTGAGACGGCTAACATAAAGTAAATTAAACTAATAGCCCGGGACATGGAAAGTCGAACGAAGAGAAATAGAGGGATTTAGAGGTATATCAGCAGAGCTGGAGACAGGAGCGGTGTTGCCATTGGCTACAGTGATAAACTTGGGATCAAGGTTGTAGATGTCGGATGTCGGGTTCATGTCGGTTTGAGTTTGAAATGTCGGATGTCGGATTGCGGGGGATATATCGGGGATATTTTATAATATCGGATTTTAATATTTAAATAAATTTTTTCATATATATACACAACTTTTATATATATGTATGATTGTATACATAATGTATGTTTATAAATTACATAATAAACATATATACACATAGTGTATGTTTATAAATTACATAAGAAAGAGTCGTCGACTGCAATAAACGAGATAAAGATCACCAAATGAGAGCTAGATGAGAAAGTAGTCGATACTAAACTTAGAGAGATGCACAAAACAAATTATTTCTGTTTGGTCTCCTCAAAAGGGACAACCCAATGCACAAAGCATCCCCGCGCATCGAGGGTTCGAGGAAGGATCCCACCACAAGGGTGAAATATAGGCAAACCTTACCTACATTTTTGCAAAAGGCTGCTTCCAGGACTCGAACATATGACCTCAAAGTCACACGACAACACCTTAACTGGTTTTTGGTCTCTTCTAAAAATGAAAAAAATATTTGTAATACTCTCGACGATATAGCGGTCGCGAAATATCGCCCGATATATCAGGTTAAACGGATATATCATGCGATATTTTCAAAAATGACATATTTGCTTTAAATATCGATGTCGTGACGTTTTACCCCCAAAACCTTTATGTCGGCCGACATGTCGGACATGTCGGCCGACATCTACAACACCGCTTGTGATGCAGAGAATCCAAGTATTGAGGTGGCTTCAAGGAGGTGATATGATGAGTAGCACCTGAGTCCACCATCCAACACGGACTAGTGGAGAGACAAGCGATACCTTCATGAGAGACGGAGGCAACAAAGGCATGTGAGTTGTGGAGCAACCCCTGAAGTTGTTGGAGCTGGAGGAGGACTTCATCAAGATCAGCACGAGTGATATATGGGCTGAGGGCGGCAACAAAAGCATTGGGACGAGGAGACAGACCATGTTTGCGATAGCAGGTCGCCTCAAGATGCCCATCCTTACCACAGAAAGAGTACTTAGGCCTCGGCTGGCCATTTCGACCCCTCCCCCGAGGGCCTGTACGACCCCCACGAGTAGAGGGAGGGAGAGGGAGTAATGGCGCAAAAGATTGTTGGAGAAGGGCCGCTGAAGGAGGGACGATAACATCATGAGGTGATGAAACCTTTAACAGCATGGAGCACGCATCAGAGAATGATGAAATAGTAGCAGAGGAGAGGAACTGAACCCGAACACTATGAAGATGAGGCGGAACACGAGCCATCATCATGGTCATACCAACAGCTTCCTTCTGAGCACGCTGGGTAGCTAGATCCGTAGTCGGGGGCTGATGCTGAATCCAGGCCTCAACCAGCGACTTGGACAGAGCAACAAAAGATGTTAAGTTAGCAGCACTTCCTAAGTCAAGGGACTGAAGATCGGTGATGATGCCGTACAGATGTTGGAGACTATTCTTGCCAGTGTATGAATGGAGCTCATCCCACATAGCCTTGGCCGTCTCATGATACATGACCATGTGGTAAGGTTCGCCATCAAGGGAGTTGAGAAGCCAAGTCTGAACACGACTATCGTCACACAGTCAGTCATCAGTAGGTGCAGAAGTAGTATCCTTAGTTAGATGATGCAAAAGTCTCTTGGACTGAAGTACCCAGCGAACATAATGCACCCATTCAAAAAAGTTCTTCTTCCCAGTAAGGGAGATGTTGGTGATTCTCAACTCATCACGCAACTCAGGAGTCGGGACCAAGCGGGCTGAAGAAGAAGAATCAGTAGAGGAATCCATGACAACACTGCTTGGTGGCTAGGAGAGGCGGCTAACGTCAAGTCGGGTAATCTGCCAAGCAGGCAAAGCGGACAGACCACCGCGGACAGGAACATAGGCAGCCGCAGAAGGGGTGGCAGACTGGTAATACACAGGCGACACCAGCAACAACGGCTAGGAAAAGAACACAACGAGCAATAAAAAAACCCGCCAGTGAGCAGAAGCCAAGAAGCAGCGAGCAGGAGACGAAACCACAGCGAGTAGGAGACGAAACCACAACGAGCAGATAAGACTTCAGAGCGGTTTGAAGCGGGCTAACCGGAAAGGCCACAATGGACTGAGCAACGAACAAAGAAGAGACAACGGCGGGATGAGCAACAAGCTGAGAAGTGACCGCGGCGGACTGAGCACCGAATAGAGAGGAGATCGGGGCAGGCTGAAGAGCAGTGAGTTGAGAAGAGACCGCGACAGACTGAGGAGCAGCGAGCTGAGAAACGAACAGAGAAGTGACTGCGGCGGGCTGAGGAGCAGCGAGCTGAGAAGAGACCGCGACAGACTGAGCACCTAATAGAGAGGAGACTGCGGAGGGTTGAAAAGCAGCGAGCAAAGAAGATACCGCGGCAGGCTGCGGAGCAACGCGCTGAGAAGAGACCGCGATGATGAAAGGGACTAGAGACCGCGACAAGCAAGGGAAGATCGCGACGACTAGAGACAAGAACAGACTTCAGCGACTAAAGAGGCAGACCGCGGAATCAAGAAAGCAGCGGACATGATGAGACCGAACCGAGCAGATCGTGGAGGACACAGAACAGGCCGCACGGTGGGACCAAACAGTGAAGTCTATAAAAACGAGAAGATCCGAACCCAGAGGAGGAGGGAGCAGCACAAGGAGAACCTTTCGGTCAGGAAAAAATCTAACCGCCGAAGGTTGCGAATAGGAAACCACACAAAGAGTTGCGGTTAGAAACTTTCTATCCGCCAAGGATTGCGGGTAGAAAATCGCACATAGGGTTGCAGTTAGAAAATCAGAGACCGCCCAGAGGGATCGATGACTCTGATACCATGTAAGAAAAGAGCACAAATACTTGAAAAAATTGTGAACCTTTGCATATACTTCTTGTGTATGTTAATACAAGTATGAATACATATATATAGGGAGAGAAGAGAGAGAAGAGTCCCAATTTCAAGATGTGAGACTATTATAAGAAGAGGAAGAAGACCTATGATGGGAAGAAGGCCTATGATGGGCCATTAAATGGACCTTTACATATTCTTTTTCTAACAGTAAACAACATACTAAAATAAGGAAGGGAATCCACCGCTTAAAGCCTCGCTACCTCAATTTAAGTCACCGCTCAATGGGTTATCCCCCTCTGAGAAGTAAAATATTATTAATTTCAGTATCGTAGCAGTAACACAATATGAAACTGGCCGCACCAGTCCAACCAACTGAAAAAAATCCAGCCAACTTAATATATATCCAGCCAACTTAAAATCCAGCTAGCCCCACCAAATTAATATTAGCTATAAATCTGATCATATCAAGATGAAATGAAATAAAGACAAAATGAAATGAGCGCTGCAAAAATAGTGAAAAGCCCGAACTTCAAAAATTCAGGTGCGACTGTTATTCGATTATTTTCATCATCAGAGATTTTATTTTAATTACTTTTTAAGTTCAAGTAAATTTTTGGTCATAAAGAGTATGCTTAACTTTACCAAGAATATGACCACTTCAATTCGCTTACTCTTGTATCCCAGGAGGATGAAATGCTGGTCCATGCAAGGGAGGAACGCAACCGGATATTCGAATTTCTACACGGTCTCCATCGTGACTTCGATCCCATCAGTGTTCTGATTTTTTTGGCAATCTCCTCTTCCTTCCTTTCTTGAGTTGTACAGGTGCATCAAGAATATGATCGTAGACAGACTCTTCTATCTGACACTGTTGCAGAAGGCTCTGCCTTGACTACTCGGTTCAATCCCTGTGGTCGATCTATCTGTGACACTAGGTCAAAGTCTATAGACAAGTATCATTTGACGTGATTATTGTGGGAAGGCCTGCCATACTAGGGATATTTGCCTTAAGCTTCATGGCTTCCCCCCTCCTTGCGGGGGTCCTGTTCCTCGCGACGGTCGTGGCTTCGATCGTTCCCTGAGTCGACCATCTCCGTCTCGCTCTGCTCACCTCTCTGATGTTGTGGATGATTCTGCTCCTTACAATGGAACTGATGACCCTGAGATTCCTTCTGCTCTTTCTGCTGAGGAGATACAAACCTTCAACTGCTACATGCTTGGCCACTCATCTGAGTCTGCTATCTCTTCATATGCTCACTAGGGGCTTCCAGGTGCTCACTCTGACATCACTCACTCTTCCAATCAGTGGATCCTGGACTCCGGTGCCACAAACTACATGTCTGGTTCTGTTACAGGTTTTATGTCCTACATACCTTTGTCTGGTGGGGAGTGGGGACAAAGTGAGTATTGTCCGTGGTTCCTTATCTCCCATTGTCAAGAAAGGATTCATACCTTACTCCTCCCTCACTCTCTTCTCTGCTCTTCATAGTTGAAATCAAGTCTTGTTATGTAATGTTTTTTGGTCTTTACCCACATAAGGGTATTTTGGGACTTTGTATGTTTTTCTCCCTTCCTCTATATATATGAGTAAAGGGAGCTCATAATATAATTTTTGGTTTTATTCTTTCTCTCAACTTGGTATTAGAGGGAGAAAAAAACCGCCCAATCCCGCTCCAGTTGCTGTTCTCACCCGTCCGCCTCACATCCCGTTGGCGCTGCCCGCTCCTCATCCCGTCGCACCCCCCTCCGCTATTTTGTACCCGCTCTCAGGATGAACGACGACGTCCGTGGCGGCGCTGGTGCGCGCTGAAGGAGACCGTCATCTCTCCACTTGATGTGTGACGCGCTACCGTCGCTCTCCGTCAACTGTTGCGCCTGATCTGGTCGTCTTCCTCCCTGCGTTCAACTGTGTCGCCCGCCTGTGTCGATCGACCGCGGCTTCCAGATCTGATCGTCCATTCTTCCAGTGATCGTTAGCTCGACCGTTCTCCAGATCTGATCGTCGGCTCCAGATCTGCCGTTCTCCGCCCTGCGTTCTCCAGATTTGTCGTTTTCCACATCAGATCGGCCGATGCAACCTCCAGTTATGTTCCAGGGCCGGATCTGCCGATGACGCCTCCTGTAATGTTCCAGTAACATTTTTTTTCTTTTCTTCCTGTTTGATCCTGTCAGTCGCTTCTCATGGATGATTCTTCGGCGGCCGTTGATTCTACATCGCCGAGTGTTGTGGCACCCCGGATGGGTGACCCTCAACGGTCTTCGGGTCACGCTGGCTCCCTGAAGATCACCACTGTTCCCTTAGATGAGACGAATTACCTTGAGTGGTCTCGGGCAGCACAACATGTCATCCGCAGTCATCAGCTATTTGGATATATTGATGGGACCATTGTGGCGCCTCCTTTGGGTGATCCTTCTTCGAAGCGATGGGATTTGGAAAATTCTCTGGTAGTATCTTGGCTCCTGCATTCCATGTCCCCGAAGGTGTACCGAAGTTACATGTTGATGGATTCTTCCTATGAGATCTGGACTCGGGCACGTGAGACGTATTCCCAGATCGGTAACTCCACTCAGATTTATGAGCTGACGCGTCGGATGCTAGAGTTACGTCAGGGAACCATGACTGTGTCGTCTTATTTCTCTGAGTTCGAGCGTATCTCTCAGGAATTGGATTATTTTGAGCAATTTACTCCCGTATGTACTGCCGATGCAGTGTTACAGAAAAAGGGATGAACAATTTCGTCTTCATGTGTTTCTGATGGGCTTGAACATGGAAATGGATTTGGTTCGAACAAATATTCTACACCGATCTCCTCTTCCATCTCTTCGGGAGGCCTTTAGCATGGTCCTTGGTGATAAAGACCGTCGGAGGTCCCTCAACACGGCTGCTCCTCCTCACTCTGATCCCTCTGCTCTTACTAGTGTTGGCCGAGGTGGCTACAACCCTACCAACACGATTCCTACTTGTGATTACTGTGGTCGTAGGGGCCACACTAGGGACGTGTGCTTCAAGCTCCATCCTCACCTTGCTCCACCTGGATTCGGCCGTGGTCGTGGACGTGGTCGCGGCCCGGGACGAGGACGTGGTCTTGGCCCTTATGATGCTGCTTACTCCACTGAGGTTCACGACGACTCACATGGTCTGCCCCCAGGACATTTTACTACCTTGGAATTGGATGCTCTCCGTCGCCTCCTACACTCCCAGTCAGCCACTCCTCAGAGCAATACCTCTACTTCCTTTGCTACTGCTGCTACTCCCTCGTCTGAGTGGATCATTGACTCGGGAGCTACCGATCACATGACCGACTCCTCAGGTTTCACTTCCCACTCTCCCTTGTCTGGTAAGGATAAAGTTATCTTTGCAAATGGTACCTTGTCCCCTATTGCGGGCAAGGGCAATATTTCATGCTCCTTCTCTTTCTCTTTCTTCTGTTTTGCATGTCCCTTCATTTCCTCGCAGCCTTCTTTCAATTAGCAATCTCACTCGGTCACTTAATTGTTCGGTAACCTTCTTTCCTGATTCTTTTGTTTTTCAGGAACTGGGTACGAAGCGGATCATTGGCAGTGGTAGGAATCGTGGTGGCCTGTACTATCTGGATACTACCTCATCGACCCTTGCTTTCTCTTCTACCGCTATTACTGCTGCTGATGCTCGACGCTGGCACTTGCGTCTTGGTCATCCGTCTCCAGTCTATCTCACTACTAGAAAACAGGCTTTTAGCCACGACAGATTTTCGTGGCTAAAAGTTCAAAACCGTGGCTAATAACTATTAGCCACGGCCTACCCACGACAAATGGGCGTGGGCAATGCGAGCGTGATTAATAGTATTAGCAACGCTGAATCCGTGGCTAATAAGTTATTAGCCACAGTTCAATTGTCGTGGCTAAAAGTTCCTCATTTGTCACGGTTCAATTGCCGTGGCTAAAGGGTCTGTAATAAACAGAACATAAAAAATATTCGGCCGCCGCCGCCGCCTCCGCCGCCGCCACCGCCTCCGCCGCCGCCGCCGCCTCCGCCGCCGCGGCCGGCCGACCGGCCGCCGCCGCCTCCGCCGCCGCGGCCGGCCGACCGGCCGCCGCCGCCGCCTCCTCCGCCGCCGCCGGCCGGCCGGCCGCCGCCGCCGCCGCCGCCGCCGGCCGGCCGGCCGCCGCCGCCGCCGGCCGGCCGCCGCCGCCGCTGCCGCGCCGATTTTATTTCAAACAATAATTTTGAATGGGCTATATAAACCCCAAATCGAGCTTTTTGTTGGCGGTGTGGGACTAAAAAACCCCGACCTTTTGCCACGGATTAGGCTTTCGTGGCTAATACTAGATTATTAGCCACGAAACAGACAAACCGTGGCAAAAAGTCAGGTTATTTGCCACGGATTAGTCATCAGTGGCTAATACTAGCTTATTAGCCACAGAATAAGAACCGTGACTAATATTTCAGTATTAGCCACGGTTTTCCCCTGTGGCAAAAAAATCGTGGCTAAAAGCCATTTTTCTAGTAGTGTCTTCTGAAACTTTTTCCTACTTTATCTCCTTTTGTGAAAGCTTTAAAATGTGATGCTTGTGAAAAATCTAAATATGTTCGACATTTTTCGTCGCATTTATCTTTCCCTGACACTACTCCTTTTGCTCTTATACATTCTGATGTTTGGGGTCCTTCCCCTGTTGTATCTATAACTGGTTATCGTTGGTTTGTTACCTTTATTGATTGTTTTCCTCGTATTGCTTGAGTTTATCTCTTAAAGAAAAAAATGAGGTGTTTCCTGTTTTTCAAACCTTTTATAAAATGGTGCAAACTCAGTTCAATGGTAATATCCGTGTTCTTCGTAGTGATAATGGGGGGGGGGGGGGGAGGAGAATACGATGATCGTGGAGCATTTGGCTCCTACCTCGCTAATCATGGAATCATTCATCAAACCACTTGCGTTTCCACTTCCACCCAAAATGGTGTTGCTGAACGGAAAAACCGGCATCTTCTTGATGTTGTCTGGTGCCTTCTTACTACCATGCATCTTCCTAAATCATATTTGGGTGACGCCATCCTAACCGCTACTCATCTTATCAATCGTCTTCCTTCACGGGCTCTTAACTATACTACTCCTCTCGCCCGTCTTTCCTCTACTTCTGAGGTTTATACCTCTCATCTTCCACCACACATTTTCGGTGCGTATGTTTTGTTCACGTCCATCTGCCTCATCGGGACAAGCTTGATCCTCGGGCTCTCCGATGTGTTTTTCTTGGCTACTCTACACCTATCATGCCTTCCACTGTACCTACACCTATCATGCCTTCCACTGTAGCTACTCCTACAACACCCCCTTCGTCACCTCCACCTACCTCACCTACACCTATGTCGCCTTCTGCCATATATCACCATCCGTTTCTCATCTTGTCGTTTCCTCATATATATCATCGCCGCGAAATAGGTAAACAGTCCTTTGTTGTTACGTCGCTGCCAGTGCCGTCTTCGAACTCAGATTCTGATGTTGATTTGCATGTTCCCATTGCGGTGCTGAGAGGTAAGGCTGTGTGTACAGAACACCCTATCTCTAATCATGTTGCTTATGATCATCTCTCTCAGCTTCATCAAAGTTTTTGTTGAAATAACTCAAAAACTTGTATGTATTGCTTGTGTGTCTAAATACAATGAGAGATTACAAATATATAGGAGGGAGAAGGTGAGAAGAAATCTTATACAAGATGTGGGACTAAGAAGAGAAGAAGGAAATACAATAAAATGGGCCCAATAATAAGCTCTTTACATGGGATTTTCTAACACTCTCCCGCAAGCTGGAGCGTACAAATCGTATGCGCCAAGCTTGGACAAGCACTGATAGAATAGGGTACTGGAAAGAGCCTTTATGAGTACATCCGCAACTTGTTCAGTCCCCGGAACATGCTTCAGGTCGAGCTTCTTCATTTGAACCTTTCCCCGGACAAAATGACTGTCGACTTCAATATGCTTTGTTCTCTCGTGGAAGACCGGGTTCTTGGCTATATGTATAGCAGCTTAGCTGTCACAGAGGAGGAGATCTGGGGAAGGGAACTTTACACCCAGATCGGTAAGAAGACTTTCAAGCCACGTCAGTTCTGAAACCACCGATGCCATTGTCCGGTATTCTGCCTCAGCTGATGATCGAGCAACGACCGCTTGTTTCTTGCTTCGCCAGGTAATCAAATGTCCTCCAAAATATGTGCAAAAACCACTGATTGACCGTCGATCATCAAGGGGACCAACATAATCAGCATCAGAATATGCCACCAATGTTGGAGCTGAAGACAAGGTTGTCAGGATCGCGATCCAGATCATAGGATCTTACGATCCTACGATCCAGATTTTGTAAATCGATTCTTATTTTATAAAGCGATCCTCGATCTGACCCTACTATCAGATCCGATCTTACCTCGAAACGATCTCATCTAGGATCTCGATCCTGACAACCTTGGCTGAAGATGAGGTTTTGTATACCAGTCCTTGACCAGGAGCCGTTTTAAGGTATCTGAGAATGCGTTCAACGGCCTGAAGATGAGATTTTCGAGGGGAATGCATATACCGACTGACAATACCAACAGCGAAGGAAATATTTGGTCTGGTTACCGTGAGTTAGATCAATTTCCCAACGAGACGACGATAGTATTCTGGATTCTGGAGTAGGAGATCTGAGTCAGATGCCTGAGCGCACAACTTGTGATTTACATCCATTGGGGTGTCAATCGGCTTACAACCTGAATAGCCTGCATCATGAAGGAGGTCGAGGCAGTACTTCCGCTGAGAGAGGACAAGACCATCTGGCCGTCTGGCAACCTTAAGACCCAAGAAGTACCGAAGGGGCCCCAGATCTTTTGTTTGAAATACGGAGCTCAGATGTAGTTTGACCTTCTATATTCCTTTCGAGTTGTCTCCTGTAATTATGATATCGTCAACGTATACTAGCAGAAGAACCGTTCCCGTTGTTCGGTGACGAGTGAACAACGAGAAATCTGCCGAGCTCCGAGTAAAACCAACCTCCCGAAGGGCTTTACTGAATTTGTCAAACCACGCCCGTGGGGATTGTTTGAGACCATACAGGGCCTTCGCAAGACGACAGAGCTGAGACTCCCCCGTGGTCTCAAACCCGGGAGGTTGCTGCATATAAACTGTTTCCTGGAGATCGCCATTCATAAAAGCATTCTTAATATCCAGTTGGAGTAAGGGCCACCGACGATGGACATCCACGGAGATGAGGACTCGAACGGTGTTGAGTTTGGCCACCGGAGAAAATTTTTCTCCATAGTCGAGCCCCTGTTGTTGGGTGAGCTACGAGCGACCAGACGAGCTTTCAAACGGTCAATCGTCCCATCAACATGTTTGATGACAAAAACTCACTTACACCCAACCAGTTTCTGACCCGGAGGAAGGGGTACGAGAGTCCATGTCTGGTTGGCGTAGAGAGCAGCCATTTCCTCCTTCATGGCGGCCCGCCAGCCAGAATGTTGGAGCGCCTCCTGCACAGAGTTAGGAACCAAAATCTAGGAAAGAGAAGTAGCAAATGTGTGAAGGTGGGGAGAAAGGCGATGCAAGGAGACACAGTTTGCCAGAGGATGAGCAGTGGAGGCCGGTACCTGATCAGCAGGGCGCGGAGTAGCCGAGGTCGAGGTCGATTGCAGAGGGGCAACAGGACCGGAAGGGCGACGAGTGTAGACACGGATAACAGGCGGCCTGGAGGGCGCAGGAGCCGGAGCAGATGGGGCCGGTGGCAGAGATGTAGTAACGGGGATAATAGGTCGTGGGAGGAATGGCGGGAGAGGGGTCGGTGTGAGAGGAGTGGGTAAAGGAGCAGAGAAGAACGGCTGATCCTCCCGGAAGGTAACATCAGCAGAAACGGAGACCTTGCGGGTAGCGGGAGAATAACACACATAGCCTTTCTGCGTACGCGAATAGCCGACGAAGATATGTTTAGCCGCCCGGGGATCCAACTTGTCCGAGGACGGACCCGGTCGGTGGACGTAGTAGGTGCAACCAAAAATGCGAGGCAGGAGAGGGAAGGCCGGAGTAGAGGGAAACAGTAGGCTGAACAGAGTAGCATAGTGGAGGACGGAGGAAGGGAGACGGTTGATAAGGAAGCACGCAGTGGCGACCGCAAAGTTCCAGTAAAGTTTGGGAACATGCATTTGAAGCATGAGGAAGCAGACAACATCAAGCAATTGCCAGTTCTTTCGTTCGACAACGCCGTTTTGCTGGGGTGTGTAAGCACATGATGTTTGATGAATAATCCCGAATTCAGAGCACAAAGCCGCAAAGTCGTGGCTAGTGTACTCGCGAGCATTATCAGTGCGCAATGTTTTGAGGATGGTGTGGAATTGCGTACGGGTTTCAAGGACAAAGACCCGAAAAACACGGGGAAGCTCGGTGCGATCACGAAGTAAGTAAAGCCACGTCGTGCAAGAGTAATCATCAATAAACAAAATAAAGTAGCGATAACCAAAAATACTAGTAATTGTAAAAGGACCCCAAACATCTGAATGTACTAAGTCAAAAGGAGCAGTGCTCCGGGTACAATGTGCAGGAAAAGAAGAGCGCGGCTGCTTGCGGAAGATACAGGACTCGCACTGAAAAGGATGAAGAGAGATATCAGGAAGAGCCCGCTGGAGGACCGGGAAAGGGGCATGCCCAAGACGTCGATGCCACTCACTGGAGGAGATAGAGGATAAGACGGTGGGATAGTCATCGAGAAGGTAGGGCCCGTTCCGCAGTGTGCCTTTACCAATGGTAGTCCGCGTCCGCCGATCCTGGATGAAAAATGAAGAGGATGTGAATATGATAGAGCAATCTAGATCATTAGTAAGGAGACCAACAAAAAGTAAATTGAACGGGGAGCTCGGAACATGAAGAGCCGAGCGAAGGGAGATTGATGGGTTGAGAGAAAGGTCAGCTGAGCTGGAGACTGGAACCGTCTCCCCATTTGCCACAGTGATACACTTCAGATGAGGAGAATCTGAGTACTGGGGTGGCCGTAGCGAGGTAATGTGATGAGTGGCACCCGAGTCCACGATCCAGCGCAGACTGGTGGATAAACAAGCAGTACCTGTGTTGGAGATGGAGGCGATGGAGGTAGAGGGCGGGTTGAGCATCCTTTGGAGTTGCTGGAGCTGGAGACGAACGACCTCAAGGTCAGGAGGGGCGACAGAGGATGTGTCAGCAACAACAGTGGCCGTCAGACGAGGAGGATAACCATTCTTCCTGTAGCAGGTCGCCTCAAGGTGGCCGTCCTTTCCGCAGTAGGAACACTTCGGCCGACCCCGACCACCGCGCCCCCGACCCCTAGATCCCGAACGTCCACCACGAGCGGAGGTAGGTGGGGGAAGTAGGGGGGAGGGGTCTGCTGAAGAAGGGCCGAGGGGGAAAGCGCAGAAGTATCCGGAGGAGGTGAAACACGGAGGAGCATGGAGCACACATCAGATAAGGACGGTATGGTGGAGGAAGCCAGAACCTGAGTTCGAATACTCTGAAGGTGAGGCGGAACACGAGCCATCATTATGACAATGCAGACGACCTCCTTCTGAGCTCGCTGAGTAGCATGATCATTGGTAGACGGCTGATGTTGGATCCAGGCCTCAACAAGAGTCTTGGCGCGAGCGTCAAAAGAGGTCATGTCTGAAGCCCCCCCCAATGTTGAGAGCCAGAAGATTAGTGAGGATGTCATAGAGATGTTGGAGACTGTCTTTGCCCGAGTACAAGGAATGCAGCTCATCCCACATAACCTTGGCCGTTTCGTGATACATGGCCATCTGATAAGGTTCGTCATCCAGGGAATTGAGGAGCCATGTCTGAACACGACATCATTTCTGAGCCAGTCGTCGGTAGGAGGAGGAGCCTGAGTGAGGTGAGGCAAAATGCCCTTGACCTGAAGAACTCGTGGAACAGAGTGTACCCAAGGGATAAAATTCTTCTTCCCAGAGAGGGAAATGGTGGTGATCTGCAGCTCATCGCGGATGTCAGCCGGATAAGCCGGACGGTTTGCAGGCGGAGTAGCCTCCTGGCCGGTGGAGTCAACGGAAGAGCCCATAGAAGCAGGAGGCAAGTTGCAGCGACTAGGGAAGAGACCGCTGCGAGTAGCAGGAGGCAAGTCGCAATGACTAGGGAAGAGACCGCTGCGAGTAGCAGGAAGACCGCTGCGAGAAGAGACGAGAGACCGCTCAACGGGCAGGCTGGGAACTCTTGCACGACAAGACCGCGCCGGACCAGAATACACAGTGGGCAGTCACAGCGACAAGAGAACCGACCAAGGAGAGGGAGGCCGCAAGGAAGAGAAACGCCAAGAGAGAGACCGCGACCAAAATGCGGGAGAAAAAGACAGACTGCACGGTCTCAGTGAGCACACCAACGGTCAGAGGAGAGAGACAGGAGAGGGTGGTGCGAACAAGAGAGAAAGACCACAACAGAGACCGCGCATGTAGAACACCGAAGGCCGCGAGGAGAAGAACTCGAGCGGGAAGGAAAAAGAAGTCGCGAGGAGGAGAGCTCGCACGGTAAGAAGAAGAAGCCGCGAGTAAGAGGACTCGAGCGGCAAGAAGAAGAAACCACGAGTAAGCGAACTCGAGCGGGACGAAGAAGCCGCGAGTTGAAGAACTCGAGCGGCAAGAGGGAAGCGGGTAAGCGGGTAGGTGGGCGGGTAGGCGGGTAGATCGGGCGAGAAGAGGCGGAGAACGCGAACAGGTTTCGACCATGTCGCTGAGATCGCGAACAGACCGCGAGCAGGACGCCGAGAGAAAAGGAGTCAGGCCGCGAGAAAGCCGCAGAGACCGTCGGAAGGCCGCGACAAATTTATTTTTAACCGGACAGACCGGAACCTGGCTTTGATACCATGTTGAAAGAGCTCAAAAACTTGTATGTATTGCTTGTGTGTCTAAATACAATGAGAGAATACAAATATATAGGAGGGAGAAGGTGAGAAGAAATCCTATGCAAGATGTGGGACTAAGAAGAGAAGAAGGAAATACAATAAAATGGGCCCAATAATGGGCTCTTTACATGAGCTTTTCTAACAGTTTTATATCTTCCATGTCCGTCATTACTATTCCAAAGACGTGGCAGGAGGTAGTTTGCATTCTGGCATGGACTCGAGCTATGCAGGAGGAAATGTCCGCCTTGGATAAGAATCATACATGTGATGTCTCTTCTCTTCCTCTTGACAAGTAAGCCATCAGTTCTAGGTGGGTCTTCTCCGTTAAGCAAAATCAGGGTGGTAAAGTTGAGCGATATAAAGCCCGTCTGGTGGCTCGTGGTTATGCCCAGACTCAGGGAGTCGACTATCAGAAGACCTTTGCCCCTGTAGCAAAGATGGACTCTGTTCGTGTGATCCTATCTTGTGCTGCATGTTTGGGCTTTGATCTACATCAGCTGGATGTCAAAAATGCATTCCTGCATGGTGATCTCGATGAAGAGGTGTACATGACTTTTGTTTCCCCCAGGTTTTGTAAAAAGGGGACAGGAAGGACTGGTCTGTCGCTTAAGGAAGTCTTTGTACGGGCTAAAGCAGTCTCCCGGGGCTTGGTTTGACAAATTCCACAAAGCCATGATTAAGTTTGGCTACAAACAGGGTCATTCAGATCATACTTTGTTTGTCAGGAAGAATGAGGGAAAAGTTGTTGTTCTTATCGTTTACGTTGATGACATTGTGATCACCGGAGATGACTTAGAAGAGATTTCAAAGCTGAAGACTCTTTTGTTAGCTGAGTTTGAAGTTAAAGATTTGGGAAAGCTTCACTACTTCCGAGGTATTGAAGTGACTCGTTCTGATCGCAGTATCTTCGTCTCGCAGCGCAAGTATGTATTAGATTTGTTAACAGAGACTGGGATGCTGGGTTGTGTTCCTGCGAACACTCCTATGGAGGAGAATCATAGGATTGATGAAGACAGTGATGGGGATCACATGGATGCTTCAAGCTATCAGAGATTGGTTGGAAAGCTTTTATACCTCTCACACACTCGTCCCGACATCACATATGCAGTTGGAATCTTGAGTAGGTATATGCATGCCCCAAGAATCAGACATCAGGACGCTGCATACCGTGTCCTACGGTACTTAAAGAAGGCTCCGGTTCGGGGGCTGATGTTCTCAAAGAACAACAATTTAAAGATTCATGTTTTTACTGATGCGGATTGGGCCAGAAACCGTGATGATAGGAAATCTACAACGGGGTATTGCACATTCATTGGTGGAAATTTGGTCACGTGACGTAGCAAGAAGCAAAATGTGGTGGCCAGATCTAGTGCTGAAGCCGAGTACCGGTCTATGTCTCAAGGCCTCTGTGAAGGTCTATGGTTGGACACTTTATTGCAAGACCTGAACCTCCAGGAGGGTGCTCCCATTTCTCTGTTCTGTGACAACAAAACTGTTATCAGTATAACCCACAATCCGGTCCAGCATGACAGAACTAAGCATGTCGAGGTTGATCGTCATTTCATCAAAGATCATCTTGAAAAAGGAAATTTAGTCACTCCTTTCATTCACTCTAGAGACCAGTTGACCGACGTCTTCACCAAGAGCTTAGGATGTGATGTCTTTATTGATGATATCCAAAAACTTGGAATGAAAAATATTTACCATTCGACTTGTGGGGGAGAGTTGAAATCAAGTCTTGTTATGTAATGTTTTTTTGTCTTTACCCACATAAGGGTATTTTGGGACTTTGTATGTTTTTCTCCCTTCCTCTATATATATGAGTAAAGGGAGCTCATAATGTAATTTTTGGTTTTATTCTTTCTCTCAACTTTCATGTCCCCAAGTTTACTCGCAACCTACTTTCTATTAGTCACTCGACTAATTCTATGAACTACTCAGTAACTTTTTCCCTCCTCTTGTATCTTTCAAGACCTAAAGACGGGGACGGTGATTGGCTATGGTAGACTATACGATGACCTCTACCTGTTTGATCTCTCTAGTTCTGTCTCTTATACGTATGCTCTTTTTGCAGCTCAGACCTCTTTTGTGGACTCTTGACACTGCCGACTGGGCCATCCCTCACTATCTACTATGCACCTTTTATTTCCTAATATGTTGATTGTATCTTTGAATGCTTTTAAATGCAGTGTATGTGCTCTCATTAAACATCATCGTGTTTCTTATACTCATGTGTCTACACCTAGTGACTCTCTTTTTGTTTTAGTCAATACTGATGTTTGGTGTCCTTACCCTGTTGCTCTATTTATGGTTTTCATTTGTTTGTGATGTTTATCGGCTGTTTTTCTCGATGTACTTGGGTATACTTGTTGAAAAACAAAAAATGATTTTTTTTACTTTATTTCAACGTTTTCATTAGATGGTGGCTACCCAGTTTAACACTGCCATGAAATTCTTGCGCAGTGACAACAACCGTGAGTACATTGACTCCCACTTAGAGCGTTATCTTAGTAATCATGACAATATACATCTGACCTCTTTTGTCTACAACCCCCTCTCAGAATGGGGTCGCTGAGCGCAAGAATCGCCACCTTCTTGAGGTAGCTCATTGTCTCCTCCTAAAGATGCACCTTCCCAAGCATTATTGGGGAGATGCAGTTCTTACTGTTGCGTACCTTATTAATCGCATAACTACTCGTGTTCTTGACAACAAGTCCCCTATCGAGGCTCTTCTTGTTTCTCCCACTCAATTTCTCCCACGGATCTTTGGGTGTGTGTGTTCTTTTATGTGTGTAGACAAGTAGAAAAACCACCTTGTAAATATGTTCACTTGTATTGAATACAAAGAATGAGTACAAATATATAGATGAGAGAAAGAGAGAGCAAGGTCCTATACACAATGTGAGACTAAAGAGGAGAGAGAAATAACAACAAAAGAAACTAAATGGGCCTAGTTAAGTGGGCTTCTCTAACACTCCCCCACAAGCTGGAGTGTATAGATCATATGCACCAAGCTTGGACAAACACTGGTAGAACAAAGTGCTTGATAGAGCCTTCGTGAGAATATCAACAACTTGATCAGTGCCCGGAACATGCTTTAACTCAAGTTTCTTCATTTGAATTTTTTCCCGTATGAAGTGACAATCGACCTCGATATGCTTCGTACTCTCGTGAAACACCGGATTCTTTGCTATGTGTATGGCCGCTTGACTATCACAAAAGAGAACAGCAGATGAAAGAAGTTTTACTCCCAAGTCAGCAAGAAGGCTTTCAAGTCATGTGAGTTCAAAAACAACCGATGCCATAGATCGGTATTCAGCTTCCGCGGAGGATCGAGCGACCACGGCTTGTTTTTTACTTTTCCAAGTAATGAGATGACCTCCAAAGTAAGTACAGAATCCACTGGTCGACCGCCGATCGTCCAGGGAACCGGCATAATCGGCATCAGAGTAAGCAACCAATGTTGGAGTCGAGGTGGAGGTTTTGTAAACAAGCCCTTGACCCGGAGCTGCCTTAAGGTACCGGAGAATCCGTTCAACGACTTGGAGATGAGAAACCCGGGGAGCATGCATGAACCGACTGATAACCCCAACAACAAATGATATATCAAGCCTTGTGACTGTTAGGTAGATCAACTTTCCGACAAGTCGTCTATAGTACTCCGGGTTCTGGAGAAGCACATCCTCATCAGAGGCATGTGCACAGAGCTTGTGATTTGCCTCCATCGGTGTATTAGCTGGCTTACAACCTGACTGGCCAGCATCTTTGAGGAGATCGAGACAGTACTTCCGTTGGGAGAGGACAAGCCCATCCGGTCGTCGTGCGACCTCAAGACCGAGGAAGTAGCGAAGATGCCCTAGGTCTTTGGTCTGAAAAACGGTGCTCAGATATTGTTTGACCGCTTGGATCCCCTGTGAATCATCCCCAGTAAGTAGGATGTCGTCAACATAAACCAACAGAATGACGGTTCCCATTGCCCGGTGTCGGGTGAAAAGAGAGAAGTCAGCAGAGCTCCGAGTGAAATCCATATCCTGAACCACCTTGCTGAATTTGTCAAACCACGCCCGGGGGGATTGTTTGAGACCATAGATGGACTTCTTTAGAAGACACACATGAGACTCCCCCGTGGTCTCAAACCCGGGCGGTTGGCGCATGTAGACGGTTTCGTGAAGATCACCATTCAGAAAGGCATTCTTGATATCTCGAGCTGATGAAGCGGCCAGTGGCGGTGTACAACCACAGAGAGAAGCACACGAACCGAGTTGAGCTTGGCCACCGGAGAGAAAGTTTCCTCATAATCGAGGCCATGCTGTTGAGTGAAACCACAGGCCACCAGTCTGGCCTTCAGTCGGGCAATAGTGCCATCCGGAGCATGTTTGATGACAAAAACCCATTTACACCCAACCGGGTGCTGACCGGGAGGCAGAGGGACCAGGGTCCAGGTCTGGTTGGCCCAAAGGGCCGTCATTTCTTCCTCCATAGCAGCCCGCCAACCAGTATGTTGACGCGCCTCCTGTACAGAGTTAGGAATAGAAACAGAAGATAATGATGTGGTAAAGTGGCGAAGTGGTGGCGAAAGGCGATGGAGAGAGACATAGTTTGCCATCGGATGAGCGGTGGAGGCAGGAACCGGAGCAGCAGGTGGAGGAGCATCAGAGGGCGAGGCCGACTGCAGTGGGGCAACGGGAGGAGAGGAGCGATGAGAATAGACCCGAATAACAGGTGGAGTCGGTCGGACCGGAGCCGAGTCAGGAGGAGGAGAGGATGAGGAACAAGGAATCGGGATGATAGGACGAACGACGGGCTTGGGAAAGGGAACGACATCCGGAGCAGAAAAGAAGGGAAGATCTTCCCGGAAAGTAACGTCCGCAGAGACAGTAACCTTGCGGGTAGTAGGCGAATAGCACATATACCCCTTTTGAGTGCGCGAGTAACCAACAAAGATATGTTTGGCCGCACGAGGATCCAATTTGTCGGTAGAAGGGCCGAGATGGTGAACATAGCAAGCACACCCAAAGATACGAGGAGTAACAGGGAAATGCGGAGTGGACGGAAAGAGGAGGCTGGACGGAGTAGCATTCTGAAGAACGGAGGATGGTAGACGGTTGATAAGAAAGCAGGCGGTGGAAAACGCAAAATTCCAGTATGGTTTGGGAACCCACATTTGAAGCATAAGGGATCAAACCACATCAAGAAGATGTCGATTCTTGCGCTCGGCGACACCATTCTGTTGCGGAGTATACACACACGAGGTTTGGTGAATAATGCCGTTCTCAGAGCAGAGGGTCGCAAAGTCATGACCTGTGTATTCCCGCGCATTGTCGGTACGAATAATGCGAATGGGCGCAGAGAATTGAGCGCGAGTCTCAAAAATGAACGCCCGAAAGACGCGGGGAAGCTCAGAACGATCGCGAAGAAGATATAACCACGTCATGCGCGAATAATCATCAATAAAGGTAACGAAATACCGATAGCCAGAAATACTAGTAAATTTGTACGGACCCCATATATCGGAGTGTACTAAGATAAAAGGAGCGGAGCTCCGAGTACAATGAGAAGGAAAAGATGAACATGCCTGCTTGCTAAAAATACATGTTTCACATTGAAAAGCAGAAAGAGATATATCCGGAAGAGCCTTCTGGAGGACAGGTAGAGGAGCATGACCAAGACGTCGATGCCAATCGGAAGAGGAGACAAATGCGAGGAGAGTAGGAGAGTCGTCAAGAAGGTAGAACCCGTTCTGCAGTCGCCCATTTCCAATGATAGTCCGCGTCTGCTGATCCTGTATCAGAAAAGAAGAAGAAGTAAAGGTCACTGAGCAATGTAAATCAGAAGTAAGACGACCAACAAAAAGTAGATTAAAAGGAGAGTCCGGAACATGAAGAGCCGAGCGCAGTTGAAGAGAAGAGGTGAGAGGAATATCAGCACAACCAAAAACAGGGACAGAGGCGCCATTGGCCACAGTAATGTACTTCGGGTGAGGGGAAGACAAGTACTGAGGCGGCCGAACAGAGGTGATGTGGTGAGTGGCACCAGAGTCGAGGATCCATCGCGGGCCAGAGGAAAGGCAGGTGATACCTTCATTGGAGATGGAGGCAGCGGATGCAACAGAGGCGGGCGGGCGGCTGAGCAGGCCATGAAGATGCTGAAGCTGAAGGCGGACCTCGTCGAGATCAGTACGAGTGGGAGAGGAGTCGGTAGCAGCAGCAGACGCCTGCGGACGAGGTGGGCGACCATGCTTACGATAGCACGTGGCTTCAAGATGCTCATATTTGCCACAGAACGAGCACTTAGGCCGAGACCGGCCACCCCGCCCACGTCCCCGCGAGTCAGAGCGGCCTCCACAGACAGAAGATGGTAAAGGCAGTAAAGGAGCAGGAGCCTGCTGGACAAGAGCTGGAGAAGGAGGGCCCGACACATCCGGAGGCGGGGTAACTTTGAGAAGCATGAAGCACACATCTGAGAAGGACGGGGTAACAGTAGAAGATAGGATGTGGGCCCGTACACTATGAAGGTGATGGGGTAGCCGAGCCATCATCATGGCTATGCCCACAGCCTCCTTTTGAGCACGTTGGGCAACAAGGTCCACAGTAGGAGGCTGATGTTGGATCCATGCCTCGACCAAGGACCGAGCCTGAGCCACAAAGGAAGTCAGATCGGTCGCACCACTGCTATCAAGGGTCTGGAGAGTAGTGATTATGTCATACAAGTGGTGGAGACTATCCTTTCCGGAGTAGAGGGTATGAAGCTCATCCCACATGCCTTTGGCCGTCTCGTGGTACATAGCCAGGCGATAGGATTCACTATCAAGAGAATTAAGGATCCATGTTTGCACACGACCATCATTGCGTAACCATTCGTCAGTCAGAGTCCCGGTAACCACCTGGGTCAAGTGATGAAGAAATCCCTTAGATTGCAGGACTCGACGAACAGAATGCGCCCATTCAACAAAATTCTTCTTGCCGACCAAAGAGATAGTAGTGATACGGAGTTCATCTCGTATTTCTGGAATAGAGGCCGGGCGGTCTGCAGGAGGAACCGCCGTGCTAGTCGAATCAGCAGAAGAACCCATGGAGGAGAGGCGGCAAGGAGAGCAGACCGGCAGCAGAGGAGTCCGCGCGACTAGAACAGAGACCGCTCGGAAAGGAGGAGAAGAGAGTCCGCGCGACTAGAACGGAGACCGCCCAGTCACGATGTAAAGACACTAGCGGCAGGAGGCCGCGACCAGAGGCGGATAGAGAGCCGGCGGACAGAGACCAATCCGTGCGGAGAGGAGGAGAAGACCACGACCTAAATGCGGGAGAAAACAGTCCGCACGGTCAGGCTGAACCCAACAATGATCAGAGACGGAGGCTACGAGCGGGCAGAGAGAAGAAACCGCGAGTAAGGAACACTCAAGCGGATAGAGAGAGGCCGCAGCGAGCAACAGGACGAGGCGAGCAAAGAAAGGACTCAGCGGAAAAGGCGGATAGAGACCGCGCGAGAAGGGAGACCAGCGGAAAGACCAGGCCGCGCGAGAAGGGAGCCGCGACAAGGCGGAGAACTGCGATCAGGAACAGGCCGCAGGAGGGCGTGCCGGATAGCGGGAGAGAGAGCTGCGGATAGCGAGAAGCCTGGGAGCAGGAGACCGCGGCGGAGAGCACAAGGGAGACCGCGGCGGATAACACAAGGGAGACCGCGCGAGAAGAGAGAGGCGGGACCCACAGGACTGCTATAAGAGGCGGGAGGGGAGGAGTGGAACCACGAAGGGGAGAGGGGAGAAGAGAGGCGAAGCGGATAGGAAGAAGCAGTCCGCCAGAGACCGAGCGGGAAGAGCGGGAAGCGGACAGAGAGGACAGTCCGCAGCTAGCCGCACGCCGAGGCGAGAACACAGGAAGAAAGACGGTTAAGTAGAGGGTAGCCGCCCAAGGAGAACCGGTACCTCTGATACCATGTAGACAAGTAGAAAAACCACCTTGTAAATATGTTCACTTGTATTGAATACAAAGAATGAGTACAAATATATAGATGAGAGAAAGAGAGAGCAAGATCCTATACACAATGTGGGACTAAAGAGGAGAGAGAAATAACAACAAAAGAAACTAAATGAGCCTAGTTAAGTGGGCTTCTCTAACAATGTGCAACCCAAGTCCAAACTTGATCATCATGCTCTCAAGCGTATCTTTATTGGGTATTCTTCTACTCAGAAATGGTACAAATGCTTTCATCCTACTTCCAAAAAGACTTTTGTTACTATGGATGTCACGTTTCGGGAGTCTGAGTTCTACTATGAGCCCTCATTTCAGGGGGAGTCTTATCCAATGGAAGTCAGCTCTCTTTCTCTTCCTCTATCCATTCCTCATTCCTATCTTTGTCTTACTTCCAGGGACGGAACTATGATTTTCTCTCAACCCGGATACATATAAAATAAGCCTCTAAAATTGATTATTCACCATTCACCAATACTTGAATCATTTCAATAACTCAATAAAAAACTGCTATTATGTAACAAACCAAATATTCAACAATCAAACATTGCAGTAATAAAACTAGCTGAACTAAGCAAGAACAATTCTCAGTAAGGTTTATCCATAAACCATGACTAATTAAAGTGTATGAAATGAGAAAACAACTAAATAAAAAAAATCTGTATTATGTATAGTTAAAAAACAACCGGGAAGAAAAAAGAGTTATTCTTCAAGAAAATGTGATTTAGGGATCTGTTATTTTTTAAAACATAGAATTTCTGAAATCATCCATGAGCAGGACTCAATATTAAGGCAGCCCACAAACCCTCAACCAAATCTGATTTTAGGTAGCAGGGGAATAAGAAGAGAAGGAGAATATGGTAATAGGAAGAACCAAAGCATGAGAAGACAGTTTCCCCATATTATATAACCAATTCCTACCCGTTTTTCCTCATGTATACCACCAAATCAATTTTTATTGCAGCAGAAGAGTATGATTGTATGAGGAAGAGAAGAAGAATCACAAGATTTAGAGAATTAGGGCAATGTTCATCATTTCAGAAACCAGGAATCGCCGAATTAGGGCACGACAAAAAAATGGAAATATGGAATCATCAGTTCGAGAAATGCACTGAAGATTTGGAGTAAAAAGATCAAAAGAAAATCAGGAAAACTGTATACGATATATCTAGGCCTGCAAGCGGTTCAGTTCGGTTCGGTTTTGTGTAAAACCGAAACCGAACCAAATAGTCTATGTTTTTACACGCTCATAACTGAAACCGAACCGAACTCAATCGGTTCGGTTTGGTTCAGTTCGGCTTTTTACCCGACGATTCGGTTTTCTACATTTGCTTCGAATTTGTTTTATGTTTTTTTATGTGCATGAGTTCTGTAATTAAATTCTATGAGATTTTTGAACTATAAGAACAACATTTAGATTAACTAGTACACAAAATTTTAGAACTATTCAAAATAGAGCTTGACAAAATAGCCCACATTTTGATTATCATGTGCAAGCCGAATCGAACCAAAATGAGATCAGTTTTCAACCACTTGAAACCAAAACTGAACCGAACCGAACCAAACCGGTCGTTTCAGTTTGAAAATCGGTTCGCTTGTATCGGTTTGGTATGTTTGGCCGGTTTCGATTTTTTATGCACACTTGATGCTGAGCGGAGATGTGGACCTGCAACAGAGGATGAGTTTTGGTCGTTCGGGGCTGATTGTCGACTTACCATTAATGGCGTGCCCTGATCGATGATCCGACTCCGAGGATGCGTCCGGATGCGCGTTGCAAATCTATTTCATCTATCACTTTGTTTTTTTGCATTTTATTTAATGTTTTTTGAGTCGCCCCACCTACGACCAATGACAACCGTCGATGGTGGGATGCCCGAATTCTCTTATTATTATAAATAGATGCGTAGGAGGCTACTTTGAGGCATTGCAGATTTTGGAGACAAAGAATCCCGAAATCCGGCAATTCCTCCACGGTGCCGACTCTGTGGAATCCTAGGTGACGACTCCTAGGCTCTCTCCCACTCCCCAAAGATATTACCCATCCTTAGCCATCTTCCACCACCCTCAAATCTCCCACCGTCACTCCCAAAACCCTCCACTGGAAGCCATGCCCACCTCCTACAGTTTTGTGTTTTTCTTCTGAGGAAGGCACTTTCGTACTCAATGAAATGCCCATGCTCCTCAATAATTTATGTTACTGTTTAATGAAATTTATTGTTTCATCCTAAGGCCACCACTCCCGTGAAACCCTCCCCTCTCTGAAGCCACCACCGCCCCTCCCCCTTCCTCCCAAGCCACCGCCACCCTCCATGGCCCTCCCAGTAGCCAGCCAAAATTCCCCAGCTTCCGGTTTGGCCTCCAACAGCCCCTCCTCCCGTGGAACCACCTCCCATAGCCTTTTTCCTTCCGGATCAGCCCAGATCTGGAACTTTCAGCCCCGATCCGCCATTTCCTCTCACCCTCCCCTCATTCCCTAGCCCGGATCTGATCTTAAACACCGAATCCATTCTTCCCTCGCCCGGATCCACCCCCACATAGCCGGATCTACTCATTTCTGGACCGATTCCGCCTTCCATCGCCGAGGACAGCCACCTACGTTGTTTTCTCACCTCCGGTTCCACATTGGACTACTGTCAAAACGCATCCGACTCCGAAATCTTTACTGCTTTGGTCAGTCCGCAACTTGGTGAGTTTTGTTGTATTGAACGATTATTTTTCAACATTTATTTATTGGATTGGAAATCATATTTGCTTAGATTTATTATATTGTGGTGGTTTACTTTTAGATTATTATTGTGATTTGTAGGGTCTATTCGCCGCACGCTCTCGCTTTGGCCCTCCACGCGGAGGAAAACCTAACCCGCTTGCTCTAAAGAATTATTTTTGCTTTTGTCGCAATCATGCACACGTGGTTAAATTATTTAATGCTTAATTTGAATTATCTGTCGGACTTTGCATTGCATGTAGAGTTAGGACAAGGTTACATCTGCCACCTATAGATTCGTCCCGCGTCAACACCCTAGGTATGCCTCAGAGCTCCTCGCGTCGAAGAGATTAGGGCACGAAAATGAATTCACCTCCTCAGCTCCTTTGCAATAATAAAATAAATCCTGAAAATCATCTCCTCTGCTATTGAAAAGAGATTAGGTCAAGAAAATGAAATCGACCTGAAGCTTGAAACCTGGAGGAGAAGTGGAGATCTCAGATCTGGAAATTAGGAAAAGGGAAGAGTGTCCATGCGTCAAGAAGTGGAGGTTCAGGCGTCGCTTGCTTGCCGAATCAAAAAGAAGAGCGTCTTGCGTCCAGTTGAGGGGTGGAATGAAGCGAAGAGCGTCTTGCGTCGCTCGTTGACTCGGCCTCGTCGCCCCGTCGAGTGAAAGGAAGAATTAATTACGAGTCACTAGCGTGGAGCCTTTAACAATTTTTCCCTTTTCTTAACCCAGGCACGTGCCCGGGCGTGACACCACATGGGTCCGCCCATACTTACCTCCTTACCGATGCCCGTTACTTCTACTTCCTTGCCTACTCCTCCTCCTCCTACTCCTTTACGTGTTCCTCCTTTACAGGTGTATACTCGGAGGTATAGGGGTCAAGGTACATCTTCGCTCAGGCTTCCCGCTCCAACATCGGATCTATCTTCGGGGACTCATGGTAATTGTGTCTCCACCCAACATCCACTGTCACACTGTGTCCTTTGACTTATTATCCCCTCACATAAAACCTTTGTTGTCTCTCTCTTCTCCATTTCTATCCCCTCAACCTGGCAGGAAGCTATTGAGCGCTATCAGTGACGGGATGTCATGTGTGAGGAAATGTTGATGCTTGAAAAGAATTGCATATGATACTTAGTTTCTCTACCTCTAGGAAAGACCGTGGTTGAGTGTAAGTGAGTGTTCTCTGTCAAGCAAAACTCTCAAGGTGTTGTTGAACGATACAAGGCTTGATTGGTGGCTAGGGGCTATACTCAGACCATAAGGATAGACTTCAACACTTGTTTGACATCATTACAGATCTTTAATCTCTAGATTCGATGGTTGATGGCGATTTAACCTCCTTTGTTGCGCGGTCCAAAACCTTTGTGATGTCCTCGATTCAACATCAATCTCCAATTGCAGATCTTGCTGCACAACGTGTTCAAAAAAGGCTGTTGGTATAGCCATGATGATGAGTCGTGTTCAGCCTCATTTCCATAGCTTTCGGGCTCAGATACTCCCCTCCACTATTCCCCCTCTCTCCGATGTTTGCTCCATGTTGTTGAAGGTGACACCACCTCCAGATGCTCCCGGAACACAATCTCCGACTGTTCTGTAGAACTCATCTATGTCTCATCCCACTCCATCAACTCGTGGAGGTTGCACTAGCCATCAGGGTAGAGGTCGCAGCGGCCGACTTCGTCTCAAGTGAAGTAACATTTGCTCCTGTGGCAAAGATGAATTTTATAATAGTGTTGTTATCGTGTGCTGCCTACAAAGGGTGGACTTTGACCCAGTTGGATGTGAAGAATTTTTTCCTTCATGAGGACTTGGAAGAATAAGTTTACATGTCCTTACCGCCTGGCCTTACCCCGAAAGGATCTGGGGGAAAGGTATGTAGGTTGAAGAAGGTTTTGTATGACCTAAAGAAGTCCCTTTGTGCCTTATTTGGGAGATTCCATAGGGCTATGGTGACTTTTGGATACTCACGGAGTAATGTCGATTATACTTTATTTGTAAGGCGCAAACATATGAGATTAACTGCTCTCCTTGTCCATTTGGATGGTATCATTATAATGGGCGATGACACGGAAGAAATCTAAATTCTGAAGCAAAGACTGACAAAGGAATTTGAAGTAAAAGATCTTGGAAATCTCAGGTTCTTCCTTGGTATTGAGGTCTCCAGGTCAAAGCATGTGATATTCATATCTCAGAGGAAGTACATCCTAGATTTTGCTTCAGTCATCTGAGATGAGTGAGTGTAGACCTGACACCCCAATTGAAGTCAACTATAGATTGAGAAGAGATGATGGAGAAGCGGTAACAAATATCACTGGATTTCAACGATTGGTTGGTCGCCTTATCTATTTATCTCATACTCGCCCAGACGTTTCTTACGCAGTTGGTGTCATCATTCAGTTTATGCACTCATCAAAAACGCGTCATTTAGAGGTTGCTCACGGGATTCTTCGGTATCTCAAGTCTTCTCTTGGATATGGTATCTTGTTCTCCCCGAGTAAAGAATTAATTGTTGAAGTCTATATTGATGTTGTTTGGGCTGGATCAGTAGATGACCGGTCTACTTCTGGGTATTGTTCTCTAGTCGGTGTAATTTGGTAACCTGGAGAAGTAAAAAACATGTAGTTGTCAGGTCGAGGACGGAGGCAAACTACAGAGCTATGTCTCATGAGATTTGCGAAGGTTTTGTGGATTATGTCTCTTTTAAATGATCTTGGCATGAAAAACAAGGACACAACGAGACTTTATTGGGATAACAAAGCTGTCATTAACATTGCAAACAATTCTGTCCAACATGACCGCACAAAGTACGTGGAGGTTGATCGTCACTTCATCAACGAAAATATAGAAAGAGGAGTTGTGAGAACACCATTCGTCCCTTCCGATCAACAATTAGCAAATATTCTCACTAAGGGATTAAGTCTAAGTGCATTTGAAAAAATCATGTGCAAGTTGGACATGCAAGACATCACACGCCCAACTTGATGGGGAGTGTTGAAATTGTGTTTATTTTTTCCCGTAGTTTATTTTTATATTTTCAATTTTGCGCCTTGTAATTTCTCCCTCCTATATTTAGGAGTGAGACCTCTTGTGAAATCAATTAATTTTAAATACACCATACTTTTGGTTAGTGACAACGCTTTGTTAATGACACCACACATTCTCATGTTTTGTTAAAGACACCTAAAATTGTTAATTGCACGGCAGTAGTGTTAAAGACACCCCAACTTAAATTTCAATAAAAAATGAAAATCATGAAACTACATAATTTCAGCAAAAAAGATAAATTGTTGTAAACAAAAAGTCATTAATTTTGTCCTTCTTGATCGTCATGATCTTCATATTTCATTACAATCCAAAACTTCAAAAAATTGGATCCAAAAACTGCTACTTGGAGAGGAAGAACTAAATATGAAACCTTCGCTTGGTTGCAATTCAGAAATCGGTGGTGATGGTGGATACGTAGGAGGTCGACATTTGTCTAGTCCACGCTTTGAGGCGGTGCAACACGCAAATTACAAAGTATTAGATTTCCTCGTCGAGCAAATCTCCATATGCGGAGGCGATACTTTGTCGAGTGTCCCGCCAAAATTCTTGCTGGCCTCAAGCCCTACATGCTTCAGCACCTTTCTCCAGTGAACAGTTGATCCGACGAGCATGAGGTCGTCGCAATAAACTCAGTTTTCAAGCTAGTGTGGTGTGAGTTAGTGCGGTGTCATTAGTATTTTTCAGGGAGTAGTTTTAAGGTTAAATTAGGAAAAATTGCGGTGTGTATAGTCAAAATTGAGGTGCCTTTAACAATTTTCTTCGTTAATTTTCGTTGCATATACTCCAGACCAAATCGTCTAAATCCTAAACGGATGCTTACAGTTATGTTGATTCTCCACAAATTCATGAATTCGCTCGAATGTTGCAGGGGGGCATCGTGCTCTCTGTCGCTAATGTTTAATTAAATATGCAATTTAAATTTCTTGTACAAATTATATGTTGTTGAATTGTGCATTAGTGCTGCCCAAATTTTATTCTACTATAGTAGGTTCATTTGGCTGACACTTTTGTGTGCTTTAGTGTATTTTGGTCCGAAATAACTATCTTCACTTATAGTTATAGTAAAAATGATATTAATAGGTAAAAGCACGTGCCATAGAACCTTATTTTAAGATACTGTTAATGGGCTCATGCTATGAACCGATGATATTTGTTTAATCCACAGTTTGCTTTGATTTAGTTAGTATTTAATTTGATCATTCTCGAGTTCTCTAAGGCTCCGTTTGGCACGGTGGTGGCAGTCGTAAACGCATGGGTTAAACCGTCATTCGTTAAGGATCACCTGGCAAACATCATCCATTTGAACATAAAAGTGGATGAAGTTTCTTAGGCGGGCATTAACGAATGACAATTTAACCCTCATGTTCATGACCGCCACCACCGTGCCAAACACCAAACGAGCTCTAAGTTAACAAGGAATGATGTTGTGACCATTAAGGCGCCTAGGTGTCTCTGTTAGCATATTTAAACATTTTGACGACTTGGGCTCTGTTTGGGGAGACTTATTTTCACCGGTCAAGCGGTTACGACCACATGAAACAGACCTAAGCGCCTTAATTAAGGTCTGTTTCATGCGGTCGTAACCGCTTGACCGGTGAAAATAAGTCTCCCCAAACAGAGCCTTGATCTCTTGCCCAAATACCTATTTTTTGAACGAATTGATTATTGGGAACTCACCTTTGACTAAGTACTTGTGAGGATCAAAGAGTGCACTTGCAATGATAAAGCATAAACCGTGTACAAGAAAATAAGCGCATAAATTTTTTTACATGGAAAACATATAATTCCGGTAAAATTATAGAAAGTGTGCACCCAATATTCTACATGCTTTTCCCACCGGTTGTTTGATCACCATGATGACAAAAAGAAGTTAAGATACGAATGGGAAAAATACAGAAATTACCCATGAATACAACCAAATTTGAATCAGTGTAATTCACCCCAACCCCATCTTTCACTTCTTTTTACATAGTTTCCTTTGTGATTCTCCAATGGTCTTTCACTTCCTTATACATAGTTTCTTGGACACTTGTCATCCTTCAATGGTCTCTTACTTCCTTCTGGTTTAGTCCAATGTCCTACATCAACAGACATGTATAATCCACTTGATTAGTTCACAACCCCGTCAAAGATTGCCTGCAGTCCAGACGAGGTTGGCTGGCATCCTTAAGTCACATATATGACTCATTACTCCCTCGAGCCCCGTCTTCCTCCACTAGCGCATATTATGAACTTTACTTTTGTGTCTTTTCTATTAGCGCATCACAAATTTCCGCTCCCACGGCATTTGCGATAAGCATTGCCTTAATTGCCTTGCTCCCGCAGAGTCAGTGACAGTTACTGCAATGACTACACCATTGCAGTCCTGCACTACCACCATGTGGCCACTACCTGCAGTTACAGCTGACTCCAGTCAACTAAGCACAATCATCGTGGACTCCACTGAAGTCTGTCTCCATTCGTGTAGCCCTGGGTACCACTGTCTCTTGAGTAGCCTCCTCTTTCGGCTCCATATTCAACATGTTGATTCCATGCATGTCTGAGGACCCTCAACAACACTGCCCTAGCCAAACACTTGCGTCAAACGCCACCTATGGCTCTTCATACGACATGTTGCCTCCCGCCTACTGCAACCATCCACAAGCCTTACGCTCACCTCCGACGCGATAAGCTAGCAACGATGTTACATCCTCCACATCATGCATTGCAGTTTCGCCTTTCAATTGCTTAAAATTGCTGCTCGCTGACCATATTAGTTGTTCTACCATCCTCCAAGATAGAAACTGATGATCCCTCAGCCTGCCAGTGGTAGGTGCGCCTGTTGCGCTTATACCATCGTTGCCTCTCCACAACCCACTACTCCATGCTGCTGCCACTTTGATCTATTCTCATCCGGCCTCCGCCGCTGCTCCTCTGACAAGTGCTGTTGTCAGTAAAAGAGAGAAGTGGGAGAGAGGTCAGGATGGAGGAGGGGAGTCCGTAGTCCTAACATTGTCTTTAGGTATTTTGTCTTGTACCATTGGCCTCTATCTATATAAGGAGCCTTATGTTGCGAGTTCTTTTCGTTTTTTGCGTGTTAGTCATTTGGTCTCTCTTTGGAGAGGGGAGCACTTTGGAGGATCCAACCTCTAGATTCTTGGTGGGAGCGCGTCTCCCGAATTGTATCTTTTATTCTCATGCAATCCAAGTTTTGGTTTGTGTTCTTTTTCACGATACGGCGTACCAACCCCTGGAAGTTAGCATAATTACCAGATTGCACCCCTCTTATTATGGAAATTACAAAAACCTCCCCTTAAATGTTATAAAACGTAACATTTACCTCCCCGAAGCTCACATTTCATAACATCCATGCAAAAAATACACCCACCTTAAAATGTACTCCGAGAGGGGTATTTTGTGCATGGATGTTATGAAATTGTTACGGGTCCTTTTATGACATAATTTATTATTAATTATTTCCCAATATGCATTTATTATGTGACGCAGGGTAGGCCGTGTGACTCGAATGTGCTGACTCTAATGCGATCCAACGTGGAAGTGATGCAAAATGAACGCAAAAAAATTAATTTTCCGGCAAGCCAGTAAACCATGCTCAATTACCCACGAAACGCTTTCTACTACAAATATCACGAATTAGGATTATAAGATAAAGAAAATATGATACAATTAATCAATCATGCTAAATGCATCAAAATATCCAAACAAGCATGAACAAGAAAAGATCCGGCAATGGTAGCGACGATGGATGCGGTTGAATCGGAGAGAGGAAATGGGGGAAAGTTTGGACTGCCTCTTATTTCAAGATAGGAAAGAGATATTGTAGGCATAAACAGTGGCCAGCTCCACGACTGAAATGAAGGAAAATGAGTATAATGGACGATTGGTGGTTCCACGGCGGAATAGGGAGTAAGGAAGAGGCACAATGGGGATTGAAAATGAAGGCTTCTTTCTGTTAACAGTTTAATGGAGGAATGGCTGACCTGACGCAGGATTAACAGGGTTGTGGAGGAAAGGCGCTGGAGATGGATAGTTACACGTGGGAGTAGACTGGTGGCGGGGCTCACACAGCCGTCGGTGGCCGGCGAGTTTGAGGCAGTGCGACGGGAAGGGGTTGCACGCCTAGGGCTCCGTTTGGGAGGACTTATTTTCACCGGTGAAGCGGTCATGACCGCAAGAACCGAGACTTATTTAAGTCCGTTCAGCGGTCATGACCGCTGCCGGTGAAAATAAGTCCTCCCAAACGGAGCCTAGGCCATCGGAAGCTGCTTCCGTTAGAATGCCCGGCGGAGAGATAGATGCACTGCCACGCAAAATTAATGTGAAACATAGATGGAAATCGTGCCAAAGAATATTCATATGCTGAATAGATTTAGCAAGGCATGGCGGTAAGTGGTTTCCCTCTCGTCGGTTCTCACTCACTTGTGGTGGAGTTTAGCTTCTCTTTGCAAAAAGAGGTGAAGTATTTGAACGGCCAACTGTTGGCTTAGCGTGTTTGTGTTTCAGAGTTCAAACCGCCTATATCTGGGATATTTGATAGAGACGCCCCCTTCCGCTGCTTTCTTTTGTATTTTTTATTTTTAATAACATATATAAACTTAAGTTTTTTTAAGTCTAAAAAAGTTTGAGGTGTTTCTCCCACAATACATGTCGAAATTAGGCAAATAATATATGCATTTTGTAGCCAAGAACGAGATCTACAACTTTCATGTTGAATATTTTTCTAAAATTTGCACGGTTTAGCCGGAATCTGATCGGAAAGATTACTGACTCGAATTGAATATAATAATAATAAATTTCAAAATTCGAGCCAACAACTTTTCGTGTCAGATTCCGGCTAAATCATGCAAATTTTGGAAAAATGTTCAACATAAAAGTTATATATCTCGTTCTTTGTTATAAAATGCATATATTATTTGCCTAATTTCAATATGTATTGTGGGAGAACCAACTAAAATTTTTTTATGCTTAAAAAAACTTGAGTTTATATATTTCAAACCTCTCTCTCTCTCTCTCTCTCTCTCTCTCTATATATATATATATATATATATATATATATATATATATATATATTTTAATAATAAAATAGGGTTCGCAATCGTCAAAAAGGGGAGGATGATGGCCGGCCTCTTATTTAGGGTTTGGAAGATGGGTCAGGTGTTGTGATGGATGGAGACCTTTTTATCGGGAAATTTGTAGTGCCTGGCTGGATCAGATTGGGTCTAGTGGGTCCTGATTAGGATTTTAGGGCCCATCTGGTCTGATTTTGCCTCCTCTATTATTGTTTTGGACTCGTACAATGCTTCAATCTATAATACCAATGGTACTGGGAAGTTCAAGTTTGTTTGATTTTCAAAGCTACTCTCCGAAGAACAAGTGATAATTGTAAATATTTCTCATATGTCACACGCACGCACGCACGCGCCCTTTATATTTGTTGTTTATCATGTATTTATTAATCTTAAAAAAAATACTATATTTATAAAATTCTTTTTATTATAAAATATTTTCTATTACATAATTTGATTACTTATTAGTATATTTTTCATAATATAATTTTATTTGTAAGTTAATGAAAATCATTAGAATTAATTAGAAGAGATTTTTTAAAAAAATTAAAAAGAAAGGAAATAAAAAAACCCGTCCCGTGCCCGCATCTTATCTAATATCTACGACATCATAGAATAAGGGTGGTGTTAAAGGCACACCATTTTCAGCTATGTGCACACCCATCAAAAATATAATCCTTAATAATTTAGGTTTTCTAAACCCCACACAACTAAAGCCGAAGCAGCCGCCTCCCCCTTCCCGATACGCGTTTTTTGAATTGCGTCTTTTACGTTCATTTTCAGGAGAAGTGTTCAACATGAAAGTTGTAGATCTCGACATTGAGATCTACAACTTTCATGTTGAACACTTTTGAAAATGAACGTTTAAAGGCGTTTAAAAAGGCCCCCGTGTATTTGGCCCCCGATTTTAAAAAAACCACAATCACGACAACGGATCCTCCCCACAGCTCTTGTGGACATGTACTGCAGATGCGGGTGTGTTGAAGCAGCTTTGGAGGTGTTCCGTCGGGTTTCGAGCAAAGACGTGTTTTGGAATGTGATGATCGGAGGGCTCGCGATGCACGGCCATGACCGCCTTGCCGTCGATCTGTTTGCTCTGATGAAGGAGACGGCAACGACGCCCAACGAGTTCACATACATTGCAGTTATGTTTGCTCAGATTGTGCACATAGCCGAAGAAGGTGTGCACATAAAATTTCAATGGGTACACATAGTATTGGTATGCACAAAGCCGAAGATGGTGTGCCTTTAACACTACCCTAGAATAAAGTAAGGCTTACAGCAGCACTAATTCATGATGATTGTTTGGTGGGCCCACCAGTTCCCACTCAATATTAGCATTCAGCACACGGGGTTAGGCTAGTTGTGAAAAAAAAAACCGGTCCTACCGGTCTGTTTGGGACCGAACTTGTTAGGACCGGTCTGTTTGGGACCGAACTTGTTAGGACCGGTCTGTTTGGGACCGAACTTGTTAGGACCGGTCTGTTTGGGGCTTAACTGGTTAGGACCGATCTGTTTGGGACCGAACTGGTTAGGACCGGCTAGGGACCGGTCCTGGTTAGGACAAGTCTGGTCCCAGTCGTCCCTCTTTTTGCATCAAAGACCGGTCCTGGAGCGATAAAAGACCGTTGTCCGGTAAAAGATCGGTCTTTGATAAAATATCGATTTTCTTCATATTTTAATTAAATATAGTATAAATAATTTTTTTTAAAAAATAAAAAAAATAAAAAAGACCGGTCTGAGACCGGTTTGGACCGGTCCTCCGGTCCTAGCTGGACCTCGCCAAGAGAATGAAAACAGGTCTCGGATCGGGACCTGTCCGCTGTCCGGGACTGGTAGGCCAAAAGGCCCGTCTTTTAAAAGACCAGTCTCGGACCGGCCCGATAGTCCTAATGTGAACGACTAGGTTAGGCTCACACGTGGGTTTTCACGTTTTTAGTCCCGCATCTTGAGATTCATTTTGATATTCGTGTATAAATTAATAGGTGATGCTGCTTTGTTTGAAATTTATTATATGCAGTGGCAGATGTAAGAATTTTTTCTTGTGTGGGCGGATTTAAAAAATTTGAATTTAACAGTTTCATTATGACTACGAAATGTTAAACCTTGCTTTAAAAGAAATTTAATGCAATACACTAAACTTTCTGGTGGGTGTGATAATCAGTTCGAGATTGGTCAGATTGAGTGCACAAATAAAGGCTAATTGCAAAATCATAACAATAACTGACAAACTGGGAAATGTCGTCTGTCTCGTTGTCTGTGTTGTCTGTCGGGCTTTGAGAATGACGTGAAAAGGGTGTTCACGGTTTAAACTTTTGATGATACTATTTTTTTTAAATAGGATATTAGTCATGGTTTAAACCGTGGTTAATATTATTAATTTTTTTAAGGAATAAGGTATTAGCCACGCTTTAAACCTTGACTAATACCGTTATTATTATTTTTTAAGAGTAGGGTATTAGCTGTGATTGTTGCTCGAAGCATCCGGATGGGGATCTAGGTGGAATCCCCTACCCGTTGCCCCTAGGTGGGTATAAATAGGCAAACCCTTAAGAGTTACTACAGGGTATGGGTTAACCGTGTACCCGAACCGACCCGTTACGCCTCCGAATTCGATAATAGTCCAAATATACATTAATATTAGCTACGGTTTAAACCGTGACTAATACTATCAGTTTTTTTAAAGAATAGGGTATTAACCATGGTTTAAATCATGACTAATATTATTAATATTTTTAAAGAACAGACTATTAATCACAGTTTTAAATCTTGTCTAATACTAATAAATTTTAAAAAAAAAAATTAAAAATTGAGTGTGGGCGCCGCCCACAATCGCTCCAAGGTGGGTCTGTCCTTGATTATATGGGCTGGCTATATCGGGCAGTTTGAACCTGGTAGGAACTTGGCGGGCAGGTTTATTTTAAATCCGATGGTTGGAGTTATTAGGACCTTTCTAGCCCGTTCACAGGGTTTAGTGAACTTTTTTCTTCCCTAAAAGGGTAAAATAGTAATTTTGCATTGTAGGTTGGTGTGATATTAAATTGTATTAAGTTTATGACACCTTACTATTATAGGTTTAGGGAGCCTTGTGAAAATATTGACGGACGATCCTGATTCATTTTTATGATCAAACGGCTGAGATGTCATGATCTAACCAGATCAGACGATCTGGATTGTTCTGGCCCTACGTTAGCGCAACGTCGTGGGCGCGACATTTGTCGTGGTGGAGATATTTGTCGTGGGGGAGACACTTGTCGTGGGAGTGAAATTTGTCGTGGGGGCCCTACTTGAGTGCAACGGCGGGGGCGGCGACATTCGGCGGGGGCGGCGACATTCGGCGGGGGCGGCGACATTCGGCGGGGGCGGCGACATTCGGCGGGGGCGGCGACATTCGGCGGGGGCGGCGACATTCGGCGGGGGCGACGACATTCATTGGGCGGGGACGACATTCGTTGGGCGGTGACGACATTTGTTGGGAGCAACTACATTCGTTGGGCGGTGACGACATTTGTTGGGAGCAACTACATTCGTTGTGGGTGGTGTCATTAGGCGTGGACGGTGACATTCGGCGGAGTTATAGTGGTTTGGTTTAGGGCAGAGAGATTGAAATTGGTGATTAAAATGAACCTAAACGGTGAAGAGTGTGAAACACAAAGCAATACTCATAATTGGATGGATTATTAAAGAAGGAATAGAGCAATAAACTTGGGTGGAGATAGGTTTGGGTAGATTTATAGAAGCCAATAGATCATCATTAATGAATAGAATAGTCAACAAAACCATCATGGATTAGGAAGATAAATCAAAACATAATTTGCAAATACATCATAACCAAACAAAAGAACTAAATTTTAAAGATCAAGTATTTTATCCCATCATAATGTTATTTATGTGTCATAGTGAAAATTTGTGTGTTAGACTCTAAAATCGGTAATTTAAAGTGAAGAAGAAGTTTATAAACAAACAGTATTTTGTACTAATCTGGTAAAGAATGAATGATCTTAAGCAAATTCATCTGCTATAGAATTTCATGAGAACATGACTGAGCTGCTTTAGAAATTCACTAATTCATTAATCAACAACTCACATGCTACATGGTAAAAAGGACTTGACATACTACTTGCAACAAATAGCAACCTAATCAAAGCATGCCAACAACTCACATGCCTCCCCAAACTCCAAAAAGGAGAAGCCCTCTTCCAAATTCAATCCAACACATCGTCTTCCAAATATAACCCTAAACTCGTTCTCCCAAACATCATCATACAGCATGGCTCCCGCTAAGAAAATCAAGAACAATATCTGTTACAACATATTTTAGTTATATAAAAGCAAATATCTTAGCTAATTGCGTTTAAATTTAACCTGATAATTGCAACAAATATCAATCTAATCACAACATAACTTGAATCATACCCATTCTTGTCACGGCGTCAAGGCGAACCAAGGCGAGTGCCGGGCGCCTTGACGCTTAGGCGACAAGGCGGACGCCTAGGCGACCACAAGGCGAGCAAGTCGCAAGACGCCAATTTCCTTCTATTAAATTTTTTTTTATAAAAAATACTATAGACTGCGGTTATTATAATAACCACAGTTTATAGTCTTCAGTGTAAAGACTGCAGGTTACTATAGACTGCGATTATTATAATAACCGCAGTCTATAGTCTGCATTATATATATAGACTGCGGTTATTATAATAACCGCAGTCTATATACTGCCAGCCACACTTTATACTGCGGTTATTATAATAACCGCAGTCTAATACTTTTTTTAATTATGACAGAAGTTACACCAAATTACAAAATATACAGTTACATTACAAATACAGCCACACAGTTTTTTTTCTTCATAGCAGTAAGAAGTAGTTTCTGATATATCATATATGAGCAGTTAGCAGTAATTCAGTAAACTACCAATTACAAACACAAGTTACACAACCACCAAGTAGCAAACTAGAAACTACCAATTACAAACACAACCGACCAACCGACCAAGTAACAAACTACCAAATACAAACACAGCCGACCAAGTAACAAACTACCAAATACAAACACAGCCACATATTTTTTTTTCATAGCTAAGTACACAGCCACCAAGTACCAAACTACCAAATACAATTATACAAACACAGGCACAGCCACCAAGTACCAAACTACCAAATATAAATAGTAAACACATAGAGAAAGCAATAACGTTTAATATAATAATGTACCAAACTACCAAATCCAAAAAGTCAACTAGAATTATCATCCAATTCACAAAGAAAGCATGAATAATGTTTTAAAAAAAATTAAAAATCAGAAAATATCAACTAGAATCATCATCTAGTAAGTTATCATTGGCATTGCATGTGCTTGGGTTTGTTTGATGTACTTGGGTTTTGCCCATAATTATCCTCAATATCTTCATCATCATTGGCAATGAAAAAAATGATTTAAGTCCTCTTCCCTTTCAGCCATTATTTGAAGATTAGCTTCAGCCCCACTTCGTAAATTTCGAGCCCCAGTTCCAATAGCTCTCTTGAGAGGACTTAGCGCAACCACTCGCACCTAAAAGCCCGGACTGATGGAGGACGACGCAACTAATCTTTATATCAAAGGTCCTCGGGCGGATCCACGGGGCAGCCAGTTAAGCCATTACCGCATAGCACCGCAGCGCGGGGGCGATTCCGGACCGCAGCCCTAACAATCCCCCCCGGAAACGACCCCGGGGTTTCGAACCCGCGACCCCCTCTGATACCACTTGAGAGGACTTATCGCAACCACTCGCACCAAAAGCCCGGACTGATGGAGGACGGCGCAACTAATCTTTATATCAAAGGTCCTCGGGCAGATCTACGGGGCAGCCAGTTAAGCCATTACCGCATAGCACCGCAGCGCGGGGGCGATTCCGGACCGCAGCCCCAACAAGCTCTCTCTACATCTTTCCTTGTGAGATTATCATCATCAAAAACTAGAGCATCTTTGCCTCTGGTTTGTTCACGATCCACTCATTACTCCAATCTAGCTCGTCAAGCACTAAATGGTTGTAATTTCTTCCCTTTTCACGTCTTTCTTGAAATCGTGTTTGTAGACGACGATTATATTGGATGTATACAAGATCGCTTAAGCCATTGATGCTCAAATCTATTTCTTTTCTTTGTGTGAATCTGAATCAAGAATTCAAGATAATAACAAACTTATTAATAACTATAAAAATATTAAATTTTATATTGATTTTTGGTATACGTAGTTACTTACAAATTCAAAAGTACTTCAATTGCGTTCACAATTAGAAATGATACATTTACACTTACCATTTTAGATGCCAACTCAGCTGCATCTTGACTAATGTATTCACCGATCTTTCTTTTATGACCGGCTTTCCATAACTCCGCACGTGAAATTGGTGCAGCTTCACCTTGTTCAACCTTGACAATAAAATAAAATTAAATTATCATACAAGTAATTGAGAAAACCAAAATTTAAAATACAAAATACGAGAGAGAAGTATAGAGTTAATACCATTCTTTTTTCTAATCCAGAATAACCCATTCTGGAAGTAGTATGAAAGGTCTTTCGTGCTTTTGCTCTCTCTATATTAACCTTACTTTTCTCCTACACAAATAAATATGTGTTAATACTTAATTTGTTTATAAGTTATAAATTTAAATAATGATATAAAACATTGAATTTAATAAGAACACATAACCATATATTTTGGAGTAGTGCGATGGTCGACAAAAACTCTACAGTCTTCGGCAGTAATAAAACTATACTTGACATGAACATTGTATCGATGTTCCAAATCAACATCTTTTACATAATTGATGAAAATTTTGGATTTTCAAGTCCTCCAACTTTCACCCATGCTTTTCATTAATGCCTTGTAATGACCATCAATATTATCAAAATAAATCTGAAATTAATAGACAATATCAATTAAAAAATAACTAAAACATCAAAGTTATGTAATCATTGATAACAAGATTACGCACATTTAATTCTGCCCATATTTGATCTTTAATCTGTCTATCAACATCCTTTCATGCAACATATGTAATTGACACATAAAACTTCACAATAAATCTCATATAACTCATCAGTTTATTTGTTTCAGACCCGAGAATAATGCGGCTATCATCACGGAAAGAAATAATAAGCTTCTTCCCCTCTAGCCTAAACTTATTCAATTCATTCATTTTTGTGAAGCCTCTTGTTGACCTCGATGAAGATCCCTTATCCGACGTTTTTCTGTAAAACCCTAAAAAAACATAAACTATACAAAAAATCTAAAAAAAATTCATACATTGTGTTGTTTATAAATATGATATTGAGTTACTAGTTAGTAGTTACTACTTACTTCCAGTCTACCACACAATCACACGATTCACACATATAAATAATTAAATATATATGTTACTCAGAAGGTTTATACATGTATTATAGGGGTTAAACTGAAATATTTCGGCACATTATGTTGTATCATGTTTGATAATAAAGTAATAAAGTACTAATACTATACTACTACAGTACTTGAACAAAACAGAGAAAGATATTAAGAAATAGTATACCTAAGTGAGAAGATTAGATTTGTCGAAGAAAATCGTCAAATCAAAGCAAAGGAGAGCAGAAACTTGAACAAAATCGCCTTTAGGGATTATCGCAAAGAGCAGCGACCGTATCGGCTTTAGAGTTTCTCGCAAAGAGCAGAAAGAGCAGCGACTGTAAAAAGAAGAACCAAAAACTCGGGGTAAAACTAGATTTTTACGGTTTACTGTTAAAAATAGATAGTATAGACTGCGGTTTATGAATAAATCGCATTCTATTCTACCTCTGAACCTTGGAATAGACTGCGGTTTATGTAAAAACTGCAATCTATTCTATATTAGACTGCGGTAAACCGCAGTCTATTCTACAATGAACCCTAGAATAGACTGCGGTTTATATATAAACTGCAGTCTATTTCCATTTTTTTTATAAAAAAGGCGCCAAACGCGTTGTTTACAAGTGGGTGCCCTGACGCCTAGGCGTCGCCTAGGCGACGGCATGACAAGAATGATCATACCTCCACAAATTCCTAGAGAAGACCTCTTCTAAATTCAAGCGAACACGTCCACCCAAACATCACATAGCACGGTGTCTGCTACAATGCCCGTGCACTGCCCGGCCGCCGCGAACATATAGAGAAGCTACAAATAGAGATGCTTACTAAGCAATTCATCAAACACTTGACATGCATATTGAAATAACTACAAATAGAGAAGCTTATGTATAAATCTGATTAGAAGTTTAGAACCGACACAAAGAAATTAACACGGGAGAAGTTATAACTATAAATCAAAACAAGAATGAAAATTTTTAGAAGCACATACATAAGGAAAAGGTAGAGGAATGGAACTGATGATACTCATGAACTCGCTCTAGTGGCTTCACGTCCAAGAGACAACCCAAGTACAGTAGGGCAAGAAGGCCCTTGATGGAGTAATCAATCGACGATGAAACATCCTTAGGCTCCGTTTGGGAGGACTTATTTTCACCGGTGAAGCGGTCATGGCCGCATGAACCGGGACTTAAATAAGTCCCGGTTCATGCGGCCATGACCGGTGAAAATAAGTCCTCCCAAACGAAGCCTTAGTCGACGACAGCGTGGGGTTAGGGTTATCTGAGGTGGGACAGGAGGCGGAGTTTCCAGCGAGAAAGAGCCCCTGTCCTGGACAGCGGTGGAAAGTGGCATCCGAAGGTTCTCGTACTCGTCTATGAGGGCCTCCCTAGAAGGCAATCTTTAGAGGAGGGCGGCACATCAGCCGGGAAGACAAAATGTTTTGTCGTGGGCTAGCTTCGCCTTCGGTTGGGATAGGGTATCAGGGAGACGGGGGAGCGAGGGTTGGGGATCAGTAAGGAGTACAACGTGAGAGATGTTCGTGGTAACTGGATTTAGAGGGGTGGGTTAGGTTTTGCATATTTAATCCAACGGTGCTTATATTTTGAAGCGATATCCAACGGCTTATGTTTTTTGCTGGAATTTTGTGGTCCACACTATTTCTTATATATATATATATATATATATATATATATATATATATATATATATATATATATATATATATATATATATATATGCTCGACACGGGACTCCGCCCCTACTACCAATCGCGACAGTACCCGGCCCGCCCCTACGGCCCCGCGCGTTATACTCGGCCCGCCACTACGACCTCACGCGACTGTACCCGGCCCGCCCCCGACAGACTTCACCCACCCACGACGATAATTTAAGAAAAAGATAAAGTAAATATAATTTTATAAATAACAAAATTTAAAATTATAATTATAAATGTATATATATACTTATTATTATACACGGTATATTTATACGTAATAATAAATTATATTATACCTATATTTATTTTATTTTTATTTTATAAAATTAGATAAAATGTAAAATAATATATTTGAATTATTATCATAGTTGCTTCCTTGACTCATTTGATTGAGTTGTTCCTCTTGTTCTTGAGGTTCTGGGATCAAAACCGGATAGTCGTATTTAAATTTAAATATAATTTTAACAACCAACCGTTGATTTTTTAAGAGTGATAGGGGTAAAATCGTAATTTCACATAGGTTTTGGACACCCTAGTAGTAGGTTTAGGAGACCTACTAAAATGTGGAGAGATGAAGTGATTTTATTATGCTCGATCAGACGGTTGTTGAATTATGAAGTCATGATCCGACGACTTGTGGAATTTTGAACTCATGATATTCGCAGACCACAATATTTCTTTATATATGGTAGAGATATAAAGCAATATAGATATTTGAAGGCACACTATAGATCAAACAAGAGCCATTGGATCATGAGAGAGAGCATGAGATGGGGGAGAGAGTTGGGAGAGAGAGAGGAGGGGAGAGAGAAAGAAAGAGAGAGAGTAGAGAGAGGCCGAGAGGGTGGCCGGATATATATAGAGAGTGTGACAGAGAGAGCTAGAGAGAGAGAGGGAGGGATAGGAAGAGAAAGAGAGAGTGAAAATAATATTTTTACATCAAATACTATTTTGTTTTACAATATAAATATTGTAATATTAATGTATATTTGTTTACGATCATTTTTAGTACTCATATGTATATGTTGAGGACATAACCCGCCTTGATGCGGGCACAACCCGCAGACGCATCGAACACGGGCGAAGCCCGTGTCAAGGCAGGCGAAGCCCGCCAGGATGCGGCTGAAGGCTGTCCGAGAGCATCGAGCACGGGCGTAGCCCGTGCGAAGATACTTGTGTGTGTGGGTGTGTGTGTGTGTGTGGGTGTGTGTGTGTGTGTGGGTGTGTGTGTGTGTGTGTGGGTGCGTCCGAGCCCCGCGCGGCACTACCTCGGTTGCGCCTGCCCCCGAGCCCTCGACGAGAAGGAGGAGGTGCATGCGCAGAAAGAAGCGGCTTCGGGAGGCATCCAGAGGGCTTCGTGCGAGCGAAGGCGAGAAGTCAAGCGTTTCAGGGCTTCCGCCGATTCTATTGGTGGAGGGCTTGTCGTGAGCGAAACTTCTGTTGCCGGGTTTGTCTTGATCGGAAGTTACGGAGAATGCGGGCCGACGAGCTATTAATTTTAGGCGGATATAAAAGTGGATTTGCAATTTAAGAGTGAGATTTTAAAATGCCGTAAAATTGGATGGTCGAGATTAAATCTACCGTAAGAATGGAAAAATATGTATGTTATCTTATATAAGAGCGCTGATATTTGCAGGCCTGCAATGGATATTTGCAAGCCCATTTTTTTAAAAAACTATTGAATTAATTTCATAAACCTAATCTTCTAATTGCCGCCCCAATACCCGAGCCCTAATTCCGCTTTCCTCCTGTGCACGCTGAAGCCCTACTGACGTCGTTTGGAGTATCGCAAACACCGCCGGCGATCTCCCTCGTTCTTCTCCTTGGCCGGCGCCGCTGCCTGGCGAACTCGCCATTGCACAGGTAAAGAACTACCGTCGGCACTTTCCTTGTTGCTACCGAACTCCGCTGCCGTCCGAAGCGATCGCCAACACAAACAACAATGACGACGGACTCCTTCGTTCGTCTCCTTGGCCGATTTGGTCCCTGCACAGGTAACGCTTCTCCATTTCCTCGTTGCTATCGAAGTGTTCGCCAAGGCAAACAACAAAGCTGTTTTTTGGGTTGTATGATTGAAGTTCTCCACTTCCTATTCTCATCTTACTTGCAGGGTATAGGTGCATGATTAATTCAGGTCACGGGTGGTTTTTTGTAGGGATTTCTAGATTCTAATCGTGTGCGTCTCTATCAACTTCCCAAATTAGTTGAAGATGTATTCGGGTTAAATGATGTGTTCATTGCTATAACGGAGCTGAATGAAAAAAAAATATTGTTTTTGTCATTTTGGTTTTGTAAGAATTATAAAATTTATATTTTGGTTTATTTATTTTTATCAATTAGTAGAGAAGAAAGATTTAAAAAATTAAATGTAATTTTAAAAAAAAGGCTGCAAATATCTGGTGGGTCTGCAAATATCTATTTGTGGATTGCAAATATTCACGGGCTGCAAATATCGATTATAAACCTGCAAATATCAGCGCTCTTATATAATATATAAATATACATAATAATAATAATAAAATTTCAATTAAGATCATCAATACAATCTCAGCCCTGGATTGTAATTTATCCAATTAAAAGCAAATATTCTAGAGCATATAAATAAAAACATAAAAAGTGGCAATGCATAGGGCTTGTCCGCAGAAACAGTTTGTTTCTGTAAAAACAACATAATTAATTGAAATATTATCGTGCTTGACAATACTATTCTGCAAAAATAATTTCACCATAATATATGAGATTGTACGACTATATTTAATACCGCACTTAAATTTAGGTGGGACACATCTAAAAATTTCTCGTTCCCCTGAGCAGTGAGGCCTCCGGTGATGTTTGAGTACCGTTGTCGAGAATGTATACGGAGGGGAGAAAATTAATAAATAATATTGGTGAATAAAATATTATCAAATAATGAATATAATAATTGACTCTAGAATTTATTTCAGCTCTTCCACAACCTACGGCGGCATACTAATCCACACAAGATTTTCTAACCTGCGCAGATCTTCCCACCACCACCATCTCTATCCAATAAAAGAAGAGGGAGAGAGAAATTTGTCCACGTCTTCTTCTCAGTGCCATAATTTTATTTTTAATATATATATATATATATATATATATATATATATATATATATATATATATATATTTTACTATATATAAAAGAAATGCATTCATGCATGTGGTGTAATCCTGGCATACCATCCAATTAATTTGGACCGCTCGATCTGGTTCCATCATAATATCTCGACTGTTCGATGACTGACATACCATCCGATCAATCATGACCGTTCGTGTCGATTTTCAGAGGGCTCCTATACCTGGGATAGTAGGGGATCCTAAACCTATAATTTTATTAGGACTACTACCTACGATATGAAAGTACTATTTTACCCTTAAGATTCACCAAAAATTTAATTAGGTTTTAGACATAACAAAGCCAGCTAGCTCGCCCAGTGTAGCCATCCCCTTGGCAAATACTCGCCCAAACTAACTGAGATTGTTGTATACAACCGCCCGCTCTATATCAAATTTCAAATGATGTGCTTATCTCCTATTATTTAATTCAGAATAAGATTTCTATACTCACGATGTGGGAAAACATTAGAATGATTAAATAAATTAAAAAACACCACTGTTGGCAGTGACGGAACTGAGATTTTAGAGTCGCACGGACACAATATTATAGACAATTTTGAGGAGCATTTTGTTGAGGTATATTTATATACGTGTGTATGGGCTCCTTAACGGGTTAGTTAGGATCCGATAGGAATCCAAACCCGAGTCGGGGATTTAGGGTTTCACCTATAAATACCCTAGCTAGGGGCAACGAGGAGACCATTTCAAACTAGATGGTCACGCGGATGCTTCGAGCACTCTAACATTCTCGAAGATTCCCTCCTGCCCTAACCGTGCTCCCACTCCCGTGACCAAGCCGGATCCGCTGCCACCGCCTGTAATCGTCGATCGCAAAGCAAGATTTTCCCGTCGCCGATTGCAGATCGCGAAGGTCTCGTTCGCGATAACGCTTGGAGCCGCCGTCGATCGGGAAAAGGAGAAGTAGCCCCGCTCCCGTCCTTTTTTTCTCTCGATCGTGAATAAGGAGAAACCGCCGATCATCAGCCGTTCGCGATTTTCCCTATCGCCGGTTCCAGGATCGAAAATTTTTTTTTCTCTCCGCCGCGTGCAAGGTCTTGCCAATCGTTCGCGAAGATGTTGCTGTAGCCGATCGGGGTAGAGGAGAAGGTCGACGCTCACGATCGTGAAAGTGCGCGATCACGAAGTGGACGCCGTTGCTCGCGTTTTTGGCTCCACCACTCGTCCAGATCGGGATCCAGATCGAGATCGAGATCAAGATCCAGATCGAGATCAGCACAGAGCCACTGTTGTTTGTTCCTTTTGCGATCGATCGTATCTCAAAGCTGTCTCCGGAGAGGAATTTTTTTCCCTTATTTCCAACCGCAGAGTTGCTCTCTTCTCATGTGCTGTTTGGAAGGACATCTTACTTGCAGTGAAAAGCTTGACCGGAATCCTGCACATTTGCTAGATCCAGATCTCGATCTAGAGAAGAACCGCCTGGCTACTACTGTTCTGTAGTTCTGCGCCCCATTTGTTCTATATTGGTGGAGATCTTGCTCTCTCTCATCTTGTCCGGTTTGCCGATATCAACTGTTTGGAGAAGAGAAAGCAAGTTGAATTTCTTCTCCGTGCTACTTGAGGAGCATTTTGTTTTCTGGGTTGGATCCGAAGACTCTGCCGCTACACGTGCTCAGGTGATCTCTTTCTAGTATTTTCTGCTTGTGATTTAGATTACTAGTAGTATACTATCGTTTGGAAGGAGACACACAATGTCGAAGGCGTTCAATCACTCCTCTCCTGTACCGATGATCAAATTGGAGAAATTCTCTAACGCCGAGTTCAGTGCCTGGAAGCGCAACACTCAGTTCGGCATGAAGTACCTGAACATCTTCTACACAGTGCAGACTGTTTTTGAGGACTTCAAAGGAAGCGAAGATGAAGATCAGTGGGTCAACGATAAGGACTTCTGCAGAGACTACATCCTGAATTGCCTCTCCAACATGCTTGCAGAGACGTACGGCAAAATGCAAAGGGTCAAGGAGATCTGGGAAGCCTTAGAAGAGCAGTTCAAGGAGGAGGAGAACATGTCCAAGACACACCTGGTGGACAAGTTTATGGCTTTCACCTTCACTGAGGAAAGGGAAATCCTGCCACAGGTTGCTGAGTTCGAAAATCTGGTGGACAAGCTCAACAGTGAGAACATCTCTCTGCCGGATGGATTCGTTGCAGGGGCGATTATTTTCAAGTTTCCCTCGGCCTGGTATTCCTTTAAGACTGAGATGTACCAGAAGAAATCGCAGGTGAGTCTTAAAGACCTCAAGCGCCTCATCTGCATTGAGGATGAGAACCGGACTAGGCACGCTATAGAGACGATCAGCAAGCAGTCCTCTACTGCCAACATGATCACGCATCCTAAGCGAAAGCCTAAGCCTGGGAGGACTCGCCCACCGACCAGTGCACCCGCAGTTGCTGCCACCAACAAACAGATAAAGAAGAAATTCAAAGGCAAGTGCTACAACTGCAATAAGTGGGGTCACTGCTCTTCCGAGTGCCGACAACCCAAACGAGGAGACACCAGCACACCAAGGACTGAAAATTAAGCCAACATGGTTTTTCAGACTGCGCCTACCGACTTTGTTGCCATGGTCGGTAACGGGACGGCCAGTTCAGAGTGGTGGCTCGACTCAGGTGCTACCTGCCACGTCTGCAACAATTCAAAGCTTCTGGAGGATGCAAAAGAGGTGGAAGAGACTGTCACTGTTGCGAATGGAGCTGTAGCTGACGTGCTGAAGGTCGGCAACACTACCCTGACTCTCTCCTCAGGTAAGACTCTAACTTTGAAAAATGTTAAATTTATACCGACATTAGCTGCTAATTTAGTTTCGATTAGTCTGTTGTGCGATGCGAGTATGTCTTTTAACATTAGTGGTGGTCGGGTAACCTTAATGGTTCACTCACATTATTTTGGTTGCGCATATGTCGTTAATGGGATGCATAGGCTGAGTATAGCACATGAAGTAGTAAATCAGGTTAGCTCAAATCTGATAAATCCTAAGACTCTACATGCAATACTAGGACACGTCAATTATAGAAAACTACTCCTGCTAGCTAGAACTCACAACATACCCCTCGACGCAAAAACCAAATTTGAAAAATGTGAAATTTGTGCTCAAACTAAGATAACTAGAACACCTTTTAGTCAGGTTTCTAGGAGCACACAATTGCTAGAGTTGATACACTCCGACATTTGTGACTAAAAAAGTTTTGTCACGCGTGGAGGTCGGAAGTATCTGATAACTTTTATCGACGACTACTCTAGATTCAGTCACATTTATCTTCTTAAAACCAAAGATGAAGCTTTTGAAAAATTTCGTATATTCAAAAATAGGGTTGAAAATCAACTTTACATGAAAATAAAAAGGCTAAGAAGTGATAGAGGAGGAGAATACGTCTCGGGGGAGTTCAGAGATTTCCTTGCCAGCAATGGCATAATCCCTGAAACCACCGCTCCATATTCCCCACAATCCAACGACATCGCTGAAAGAAAAAATAGAACTTTAACAGAAATGTTGAATTCTATGTTGCTGACTGCTGGCATGCCTGCGGCCTATTGGGGTGAAGCCATTCTCATGTTAAATCATATTCTTAATAAAGTTCCCCATGCTAAGTTGACTAAGACGCCCTATGAGCTTTGGTTTAAGAGACCTCCTAGATTTGACAATCTTAAGACCTGGGGCTGTATCGCTTATGTTAGGATACCAGACTCTAGAAGAGCTAAGATTGGACCCAGGACAAATACTTGCGTCTACATAGGATATGCAGATGATAGTGCTGCAGACAGGTTTCTGGATCTCTCCACAAATACCGTAATAAAATTAAGAGACGCTGTCTTCTTTGAGGATAAGTTCCTTAAGGACAAGAACCTGACACTGCCAGGTCTGCCAGCCACTAGTACTGAGCCTTTAGCTGAGCCATGATAACGTAATTCTGACACTGAGCCTGTAGACACGAGTTGTTTAGATACCAGAAGGCTATCTAATAGAGAAAAAAATGCCTAAAAGCTTCGGTACAGAATTTGTGACTTACCAAGTTGAAGCTGATCCATCCACTTATAAGGAAGCGATGTGATCTAGAGACTCTCTATTATGGAAAGAAGCCATAGATGAAGAGATGAACTCTCTCATGCAGAACAACACATGGACTTTGGTCGATTTGCCCAAAGGGGCCAAAACCATTGGTAATAAGTGGGTTCTGAGGAAGAAGTTAAATCCTGATGGGAGTATCGCAAAATACAAAGCACGTCTAGTTGCCAAAGGCTTCACTCAAGTGAGTGGTGTAGACTACTTTGATATATACTCACCTGTATGCCACTATGTGACAATTAGGATTCTTCTCGCACTAGCATCTATTGAACACTACACTGTTCATCAGATGGATGTCAAGACTGCATTTCTTAATGGAGATCTGACTGAAGAGATCTACATGCACCAGCCTGAAGGGTTCGTCATAGAAGGTCTAGAAACTAAGGTCTGTAAGTTGATTAAGTCACTATACGGATTGAAACAAGCACCTAAACTGTGGCATGAAAAATTTGACACCTGTGTAAAAGGCTTGGGTTTCAAATGCAGTCTATCAGATAAATGTCTGTACGTAAGAACAAGTGCAAATAAAGTAGCCATCATATGCTTGTACGTTGATGACATACTAATTCTGGGCACTGATCAGTCTGAGGTGAAAGACGTGAAAGTTGCTTTGACAGCACAATTTAGCATGAAAGACCTAGGTGAGGTGAAAACCATCCTAGGAATGGAAGTAAACTTCACAAAAAAGGGTATTACCCTGAGTCAGAGTCACTACATTAGGAATCTACTGGAAAAGTGGGGTTACGATAAGAGCAAAAAGGCTGAGACTCCATACGATTATAACAGTAGACTGAAACCGAATGAAGGTTCAGCTATTAGACAGTTGGATTACTCCAAACTCATAGGAAGTCTCATGTACGCTACTACCTACACTAGACCTGACATAGCCTTTACGGTCGGCATGTTGAGTAGATTCACTAGTAACCCTGGGAAGGACCACTGGGACGCCTTAGACAAGCTAATGAGATACTTAAAGTATACTGAGAAGTATTCTTTATGTTACAGTGGGCATCCTCATGTGCTTGAAGGGTATTCCGACGCATCTTGGTGCTCGAAAATAGCTGATTGTCGATCCACTAGTGGTTTTGTGTTTACACTAGGAGGAGCTGCAGTAGCTTGGAAGTCTAAGAGGCAAACGTGCATTGCACTATCCTCTATGGAATCGGAACTCTATGCTCTCGCTTCAGTTGGAGAAGAAGCAGAGTGGATAAGAGATCTGACATTGAATATTCCAATGACGAGTCTAAAAATAAACTCTATTTCGATTTATTGCGACAATCAAGCCACAAAGACCATTGCTACAAATACGTTGTTCAATGGAAAGCGAAGGAAACTAAGGATGAAACAGGCCTTGTTGACCTATCTCACCAGTCAGGGGATAATCTCCCTATTGGACGTGAGATCAAAGGATAATGTAGCAGATGTCCTTACTAAGGGCTTATGTAAGGTTCTCACATCTAAAACATCGGGGGAGATGAGATTAACGTCTATTTAGGAGGACTTAATACCTAGCTTATGTTTTAAATTTAAGAACCGCTGTCTGCTTATATTCAAGCATCTACGTTGAGCACACTAAAGTGTTTTAGATGTTATCTGATGAAAGCTAGAGGTGAGATAGTTGCCAGTCATTCCAAACTTGATGACTTACATAATTATTTTTTGCCAAAGGCTGAATTGGGTATCATTCCAAAAAGAAATACTGAGGTTGCTGATATGTGCCATGATATTATGATTATTAGTTATATCATTCCAAACTTGATGATATAATAGTCACAGTTTGTTGTATCATTCCAAACTTGATGACATAACACAAATGTGGAACGTTAATAATAATCTTAATAATCGAAGGAACATGGTTTGATTCTATGAAATCAATTAATCTAATTTTGTGTAAATTAGATAGAAATGTTGTTTTGAGGTTCTTTCCTCCAAGTTACAGTATTAAGTTCACCCGCTGTTAGAACTAATCACTTCATTTCTGCAAATGTTTGAATTCATAGAGATTTATCTCATGACATTCTTGTTGTAATTGTTTGTAGGCAATATGGAGATTGGATGAGAGACAGTTGATTTTGACCCAGATGATGATGATCTGCTGTTCGCCTAGATCAATTATCAGTTTGAGTTTTCCAGTTTCTGTCTTATTTCATGTTTGGAACATTTGGTTTGAGTTTAGCATTTTGTTATCTAAAACTCATATTTATAATTCTGGAAAACTTTTTTTGTTTTGGTCATTATTAACTATTGAATAAGTAGCTCATTTTCTTTGCTAACACTTATATACAATATATGAGGAGATTGTTGAGGTATATTTATATACATGTGTATGGGCTCCTTAACGGGTTAGTTAGGATCCGATAGGAATCCAAACCCGAGTCGGGGATTTAGGGTTTCACCTATAAATACCCTAGCTAGGGGGCAACGAGGAGACCATTCCAAACTAGATGGTCACGCGGATGCTTCGAGCACTCTAACACATTTTGTAACACAGCTGACTTAAATTCAACTCGGCAATTAGAGTTGCATGGGCATATTGAATGAAAGAAATTCATAATTTGAATTAAATCCTCCTCTCCTCTACCTATTGAACATTACATAAACTTAAACTCGTATAACTCAACTCCATAAGGAAGAAGCAATTAAGACTGCAAGGAATTGAATTGAAGGAAAAGTTTTGTCCAAGCTAAGAAAAAGTTCAATTCCATTCAATCCACCAGAATAAGAAGAGTGTATTTTACCTATTATAGACTATGGAGTTTTACTCCCTCTTAACTAGTAATTTCTAGGCATCCATATAGATTTACTATTTCACTTTTTGATTTTAAACCAAATCATTTAGGTAATTATGATTAATCATAAGTTCATAACCCTTACAAATAAATCCTTACATTAAGTGGCCTAACTCATAATCCTTCTTAGAGATAACCCTGTAATTTAAGTGGCTTATCCAATAATCCTTCTTTTAGGGATTAAATGAGGCCTGGAAAATAATTTTAGAGCTTTACCAATCCTCCTCGATCATCTTGTGGGACACTTCAACTAAAGGCTTACTTATATACAAGCATGTGATACTAAAAATCTTTGAGAAATAAGATCCTAATTGTTAAAAACAAAAAATCGGTCCCTGTGGAGTTCGACTCTTGGGGGAAGGCGTGGTCGCGCACCTACTTTGCTCCTGCAAGAAAATGACAAGAAAGTGAAGAACAAAGGACTAGACCAAGGGCCCGGCGCGGAGGTCCCACCGCACACCCGGAAGATCTTAGAGCGCTTCCCCTCCTTAGCCGATTGCCGGGCTAAGGTACCTAAGAAAGCGCTAGGAGACCTGTGAATTAGTAAGCATGCCTTTCTGAGGTACCCCTTGGGTCCTATTTATAGAGAACTGAAAACGGCCTGCAAATAGCCTACCTCTGCTGGTCTGAAATTACTGAAAGCCCCCTTGGGCTGGCCTGCCAACAGCCAAACTCCGCTGTTATGAGAGGCCAGGGGCAGACCACCTGGGGCGGGATGGCCACTGGATCCTCTGCTCGGCCAAGTCGGCGAGAGCCCGATGGGGCTGGCACTCACCGATTCTGCTCGGCCAATGGAGAGTGCGAGCTCGCCTGGCGAGCAGCTCCGGTTTGGCGAGTGCGGGCTCGGCTGGCGAGCAGCTCCTGTTTGGCGAGTGCGGGCTCGGCTGGAAAAAACCCTGAGCTCGACCCGACAATCTCCGAGCTTGGTACGACGATTTGCCGAGCTCGAGCTCGGCGGTGAACCCCGCTCGGCCGTGAGGCGGTCCGGACCGGCCGGTCTGGCTTCCACGGACCCACTCGGCGGATACGGGGTTGTACACAATCCCCGCTCTTTGCGAGGTTGGGACAACCTCGAAAAGATACATCCAACCCCGCAGGATTCGACGAGTGGGGGGGGGGGCATGCTCTAAAGGAATAATCTTCTGGTAGGCCCCACAAGCAGCTATATATATCTACCCCTACGCATCTGACTGACCCTTGCCCTTCCTGGAATCCTGCTAAGATGCCGCTTCCCAAGGAAGTCCTAGAGCGGCTCGCACGCACCCGCGATGAGATCGCCGCTCAAGCTGCGGGCCTGACCAGCCTAGAGGTCCCTGCTCGCCGCTTCGCTGATTTTGGCTCGGCTAAGCGGGCGAAACCCTTTCCTCCGGGGCCAAACCCATTCTAGCCGATTTCACAGCGGCCTTGGGGAGCGGGGCTGGCTCCTCCAACCAGCCGACTCTTGATTCTCCTGCAAAAGAACTCGTGGAGCTTTCTTCCAGCCGAGAGAATAGTGGCGAGGCGTCCACCCCGCGGGCCAAAATCATTCCTGACGGCTCGCCAAAACGGGATTCCGAGGTCAAGGAGTCGGACTCGCAGAAATTGGCGCCACCGAGTCGTCCCCCTTCTCGGCAACCATCCCCTGGTTCCGTACTCGCGGGGGGAGGCGTCGGGCATATCCCCGTCCCCGGCTACCAACTCGCCCATCAGGAACTCCTGCATGGACGTGGAAAGGACCTGCGCCACTTCTCTCCTCGCGCAAACCCGGAGGAGCCAGGCTCGCGCGGTAAGTCTTCAACTCTATACTCTTATGTTCTGGGGGTGCCTGTTCTTCAAACTGTTTCAACTCTTCATGTAGACCTTCTCAGCCAGACTGAAGACGGCGAGTCCGTGGATCGAACCCCTTACTCGCCTCTCCCCTCTCCACGCGCCCTGGACGCCTTCCTGGACCCCGAACTGAGCAGCCCCGAGCGTGTAAAACGGGAGCGGAAGGTTCTCAAGAAACTGGTGCGCGAGCTCCATGACCTGCGAAAGGACAACAGCAGGCTGCAGTGGGAGTGCTCGCGGCTTGCGGATGGGGCGGGGGTCAGCTTGGCGTTCGAGGAGGCGTCTTCCTTGGTGCTGATGGATGAGATTGACGAGAACCTGCGGGTGGTGAATAGGAATATGGGGCGGCTTCGCGAGCTCTACGTGCGGCGATCTGCGACGGCGGACCGGCGAGACCGGGGAGAATAAGACGGCTCCTCTGTCGGCCAACCGGTGCTCGCGCTCGCCCTCGCATGGTCCTCACGCCTTTACTTTTCCCTGCTTTGAACAATTCAACTGTCTGTAATAATTTAAACAAATTTTATATGACCTTGTATATATGTAGATGCATTTTCAATATCCTGGTAAGTGTCCTTTCGAATTACCCCTTCTGGGACCGGGCTAGCTCGCGGGATTTGGTGAGCAGAGGGTGGTGAGGCGGCGTGGAGGGGCTGGGCTGATCGGTCGGCTCGCCCTCGCCCTTCCCTGCCTTACTTTCTTTTTCTATAAATAGGTCCTCTCACCTACCCCCTGGATACGCTTTTATTGCTTCCGAACCCTTGCCTCCTCTCCGTCATCCCGAGCTCGTGCCTTTACCTCGCTTGCGAGAATGGTCAAAACTAACCCTGACGCGGATGGCCGGTCCAAGTGCGCCCGGCACTTCGTCGACCACTGCTTCTTCGAGGGGCATGTCACCGAGGAGGAGCTCGTCGAGTTCACGGCCGAGTTCGTCCCTCCCGGCTTCAAGGCTCGCTGGCCCGCTGAGCACGAAGCTATCAACTCCTTCCCTGAGGGTGAGCTCGTCTTCCCTATCTCGCACTTTGAGGTGGGGTTGCGCCTCCCCCTCTGGCCAGAGATCCGTCAAATTTTGAAGTACTACGGCGCGGTGCCCGCACAGCTGAACTCTAACGCCATCGCCATAATGGTGGCGTTCGCCTGCTATCTCCGCCGAGAGCGGATTGAGTTCAATCTCATGGTCTTCCATAAGTTGTTCTCTTACAAGGCCACCCCTGATGGGGTCGCCTACTTCGGCGGATCCCTTGTCAAGGTTCGCGAGCTCGCGAACAAGAACCATAACTGGATGACCCGGCTCGTCTTTATCAAGGGCGAGCTCGGCAACATCCCCTTCCGGCCCCTGCAGAAAGGCGAGGACATCTACCGTCCTACTTCCCTTTCCGGCGGCGACGCCGACCTCCACAAATTCTTCCTTCACAAGGACTTCGAGGTCGCCTACCTCCGCCGTGGCCTCGACTCGCTTCAACCCGTTCTCCCTGGTGAAGGTATACCTCGCCCTGTCTTCTCGCGAGCTCTGTCAAAGTGAACCTCAGCTTTTCTGATCAAGTTTTTTCCTGCAGGGGAGCGGCTTCTGCCGGAGCACCCGCCGTTCGCCGATCCGGGGATATTCTCTGATCCCATGGAGCTGGCCCGGGCAGCGGCGGAGGCCTGCCGAGATGAACAAGCGCGGGGTCAACCCCTTAGCAAGAAGCACTTGGAGCTCGGGGGGCCAAGCTCGCGCCCAGATCCCTCAGCCCCGAAGAAGAAAAAGGCCAAGGTTGTCTCACGCGGGCGGCTGTATCTCCCTTCGTCGCCCGTCAAGTTCATGAGCTCACCGGAGGTTTCCTTTGACGACCCCCCGATGAGCCCGCTGAAGGAAGCGTCCTCCCCCCGAAGGGAGAAGAGGAAGGAGGATGGGTCTTCCCCCTCAGATTCTGCCGAGAGGGTCGTCCTTCGCGAGCCCGACCTGCCGAAGGATCACCCCCACTTCGGCAAGGGAGGAAAGAGCAAAGATGCGGCCGGCGAGCCTATCCTGAAATGGGATGAGGGGGCCCATCGAGTCTCCGTTTCTACTCGCGCCCCCTCCTGGGGAGCTCGCCGACCTCACACTGGCCATGCCTTCGCCTTCGGCTTCGGCCTCTACGGTCGCGACAGTGCCGAGTCGTATAAGCAGCTAACCCCCCGCCAGCTCGGCCATGAGGGGTTGCAGGCCCACCTGCGGGCCTTCGAGCTTTATCACATGATGGTCCGCCGCGGCTTCCAGCTCAGCAACGCCTTGCTGACTGCCGAGCAGGAGCGTGACCTGGCGAAGGAGAGCACGGCCGACGCGGAAAGGCGGTTCGGCCTTGCCGACGCTCTACTCGCAAAATTTGCTGGTGGCTTGGTAATCACTGGATATCTCTGCTCATCTTACTTAGGATTATTCTTGTGCTTGTTCTGAACTCTAGTCCCACAGGATGCCAAAGCCGCCAACGCGCTGCAAGGCGAGGTTGCTCAGCTGCAAGCTCAGCTTGCCGAGCGGGAGACTCAGCTTGCTGAGCAGAGGACGCACTCTCGCGAGCAAGAGGCTGTTGCTTCCCAGCTGAGGATGGAGGCAGCGGGATTGAAGGAGAAGAACAAGGAGCTCCACGGCGAGGTCCTCCCCCAGGCTGAAGCTCTCATTCCCCCAGGCGCCAGCGAGCCACCCTTCCCCTACAAGAGGCCTCGGGTCTTTGGCGAGGCTGATGTCGCAGAGCGGCTACGAGTCAACTCCATTGAGTCTGCCGAGTGCCTCCTGAAGGCCATGAGGGGGACGGGGATTTTGGCGGAAGGCTGCGAAGGAGTCACCGTCCGGGATCTCCTGCCGACCTTGTTTCCACCCAGCCCGCTCAGCGAGAAAGAAGATAGCTTCGAATCGCTCTTCGCAGGGGTGGGCGAGAAGGACACTCGGCTCGACGGCGAGGAGGATCGCCACGCAGGGGAGGAAGACGAGAGCTGACTGGGCTCCTCCATTTTTGTTTTCTTCTTTTTTTTGTATCTTGTCGAGGCAAGCCTTACCTTGTAATTATAATAGTAAAACAAATAATTTTCGCACAATTTTTCTATCTTCTTTTTAAGCTTGCTTGCGACATTGTACCTGCGCGCGCGATACCCTTTTAGGTGATCCTGCCGAGTCCGACCTTGTTTGTAGGATGTCTTTGAGCTAGGACGAGCGCTTGCGGCGAGACTATAGACGCCGACCATAGCTGGGCTCGCTGATGTTACCGGTGCTTGCGGCGAGGTTGGACTTGCTTGAGGGAACTGCCCCCCTAAGTCCGAGACGGGACCAGGACTTCCTTGGTAGCGAGCTGGAGGGGGCAGGATATCCCAAACTCGCCGTCTTGGCTGGCGAGCTCGCCCCAGGGTGCTTTTCTCGGACCAACTCAGCCGTGCCAACTAGGTGGAAGCCTGGCAGGAGAGTGATGAGACCTAACCCCCGAGCGAGAAGACTTAGAAACATTTGCCTATCCCGGGTGCTACCACCGGGCCACTCAGCTAGGTGAGAGCCTGTGGGCGGGTGTTGAACATCGTCCGGGCTCAGCCCCAGGGTCATAGCGATGTCCATCGAGACTCAGCCATGCCAACTAGGTGGAAGCCTGGCAGGGGAGTGACGAGACCTAACCCCAGAGCGAGAAGACTTAGAAACATTTGCCTATCCCGGGTGCTACCGCCGGGCCAGTCAGCTAGGTGAGAGCCTGAGGGCGGGTGTTGAACATCCTCCGGGCTCAGCCCCAGGGTAATAGCGATGTCCATCGAAACTCAGTCGTGCCAACTAGGTGGAAGCCTGGCAGGGGAGTGACGAGACCTAACCCCAGAGCGAGAAGACTTAGAAACATTTGCCTATCCCGGGTGCTACCACCGGGCCAGTCAGCTAAGTGAGAGCATGAGGGCGGGTGTTGAACATCCTTCGGGCTCAGCCCCAGGGTCATAGCGATGTCCATCGAGACTCAGCTGTGCCAACTAGGTGGAAGCCTGGCAGGGGAGTGACGAGACCTAACCCCAGAGAGAGAAGACTTAGAAACATTTGCCTATCTCGGGTGCTACCACCGGGCCAGTCAGCTAGGTGAGAGCCTGAGGGCGGGTGATTAACATCCTCCGGGCTCAGCCCCAGGGTCATAGCGAAGTCCATCGAGACTCAGCCGTGCCAACTAGGTGGAAGCCTGGCAGGGGAGTGACGAGACCTAACCCCAGAGCGAGAAGACTTAGAAACATTTGCCTATCCCGGGTGCTACCACCGGGCCAGTCAGCTAGGTGAGAGCCTGAGGGCGGGTGTTGAACATCCTCCGGGCTCAGCCCCAGGGTCATAGCGATGTCCATCGAGACTCAGCCGTGCCAACTAGGTGGAAGCCTGGCAGGGGAGTGACGAGACCTAACCCCAGAGCGAGAAGACTTAGAAATATTTGCCTATCCCGGGTGCTACCACCAGGCCAGTCAGCTAGGTGAGAGCCTGAGGGCGGGTGTTGAACATCCTCCAGGCTCAGCCCCAGGGTCATAGCGATGTCCATCGAGACTCAGCCGTGCCAACTAGGTGGAAGCCTGGCAGGGGAGTGACGAGACCTAACCCCAGAGCGAGAAGACTTAAAAACATTTGCTTCTTGGGCTTTGAATCGCGAGCCCTCCCGCCATTATAGTTTTGCAAAAGCACAAGATATGATGATGAGATTCATTTTTATTCATGGAATAAGAGTACCTACAATATTTTCAAGGGTAAAAACGTTTCAGATCATCGTCATTCCAAGTGCGGCTGAGGGTATCCCCTTTTACATCCTGGAGGCGATACCCCCCTGATTTTAAGGCCTCCTGTACAATGTAGGGGCCCTCCCAATTGGGATGGAGTTTTCCTACAGCGGCCGATCTCCCTGCCGCATCCACTTTTTTCAGGATAAGGTCTCCTTCCGCGAACTTCTTGACTCAGACGTGCTTGTTGAAGTACTTGGCCATCCTCCGCTTGACCTTCTCCTGCCTAACGGTGGACAAGTCACGCAACTCCTCGACCATATCAAGGGAGAGTCGGAGCTCCTCCTCATTTTCTGATCTCCACCCTTCCCTTCCAGCCTCCGCCTCGGCGACCCGGGGTGTCCGGACCTCGAACTCGACGGTTAGAACGGCTTCGCAGCCATGAGAAAGTCTAAAAGGCGTCTCTCTCGTGGCCGTATTGAGAGTGGTCCTAAGGACCCAAAGGACTGAAGGGAGTTGCTCCACCCAGCTTCCCCTCAGATTTTTTACTTTCTTTTTCAAAAGGTTCACGATTATTTTGTTGGCCGCCTCCACCTGCCCTTTGCTCCTGGGGTGGTGGACAGAGGCAAATCGAAGGTCAATTCCCAGTTGTTCGCAGAAGCGAATGAACTCCGTGCTGGCGAACTGAGGCCCGTTGTCCGTGACGATTGCCTGTGGTAGCCCGTGCCTGCAGATAATCTCCCCCCAGATAAAATTCCTGATCACCTGGGAGGTTACCTTGGCTAGAGCCTTCACCTCCAGCCACTTAGAAAAATAATCGATCATGACCAGCAAAAACCTTCTCTGCCCGCTGGCCTGAGGGAAAGGTCCTACGAGGTCCAAACCTCATATGGCGAAGGGCCATGGTGCCATGATGCCTCTTAGTCTCTGAGCCGGCTGTAACTAGAGCGGGGCATAAAGCTGGCACTTATGATATTTTTTTTACGAATTTGGCTGTATCTTGACCGAGGGTAGGCCAGAAGTACCCTTGCCTGATGATCCTTCCTTCCAAGGTTCGGCTCCCCGAGTGACTTCCACACTCGCCGGAATGGACCTCCTCCAAAATTTTGTGCACCTCCCTTTCGACCACGCAACGAGCCAGCATCCCCGAGAGGGTCTTGCAGTACAACTCCCCCTCGCGCAGGAGGTAGTATGCTGCCTTGTGTTTGAGCCCTCTACGATCCATCCCCTCCGGGTACTCTCCTGTGGACAGAAAGGTGACGAAGGGTTCCATCCATGAGGGATGTTGTTACACCTCCATTAGTTCTCCCTCCTCGATGGAAGGTCGGAAGAGATCTGTGATCGTGCCCCCCACCCTTGGGCCGTGCTTTGCCAGCTGGTCTGCCCACTCATTTTCCTCTCGAGGCACGTGCTTGATGGAGAAGGTCCGGAAGGTCCCTATAATTCTCTTTGCCTTTGTCAGATAGATCTGCAGGGTGGGCTCCCTTACCTCAAACTCCCCATTGATCTGGGAAGCCACCATCATGGAGTCAGTGAGGACCTCAACGTCGTGCACCCCTAACTCCCTTGCCAGGCGCAGACCTGCGATTATAGCTTCGTATTCGACCTGATTATTGGTGATAGGGAAATGCACTACCACGGTTTGTTCGATTCTTGTCCCTTGGGGACTTTCCAAGATGACTCCAACCCCCAAAGAATTCCTCCCTGAGGCACCATCCACCACGACTTTCCAAGGGATCGGACGAGTGAGTTGCTCCTCCGCCACCTCGACCACATAGTCTGCTATGAAATCAGTCATAGCTTGGGCCTTGATCGAGAGGCGGGGAACGAAGGAGATGTCGAACTCGCTCAGTTCCACCGACCATTTGGCCAACCTGCCTGAATGCTCCACCCCCTCGAAGATGCTGCGGAGGTGGTGGTCAGTCACCACTCGGATCGAATGTGCCTGAAAATAAGGTCGGAGCCTCCGGGCCGAGATGATCAGGGCGAAGGCCAGCTTTTCCAAGATGGGATACCGAAGCTCCGCCTTCCTAAATACCCGACTCACATAATAAATGGGGAGTTGCTTCTTCCCCTCTTCCCGAACTAAAACCGAGCTCAAGGCCTCCGCCCCGACCCCTAAGTACAAAAATAAGTCCTCCCCCTTTGGGCCCTTGGAGCAGGGGAGCCTGAGTTAGCTGTTTCTTTAAGGCCTGGAACGCCTCCTCGCACTCTGAGGTCCATTCAAACTTCCGATCCCCTCTCAAGGTTTTGAAAAATGAGGAGCACCTCTCCCCAGCCCGGGAGAGGAACCTGCTCAACCCTGCCAACTTTCCTGTCAACCGCTGTACCTCCTTAGCATTTCGCAGTGACCTTAGTTCCACGATTGCCCTTAACTTATCCGGATTAGGCTCCACACCGGCTGGGGTGAGGAGATGCCCCAGGAACTTCCCCCTGCTTCCCCCGAAGGTGCATTTCAGGGGGTTCAATCTCATCTTGTATTTGCGGAGGGTGGCGAAAGTCTCTTCCAAATCCCGGAGGTGGGAATCGACGTCCAAGCTTTTGATCATAAGGTCTTCCACGTACACCTCCAGATTTCTCCCCTTCTTCTCTCGGAAGACCCTATCCATCATTTTTTGGTAGGTCGCCCCCGCATTCTTTAGCCCGAAGGGCATCATTTTATAGCAATAACATCCATCCCCTGTGATGAACGAGACATCTTTGACGTCGGGGGGGGGGGGTGCATTCTAATTTGGTGATAACCTGAAAAAGCATCCAGAAAACTCATTACAGGGAAACCAACGGCTGAGTCAACCAGCGTGTCGATCCGAGGCAATGGATAACAATCTTTTGGGCATGATTTATTAAGAAGAGAAAAGTCAATGCACATCCTCCACCGACCGTCTCCTTTTTTAACCATTACAACGTTGGAGACCACGCCAGGGTATTGGATTTCAGATATAAAGCCAGCCTTGAGGAGCTTGGCGACTTCCTCCCTGATGGGCTCGGCGAGCTTGTCCGCGATGGACCTCTTCTTCTGCTGGATGGGGCGGACCTCCGGGTCCAGGTTGAGGCGGTGGCAGGCCACGTTGGGGTCGATCCCTGGCATCTCCGCGGCATTCCAGGCGAAGACATCCACATTCTTCTGGATGCACTCCAGCATCCTGCCTCGAGCCTCCGGGGTCAATCCTCCGCTGACGCGAACCTTCTCCACTCTGCCTCCGATGGTGAGAACCTCCATCTCCACCACCTCCTCTGCTGCCTCCAGACGAGACTGCTCCCCCATTCCTCAGTTCCTCCCCCTCCGGGGGCGGCGATCTCTTCTTCAACTTCCTCCATGGCCATTGCCTCGACCGGCTCTCGGGCCTCTTCCGCGACCCCCGCCTTGGTGCGGCACTTCCCCACCTTCATTTCTGTTGCTGTATAGGCCTGGGCGGACAGGCGGCTTGACTGGCGGTTTGGTAGCCGGGCGGTCTGCCGGCTAATCTATGGCGGGTTGGTAGCCGGGCGGTCTGCCGGCTAATCTATGGCGGGTTGGTAGCCGGGCGGTCTGCCGGCTAATCTCTGGGATCTCAGTGGATTGGCGGCGTGCTCTGATGGTGGTGACCGGGCGGTTAGTGCCTACTAACCGCGCGGTTAGGCGGTTTCCTGGGCGGTTTGGCGGTTAGATTTGTAGATGATGTATTTGTGTATTTAGTCCCACATTGGGTATTTGTACTCTCTCTCATCTCCTCCATTCTATATAAGGGAGGCTATACCTTTGTAATACTCAGTTTTTTGGATAATAAAAATTCCATTACTCCAGTTTTTCCGGTCTCTTGTTTCTATTCGCACATGGTATCAGAGGACTCGGTCTACTCATCCTGATTGGGTCTTCTTCTGTCCGCGCGGCCTCTGTGTCCTCTTCTCGCGGCCTGTTTCCGCGGCTTGTCTCCTTCGCCGGCTTGCATTCTGCTCGCGCGGCTTCTTTCCTTGTCGTTGCTCTCTGCCTGCACGACCTGTTGCCTTTTGCCTCCTAGTTTCTCCTCTTCTGTTCGCGCGGTCTGTCTGCTAGCCGCCCGACTTCTCTCCCTCTGTTTGGTTCTGCGGCTTGGTCGTGGCTTTTCTGGCCGCTGGTGTCTGTCATCGTGACCGCTGCAGATCGTTTCTTCCTATCCGCGCGATTTCTCTCTGTTCGCGTGCATTCCCGCCCGGTTTCCTTTGTTAACCGTGCGGCCTCTCTTCTTGTGCTTTGCAGCTTGGTCGTGGCATTGCTTGCCGCTGGTCTCTGTGTGACCGCTGCGATCTCTCCTTCTCTTGCTCGCCCGGTCTCTCCTCTTAACCGCGCGACCTCTCTTCCAGGATGACCATTTCTGATGGCTCCACCTCGTCTACTGTCGTTGTCCCACCGCCTCCTCCTTCTCCTGCTTCTGGGAATCTTGGCACCGTCTCTAAGCTTCTGGGGCCCAATTATCCCGACTGGAGTGTCTCCTTTACCTTTCTTCTCCGCTCTCAGCGCAAGCGTCATCATCTTACCGATGACCCTCCGCCTACTGACTCTGCCGAGTTTAATGATTGGGATGCGAATGATGCACTGGTTCGCACTTGGCTGGCGAACAGCCTGTCTGATGAATGTCTTCCTGTCATCCGTCACGATGAGACGGTCAAACAAGCTTGGAATCACTTGGCCGCTCTCTACTCCAAGGGGGGCCAAACCTCTCGCATCTATACTCTCTACGCGGATCTCTTTTCTCGCCAGTCCATGTCCCCTCCTGCAGCTTACCAACAGGTCCAAGCCCTTGGCGCTGAGATTCTACAAAATCGTCCTCTCTCTGCAGATGTGGCCACTCAGCTGAAGCACTTCCAGGAACTCCTAGTGGTCTGTTATCTTCTGCGGCTTCCGGACTCATACGATATGATCCGGCAGCAAATTCTTGGAGAGGCTGAGTCTCCTACCCTGGATGCTACTGCTGCCCGCATTGCCGCTGTTACCTCTCTGCTCCAACGCCCCGTGCTTGCCGCTCCTCCGGCTCCGGATGCCTATGCCCACCAGGCTCATCGTGGTGGATTTAGTGGCCGTGGTACCCACTCTGGCGGGCGTGGCCCTTCTCGCTACCTCTGTACTCATTGTGGTCGCACAGGACACCTGATTGACCGCTGCTGGACAAAGCATCCACATCTTCGCCCCGCTGGTGATGCTCCTACTACTTCCAAGCCATCTGCCTCCGTGGCCACGACTTCAGGTAGTGCCCACGTGGTTACCCAAGGTAAATGGCTAATCGACTCTGGCGCCACTAATCATATGACGGGCAATCCTCAGTGTTTTTCTCTCCTAGAAACACATGATCGGTTGCCCCCTGTTCTAGTTGCGGATGGTTCTCCCTCTCCGGTGCATGGAACGGGCATGGTTCAAGTTACTCCGTCACTTCGCCTGGCGGATACCCTCTATGTGCCAAAGTTTCCGTGCAATTTATTGTCGGTTACTTCTCTTTGCAAGCAACTTCAGTGTTCGGTAACATTTACTCCTTCTTCTTGTTCGTTTCAGGACCCGGACTCCAAGCGGACGATTGCTACTGGGACTGAGCGAGGCGGTCTCTACTTCCTTGATGATGTATCCGCTCTTACCGTCTTCTCTCCAGCTTCTACAGATCTTCTTCAGTGGCACCTTCGACTGGGGCATCCTCCCTCACGTCTCATCCACCAACTGTTCCCTCATCTACCTCAGCACAACTCTCCTCTCAACTGTGATGCCTGTCAACTGGGCAAACATCACCGTTCCCCCTTTCCTCCTAGGCAAGGTCGTGGCTCTTCCAAGCCGTTCGACCTTATTCACTCTGATGTTTGGGGACCTTCCCCTACCCTCACCATAGGGCGTGGGAGTTCATATTTTGTAACATTTATTGATGATTATTCTAGATGTACGTGGGTGTATCTATTAAAGGATCGCTCCGAACTTTTCTCTGTATGGACATCTTTTTACTATATGATTAAAAATCAATTTGCTGCCTCTGTGAAAATTTTTCGCTCTGATAATGCAAAAGAATATCTGAGTAGTGATTTCGCTTCTTTTTGTACGCAACATGGCATCATTCACCAAACTAGCTGCGTCTATACCTCCCAGCAAAATGGGGTGGCGGAACGTAAAAACCGTCACCTCCTCGATGTCGCTCGCACTCTCATGACGCAGATGCAGGTTCCTCGTAGCTATTGGGGCTACGCGGTCCTCATCTCCTGCTACCTCATCAATCGCATTCCCTCTACTGTCCTCAAAGGCAAAACCCCGTTTTCCATCCTCTATCCCTCCAAAGAACCCTTTCCCTTACCTCTCCGCATTTTTGGGTGCACTGCCTTTGTTCATAGCCCTGCCGCAACTCGCGACAAATTGTCCCCTCGTGCCACGAAGTGTATCTTTTTGGGTTACTCCACAACTCAAAAAGGTTACTGCTGCTTTGACCCTGTTACTCGCAAGCAGTTCGTCTCGGCGGATGTGACATTCTTTGAAAATGCCGCCTACTTCTCTTCTGACCTCCCACAGGTCGATGGATCGAACCTCCCTCTTCCTCCTACCGACTCGACCTCTCCACCCATTCTCTCCACCACATCCACGCCTCTTGAGATTCCTCCATCACCACCTCTACCGGCCCCTCCTTCTATTGCTCATGCTCCTTCTCCCTCGTCTCCTCGGCCGTCTCTCTCTTCTCCCGGGCCAGCTCTCTCCGCCACGGATGCACCGGCGACTGAGGAACTCGAGGACTTGGAGCTGCCCATTGCCCTTCGCAAAGGGGTTCGGACGTGCACCCAGCACTCGCTGGCAGCTGTTGTTTCTTATGATCAGCTAACACCTTCTCGCAGGGACTTCGCCCTAGCTATCTCAGCGACTACCACACCTCGCACTTACCAGGAAGCTCTTGGTATTCCTCACTGGAAGGCTGCCATGGATGAGGAGATTACTACTCTCTCTGACCGGGGCACTTGGACCCTTGTGCCTCCTCCTTTTGGCACGGATGTGGTTGGTTGTCGATGGGTGTTTGTCGTTAAGTTCCGTCCCGATGGCAGTGTGGACCGGTACAAAGCCCGACTTGTTGCAAAAGGGTTTACTCAGACCTATGGTGTTGATTACTTTGACACGTTCTCGCCCGTTGCTCGCCTCAGCACAATTCGAGTCCTTTTGTCGGTGGCGGTCAACAAGGATTGGCCTATTTCGCAGTTAGACGTCAAGAATGCCTTCCTCTATGGTGACCTTCACGAGGACGTCTACATGGAGCAACCTCCTGGGTATGTTGCTCAGGGGGAGACTCAAGTATGCAAGTTGAAGAAGGCCATCTATGGTCTAAAGCAGAGTCCCAGGGCGTGGTTCGATAAGTTCAGTAGCATCGTTGGGGCTATCGGTTTCACCAGGAGTTCGGCTGATCACTCCTTGTTCATTCGCAAGACCGCTTCCGGTCTGGTTGTGCTAGCTGTTTACGTGGACGATATTCTTCTTACTGGCAACGATCAAGCTGGTGTAGCCTTGACGAAGGTCCATCTCCGCCAACACCTAGTCACGAAGGATATGGGTTCTCCAAAATACTTCTTGGGAATTGAAATCTCTCGGAAACCGGGTTCCTTGGTTCTCTCCCAACGGAAGTATGCTCTTGATTTGTTGAAAGAAGCAGGGTTGACGGGTGCTAAACCTGCCAAGTGTCCTATGGCTCCTGGAGAAGACAAGACATGGACAGACGAATCTCCACCTTTATTGGACACTACGAGGTATCGGCGTCTTGTTGGCAAACTCATCTACCTTACGGTGACCAGACCTGACATCTCCTATGCAGTGGGAAAGGTCAGCCAGTTTATGCAGTCGCCTAGGGAATGTCATCTTCAATCTGCTCTCAGGATATTGGAGTATGTGAAGTCTGCACCTGGGAAAGGTCTTCTCTTTCAGAAAAACGGTCACCTAAGAGTCGAAGCGTACTCCGATGCTAGCTATGCGGACGACAAAGGGGACCGCAAGTCGACTTCCGGTTTTTGCACGTTTGTTGGAGGAAACTTGGTTAGCTGGAAGAGCAAGAAGCAGTCAGTCGTCTCCAGGTCTAGTGCGGAAGCTGAATACCGTAGCATGGCGTCAACCACATGTGAGTTAAAATGGTTGCGGGCTCTCATGCTGGATCTTGGAGAGGTCTATAACCATCCTCTTCCCATGTTCTGCGACAACAAAGCCGCAATCTACATTTCTAAAAATCCGGTCTTCCATGAGCGAACAAAGCACATAGAGGTTGATTGTCACTTCGTTCGAGAAGAAGTGTTGAAGAACCAGATTTGCACTCCGTTTGTTACCTCGGAGAAAGAGCTGGCAGATATATTCACAAAACCTGTGTCCGCCTCTTTCTTCCACATTTGCAGCAAGCTAGGCATGATTGACATCTATGCTCCAGCTTGAGGGGGAGTGTTGCTGTATAGGCCTGGGCGGACAGGCGGCTTGACTGGCGGTTTGGTAGCCGGGCGGTCTGCCGGCTAATCTATGGCGGGTTGGTAGCCGGGCGGTCTGCCGGCTAATCTATGGCGGGTTGGTAGCCGGGCGGTCTGCCGGCTAATCTCTGGGATCTCAGTGGATTGGCGGCGTGCTCTGATGGTGGTGACCGGGCGGTTAGTGCCTACTAACCGCGCGGTTAGGCGGTTTCCTGGGCGGTTTGGCGGTTAGATTTGTAGATGATGTATTTGTGTATTTAGTCCCACATTGGGTATTTGTACTCTCTCTCATCTCCTCCATTCTATATAAGGGAGGCTATACCTTTGTAATACTCAGTTTTTTGGATAATAAAAATTCCATTACTCCAGTTTTTCCGGTCTCTTGTTTCTATTCGCACAATTTCCTCCCCGCCAACTTCTTGCTCCACCTCCTCCAACCTCCGCCCCATCTCCTCGGCCCCATCCAGCCAAGAGATGGAGTTCACTGCCGAGACGTAGCACTCCCTTGCCTCCTTAGGGTCTCCTCGGATCCGAATCTGGACCCCCTCGGCGTTGAACTTTAGGCACTGGTGGAAGGATGAGGGGACGCAGCGGAAGGAGCTGATGAGGAGTCTTCCGAAGATGGCGCTGTAACTGTTGGGGGAGTCTACGATGACGAACTTGCAGTTACGAGACTGCCCCCCCAGAGTGACGTGGAGTCCTACTCCTCCCTCGACTTCTTTCCTTTCTCCCGAGAAGCCGAACAGGGGTCCGTCCGAGGCCAACACCCTTCTGGCCTCTACTTTCGTCGCGTCGAACGCCCTCTTGAATATGACATTAACTGAGCTCCCATTGTCGACGAGGATCCGGGAGACGGTAAAATCCTCGATGGTTGTCTGGATGGCCAGCGCATCGCAAAAGGGGTCCTCGTGACCTGGCATATCCTACCTAGAGAAGATGATTTTCTCATCCGGAGGCGGGGACTGGGACGTGTAGCCGACGCTCCTTCGGTACATAGTGTGGAGGCTTGACTTGCGGGAAGCCTCGATCCCAGCCCCACCGTGGATCGCTCCGATCCTACCTCGGGTGCCTAAATCAACCCGATCCTCACACCGATCCTCCTCTGCCCGAGGCCGGATTTCCTCTATCCGCACTTCCGGATGGTCTCGCGGTTGTTGCTCCCTGTTCCCTCTCATTTCGAGGAACTCCGGGCATGTGGACGTGAGGTGCCCTTCTTCTTGATGTAAATCACAATAGGGCAGGTCCACCCTGACCTCCCTCCTTCTCCTCAACTGCCCTCTCCTCCTCCCTCTTATGGCGATTGACATTGCCTCCTCCTGGTCGGGGAGAGGGGGCCTCTGGCCCTGCCTACCTCCCTGGGGGTTGAACTGCCCCCGGCCTCCCTGACGGTTATCCCCTCCCTGATAACCTCTCCGGAGTGCCTTATCCTGCCACTCCGGTCTCCATCCCAAACGGTGGGTCTGCTCCGGACGCCCCACCTGGGTTGTGGCTGTTGCGGTGGCTGCTCCCTCTGTCTGGGCTCAGCCCTCCTCTCCTCCTGAGATCGACCCCCCTGGCCTCTCCTCCTCCACGACCCACTTGACCAACCTCCGCGCAAACTCTGGGTGCGCTGCCTCCATATCAGCCTCTCTGGCCGCCCTCTCCAGGAGTGCCTCAAAAGATACTGGAGGTGATCTCTTCAGTTCCATCGCGAAGAAACCGGACTGGAGACCCAGGGTGAAGGCCACCATCATGGTGTGTCTCGGCATCTCCTATACTTGGGACAGTTCCTCCTGGAACCTGTCCAGATAGCTTCCCAAAGTTTCCCCCACCCTCTGCTTGATGCGGAACAAATACTCCGCCTCCTTCTTCCTCTTCTTGGCAGTGGTGAATCTCAACATGAACCCCCGTCGCAGGTCCTCGAAGCAGTAGATGGACCCGGTCGGGAGTTGATGAAACAACTCTCTCGCCTTCTCCCTGAAAGTGATGGCGAAGATTCAGCACTTAAAGCCATTCGACATCTGTCGGATAGAGACCATATCCTCAAACCACTGGATGTGGTGGACCAGGTCCCCTCTCCCGGAGTAATAGGACATCTCCGGCTCACGGAACCCCTCTGGAACTGGGGCTGAAGAGACGAACTCGCTGAAGGGGCTCCCCCCTGAGCCGGGCGAGACGGGAACTCCCTCCCTGCTGTCTCGCCGAAGTGGTACTCGGCAGCCGAGCCGGGGAATAGGACTCGCCCCTGGAACTCGCGCTCGCCCCTCTCGGCGGGCTCCTTCCCTGGTCGCCTGGGAGCGGCGACCACTGGGACTGCTGGTGTCGCGCTCTCGGCTCGCATGCCGAGTGCTGTCCTGACGAGCCCGAGGATCTCCTCCCTGAGCTCCGCTTGCACACCCGGCGCTGGGGGCAGAGGAGGGGGTGGCGAGTTGCCCCTGCCTGATCCTTTTCCTTCTTCTCCGGTCATCGAACCTGCAGGAGATTTTCTCTGCTGACCACTCTCCACGCTCACCGCACCAAAATGTTAAAACCGAAAAATTGGTCCCTGTGGAGTTCGACCCTTGGGGGAAGGGGTGGTCGCGCACCTACTTTGCTACTGCAAGAAAATGACAAGAAAGTGAAGAACAATGGACTAGACCAAGGGCCCGGCGCGGAGGTCTCACCGCACACCCGAAAGATCTTAGAGCGCTTCCCCTCCTTAGTCGATTGCTGGGCTAAGGTACCTCAGAAAGCGCTAGGAGACCTGTGAATTAGTAAGCATGCCTTTCTGAGGTACCTCTTGGATCCTATTTATAGAGAACTGAAAACCACCTGCAAATAGCCTACCTCTGCTGGTCTGAAATTACTAAAAGCCCCCTTGGGCTGGCCTGCCAACAGCCAAACTCCGCTGTTATGAGAGGCCAGGGGAAGACCACCTGGGGCGGGATGGCCACTGGATCCTCTGCTCGGCCAAGGCGGCGAGAGCCCGATGGGGCTGGCACTCGCCGATTCTGCTCGGCCAATGGCAAGTGCGAGCTCGCCTGGCGAGCAGCTCCGGTTTGGCGAGTGCGGGCTCGGCTGGCGAGCAGCTCCGGTTTGGCGAGTGCGGGCTCGGCTGGAAAAAACCCTGAGCTCGGCCCGACGATCTCCGAGCTTGGTACGACAATTTGCCGAGCTCGAGCTCGGCGGTGAACCCGCTCGGCCGTGAGGCGGTCCGGACCGGCCGGTCTGGCTTCCACGGACCCACTCGGCGGATACGGGGTTGTACACTAATAATTGCAGAGGATGGATAATTTTGAAATAATGTTTTTTTAAACAGTAGGATAGAAAAAGTGATGAATCAAGAGTATTAAAAACTTGCATCCAAACCAGAAATGAAGAAATCAGGAATGCAGAAATCAAAATTAGGAATGAAGAAATAAAAATCAGGAATCAAAACTTTGAAAGGGAAGGAAGAAATTGGAACCAAACCTGCTCGGAACTCGGAAGCACCAGCTTCTGTTTCTCCCCTGTTCGTAAAGCATCAGCCTCTACAAGAAAATAAAGAAAGAAATCTGCTGGTTAGAGGCATTGGGGTAGAATCACAAATGCAGATGAAGTAGGATTTAGGAACTCTAGTTTCAATCGAAGGGGGAAGGTTTGAAAGTGACTACCTGACTAGGGCAGAGCACACCGTCCAGTGTCGACTCCGTCAGATATCACAGACGTAGGGGGTGAGGGATCAGCGGATCACGCCTAGTCGCAGAGGTTGCGCGGGAGGCTCGCTCGCCGGAGGATCGTCGTTGACTTCGCCAGAATTCACAAAGGAAAAAAGAGGGGGAAGCAAAAGCAAGCAGCAAGGGAAAACAACAAAACAACAACAATACTCAAGCCTTTATCCCACTATAGTGGGGTCGGCTATATGGATCCTTTGTCACCATTGTGCCCTATCTTTTGTCATTATCTCACTAATGCCTAAGTACATCATGTCTTTCTTTATATTTTCATTCCAAGTCTGTATTGGTCTACCCTTCCCTCGTCTAACATGCCTAGTGACTAGCCTCTCACAACGCCTAACAACTGTCTCTAAAGGTCTCCTTTGTACGTATCCAAACCATCTTAGACGAGCTTCTCGCAACTTCTCTAAAATTGGTGCTACTCATGTTGTCACAACCCGTATTTTCTCAGTATTAAAATACTATCAGAGTGAGAGAAAATACGTGATTGTGATGTCACGTCGTGCAGGTGACAACTGCAGACATTCAGGCAACCTTGTCCTTTCATTTATTTTTTTACAAAAAACATATAATTTATGTTTAAAAACAAAATTTGCATTTTTAAAGTTTTATTGACCGTGTCCCTCAGTTCGGTGGATCAACCAGCTCAGTTGGTGATGAGAACTGTTGAAGGTTTCTTATCAAGAGTTGCGGGTTCAAAACCTAGCACCAACAACCTATTGTTGTTGAAAAGCAGGCATACTGATTTTGTTGGGGTGGTACGGGCTGCAACCCTTGTAATATTTTGGCTGTACCACCAGATGCGAGCGTGCTCCGTATGGGCCGGCGACGTCGCGCCTTAATGGGCCGGGTCGTTACACCTGTCTTATCCCTGATACTTTTATTCCTAATTTTATGTAATCTCGTGTGTCCACACATCCACCCAAGCATTCTCATCTCCGCAACTAGGTGGGTCTTTAGGTGGGGCAATTCTTCAAAAAATACGGTCGGGCACGACCCTCCAAAAAACTATAAATAAACCCTAGACCTTCATTTGAAGGGAAGTAACTCCAGAGGCAAGAGAGAGCTTTTTTCCAGCGATATCGTGGACATAGGCCGATTTTTCACTCAAAAATTCTCTCCTCTTTCTTCATTTCACTCAGGCTCCAACACGCCCCAAGTCACATCAACCGGGTCCGCGAGAGTGCTCCCATCAAAGCTCTGCATCAATGAGAGCACCCCCACCAAGACCTCCATGAACTTAGTAAATTTTCCAACCGGAACGCTCCCACCCAGGTTCCGCGAGCTCATCTACTTTCCAAGGCCGTCCATCGAGACTCTGAGGACTTAGCCATTTTCCTCATTTTTTGTACTTGTAACGGAGTAGCGATCCTTCGCCCTCTAAGATCAAATCAAACTCTGTAAAACTCTAAGAAACTAGTGGATTTTGGCTCGACATAGTTCCAGCCTTGTGGTTTTTCACCCTTTCTGGGTTTTCCACCTAAAAATGCCTCTTGTTATTTTTTGCGGTTCATTTTGACTGTTTGTGTGCCCGGTCCGATTCTGAGCTAAGGTGGTCCAATTTATCCGGACCGGGGAAAGACCAGGCGAACCACAACAGTTTGACGCCGTTTGTGGGAAGGTGTTCCCAGAAGCTCTGACAAGTCTCAGCATTCCTCCATCTCGCAGCAATGAAAAAGGGAATCGCGCCGCTACCAGCCAACCAGCTCTCGAAGAGCATAATGATCAAGCGCCCAATGACTCACCCACCCGCTCAGCGCCACGTCTCGAGGAAGTAATCGCTGCACTGACATCATCAGTGGAAGAGCGCATGCGCCAGATGGAAGAGCGACATGCATAAACGCTTACCTTGTTGAGGGAAATGAGAGCTTCCCTAACCTCGAGAGCACATCCCATGGAAAGCGGCTGAGCTTCATTCCCCTCAGGGCACCGATTGCTTAGTGGAGTAGCCCGCGTCACACACCCCACAAAGACTCGGGGGGCACTGCCTGTTAGAAGTCCGACTTCCGGGAAACGCAATAAACCCCTCAGCAAAACCTCGTAAGGCGGGGGGGGGGGGCAACAACATTTCGCCGAGCTCGACGCCTCTCTCATTGAGATTCTTGATTCCCTCAGAAGCCACAAGCAATTATGTAGGCGTAAGATGCTCCCTCGGGGCAGGGGAAATCAGTCCCAATACTACCACATTCAGAAAGAAAATGGGCACGACACCGAAGACTGCATTCTCCTAAAGGAGGAAGTCGAACGACTCGCACGCCATGGGCTCCTCAAAAAGTTTCACAAAAAGGATCGGGTCGCACAACCAACCTCGAGAGAGCCCATAAAGGGTCAACACCACGAGGGGACTCTTCTCAGGAAGCCGTTAAGGTCAGCTCAGCCCTTCCGGTTGAAGTACCCAAGATAATGATCGATGACAACGTATCCGCCAATGTGTTATTCCAATCAACTCTTCTCCAGCTCGGAATCTTCGAGAGAGACGTCTAGCTCAGATCAGGGGGCGCATATGTCACATACACCCAACGATTCTGACCATAGGAAGTATCATCCTCCCAGTGACTCTAGGGGTCCGCCAGTGCTAGCCACGTATGACGTACAGTTCATCATCGTCCAAACCACTTTAACATACGACACCATCTTCAGGGGACCAATTCTAAGGGCATTCCGCGCTGACGCACTGGCTCAAGGCATCACATTATATATCCATCTGCGGGATGCCTTTTTAGGGCCTTGGGGTCGTAGAAGCGCAAGCCGGCCCCAGACCAGTGCCCCCTGATTGTCTACTACTTTCCCTATTTTCTTCTTGAAGAATAAGCCGTGAATGTGGACTCACAAGCACCTGCACCTTTCTTTTCAACAATGGGGTGTCTATTTTCCCATCCACCGCAAACGGGTCATCCTAGGCGAGATTGGTGAAAGCATTTTTGCACCTCCCAGCCGAGATTGACAAAAGCCTTTCTACACCTCATACAAGATTAACGAAAGCCCTTATGCACCTTAGGCAAGACAGACAAAGGTCTGTATGCACCTCCCAGGTGAGATGGACAAAGGTTCATCTTCACCTTCACTTGGACGAACCTCGGTTCTCCTGAGGTGCAAAAGAATAAAGGTTCTTTGCCACATCCACCTGGATGGACTTTGGTCCTCCTGAGGTGCGAACGAACAAAGGTTTTTCGCCACCTTCACTTAGACGAATCCTGATTCTCCTATGGCGTGAACGAACAAAGGTTCTTCGCCGCCTCCACCCAGACGGACCCCGGTCCTCCTAAGGCGCAAACGAACAAAAATTCTTTGTCACCTCCAATCGGACAGACCTTGGTCCTCCTAAGGCGTAAACGAACAATGATTTTTTTTCCACCTGCACTTAGACGAACCCTGGTTCTCCTAAGATGGGAATGGACAAAGGCTCCTCTCCCCCTCCGAATGGCCGAACTCCGGTTTTACTAAAGGCACGAACAAAGGTTCTCCATCCCCGCTCAAGGAACGAGCAAGCACATGCACATCGCCTCCAAACCCTCAGCAGTCCATGACTCTCCGTAAAACACAAGTAAACAAGCAACGCTCAAGCTGTAACACCTCCCCTATAATGATCATATAATGGGTCCGGTCGGGGCCCCATAACATATAGACGCTACAACTTTAATATTATAAACTGGTTTAGGGTTTAGGGTGTTACCCATCTCAAAACTCAGCAAGAAAGCAGTAGAAACATAAAAACAGACACTAGAAGCTGTCCACAAAACATCGGAGTTCAAATGGCCTTATTTCCTATAACATTCAAATGTCCACAACATCATCCACACTAAACAATTCAGTGTGCCATAGCACTCCTCGGTTACCTCGGCATGCAAGCCGGATTTCAAAAAATGAAACATAACATGAGAACACACAGAGAATATCAGAAGGGGTACACTTCATGAGGCTTGGGCCTCTTTAGTCGGAGAGCTTGCTCTAGCTTGCGATTCTTGCCCTGTAAAAATTGGTTATAACGTGTGTCAGCAAAGACTGACCTCAACTATGTAACTAACACCCCTCCTCCCGGCCATCCCTAGCGTACCTTGGGGCACTCCATCACCCTGTAGGTCAACACTTCGTATGCATATATAATAAAACAAATATTAACGCAGAAATAATAAGGCTGGGTGTCTCTAATATCAAACATGTTTCTTTGTTGAGCATCAAATAAAAGGGGTCTACTATGCAACATGTATGCAAATTCGAGTTTCACCCAAGACACCATATAGTGTGTATGAGTCTAACATATCATCACACATCAATATGTCATAATAATCACATGAGTACTCTCATTTCCCCAAGGGCATACAAACCTAAGGCCAAGAACCCTCGTTGAGACCCCACCCGTACATGGATTACAACACCATCGGGCTTGTCCATTAGCTCCACCGTCCTTGCCAATTTTCACAAATCAAAGCACATTTGATGTTAAGGACACTTGCTTGACCCTGCTCGCTCGTGGGCTTCATCATCCGAGCTTGTCCAAAAGCTTAACATCCCCTTCAGTTTTCACAAAGGGGACTTGTCTTGCTGGGACACCCTCCACACGTGAATCACAACATTACGAGGTGTTGGGTATTGTATCCAAAATGACTTTGATTTGAAGAAACGTCCCTTGAACTAAGATGAATTGAGTTTGTATTTGATGTTGTTTCTTTAGTCATGTGCTTGCAACGTTTATTGCTAAGTACAAACCAATGTCAGGTTACAGTGGGTCACAAAACACATGACTATACAATGTAATCCCTCATTGTGTATGCCAATGTGTTGACTCACGTGTAATTTCTTTATTGGATTGTACTTCTATTTCTAGTGCATTAGAAGGATCAAGGAAGGATATGTTATCGAATACAAAAGGAAGGAAAAATTTTCCAAGTAAAATTTGTCGAGTATAGTAGTGGATACTCGTCGAATTTGTCGAGTTTATTTATGAATACTCGTCAAATTTGTCGTGTATACCTATTGATACTCGTCGTGTTTACTTGCTGAATATTTTTTATGGTCTTGGAAATCGGTTAAGTAAGATTCGTCGAGTATCCTCAAGTATACTCGTCGAATTCGTTGAGTGTACATATTGACACTCGTCGAATATACCAGTCGATACACGTCGAATTCGTCGAGTCTCACTGGAAAAATCTTCGAGCTCTCGAACTTACTTCTCTGGATTTATCTAAGTTAAATTCGTCAGATATAAAAGTGATTTGTTGAGTATACTCATGGATAAACTACGATACTCGACGAATGGACTTAGCGTAAAATTTTTTTATTTCCTGTCTGACGGGTTTCTGTTTCTATACGTCGGCCATGTAAAATACACGTAGACTTTTCGTTTAGGAAAGAATTTTCTAGCCGTTAGAAGAAGGAATCCTATAAATACCTAGAGTTAATTCGTTCAACCCTAATCGCTCTTCCGTACTTTAAAATCGAGAAAACGGCCGCTCATTTCGGACGGACGCACTGCTTTCAGAAAATGAAGAACGCCGACCTAGCTTCTTTCGATCAACGATTCTTTCAAGAAAGTTTTCGACATATCTTGTTTCAAGTTCTACTGAAGATTTTAGATCTAATCGAATCAAGATTTCAGATCTAGTCAGATCAAGATTTCAGATCAAGCTTTCAAGAGAAATTTCAAGTCTTCTCCTTCCATAAGAACTTCAAGCTTTTCATTTCAAGGAGGAAGAGGATAGAATACTTTCATATCCGAAGAAATAGATTGATATTCAATCTAAAGCATTGTATAAAATTACTTTTATACTCTAGTAGGAAGATTTCTCTTCCGAGGTATAGATCCTTGTGATAGGATTGAGTTGTAGGAGAGTTTGTTCTCCGAGTGTAGGAGAGGTTGTTCTCCGAAAAGTATGAGTGATGAGTCCGAGTTGTAAGAATTGTTTAAATCTGATAAAGGTGAAGTAGCCGAATCTAGCCCTTTGTGGTAGATAAGCGAGGCGGGATCGTGGACGTACCTAAATCGGGGAATCACTATAAATTCCTGTGTTGTGCTATGTTTGTTCTATGTGCTCTTTATATTCGTAATATTTTTAATCAGCTTTTAGACGCAGAACTCACCTATTCACCCCCTTTTAGGTGATTTAGGTAGACAACTAGATATTTTACGGGGTAAGCCAGCCAACCACAAATACAAAGTCACGCCTTCACAAACAAACAGACATCACAATCCATTACTTATTTTTCCCCACCCTAGCCAACGTTCATTCCCATATGAAACTAAAGGCATCACAATGATGTTTTTGCTGCAATCAGATTTCTAGCAAAAATCCATAATATGCACGTCAAGCAACATATCACTGATTCGGACCACCAGTCACGACAACGGCTTCACCCACAATGCCTAATCCACTAACAGAGCGGATTTATAATGCAAAACATGTCGGGGACGGACTCAATCGACCCGGTGACTCTTCTTGAACCAAGGCAACCCGAATCCCTCTCACTCGAGGGATCTAATTCCAAAATTTGCTAGAAAGAAAAAAGCATGACGAAAAGATGTCTTGCACTCACCCTAAGACCGAGAGGAGAGATATTGTTACCTTTCGGTATCTCTTTCTAGCTATGGCGATCTTGAATTGTAGGATGGAAGTGTGCGCCTTCAGGCCCTCTCCGCGATGTTGGTCTCGGATTATGAATCGGATCTCCGAAGCTCCAGCAATGGAGGAAACTATGTCGTCTTCCTCCTCCGCACTCTTTTGCTCACCAGTCATCAAGTGCCAAGAACTTGAGAAAAAGTTGCAACCATAAGGCTTGACAGAGCCTCATTGCTCTGCTGCAGCCCTTCAATCACAGTCTCACTATACACACCCGACAACTCACCCTCAGACTGGGAAGTCGCCTCGTCACAATACGCTTAGGCGGCATTCCTAATAATACAACGAACAACTTATCAAGACCTAGCTTAACACTAGAACTACTCAACTTAGTTCAGACCATACATGTATAAATACTTGCTCTTGCTGCTATCTTGCTCTGTGGTTTTCATAAATGATGTTATGCTTTAACTTAGAATGATACATGATCATCCTATTAACTCATGTGCATATAATATGAATGCATGAATTCTTATTCCTTTGTTTTAAAATCATGTATGTACATGTGTCATCATGTAGATCTTAACTTGACACGTGTGCTCATGCTATGTTATGTTATGCATGCAATATTATGCATTCTAGTAAAAACTTAATGCATATTATGAGCGGCGTACACATGAAATATTATGCATCTTATACTACATAATATCACATGTAACGAAAAATAAAATCTAATGGAAATCCATGTGATGATTGTTATATATCTCATACTACATAACAGTCTCATGTTACTTCCTATGAGGATTCATATACAAACACATATTATGCATCTCATATTACATAATATGTCATGTATACTTCTTGTCATGCTTATGAGTGTAGTGTTCATGCTTCAACCAATACGTGCTGATGACACATCAATGTGTGTGTTGGGTCTGGCGTTCCTTCACTTAACCTGTGGCACTCTGCTACTTATTTAAGAAATTAAGTAGAACCCTTTCCAACAGTCCGGGCTTTTGGAACAGTTGGCTATGCGCTTGATCCTACATTTGGTATCAGAGGAGGTCACGGGTTCAAGACCGGGGGGGCTATTAAATCCCGATTTTTCTCTTCTACCTGTGTGGGTCCGGTGGGTAAGACAACCGTGGACATGTGGTAACCCCACCTCTGAGCTGTGTGGGCCATGTGGTAACCCCGCCTCTGAGCTGACGGGTTGTGCTAGACGTCAGGGGGGATTGTTGGGTCCGGTGTTCCTTTACTTGTATCAACCTGCATTTTCTCAGCAGCGCGCTGTGAGGCCGACACCACAAGGGTCGGACTACTGCTCGGCGGCCAGCCCTCATTGGGACCAGCCGAGGCCGCCCATACCCGAGCTGCCTTGTCGCGGCCAAGTGAGCCGCCCGGATCTGGGCGGCCTCGCCACGGCCAGCCCTAACGAGGGCCGTCGAGCTGCTCGTGCCTGGGCGGCCTCAATGGCTGACCCCCGCGAGGGACGACCGAGGCCGCTAGGATTCGGGTATGCACGAGCAACCTCGCTGATCAACGAAGGCCGGCAGCAACTGCCTAGCAGTGTGTATAGCCTCCACCCTCGCTATCGAGGATCGCCATAAAAATGACGATCCGTGTGCTTGAAGCTGAGTGCTCTCAAGTTATTAGGCAAAAGTATTAAAATCTATAAAAAAACTCAATTTTACTTCATTTGGATAGTTGTTTGTTCACCAACTATGCTTCTTTAACACTCTCTCTTTCTCTCTTTACAACACGCGCACACACACTCGCTCTGCATAGTTCGTTGGCAAGCAACTCTGGCGGTGATTAGTCAACGAAGCTCGCAACTAAGACAAGATTTTCTCAGTAGGGAAAAAGGCTTCGGTCGCGTGCGAAACGCTAAAAGAAGCAATGAGTCCCCAAGAGACCATCGGGAAGGATCCTAGGAGGAGCGTGAAAAACCTAGAAGCGCGCAACGAACACACCCTAACTCTCTCGTCTATAAAAATGTAACGAGGTGCGACCTGTCACCCTCGCCATGCAGGGGACAACTGCAGGTGCTCAGGCAAGAACGAACTCCTATTACTTTTCATGAAATTCATAAATTTTTATGATGAAAATATAGTTTGAGTTTAACTTTTGATGGTCGTGTCCCTCAGCTCAGTGAATCAACTAGTTCACAGGTAAAAATATACATATAACGCATCGGAAAATATTTTATTTAGTTCATTTATTATCCTATATGAGCATGAAAATCCATTAGAATAATTAATGATATGCACACCTCTAGATTTAATATAAGTACTAAAAGAGCTTTTATGTTCATTAAAATAGAGTGACATTTGATTTAAAAGGATGTCATGAGTATGAGATAAAAATATTGATCTTTTTATACTTTGAAAATAACTAACATGCAACCTAGCATAAATCCTTCCTAGAGAGCAAGTTGGTAAAACAAACCAGCAAGAAAATATCATAGAAGTTAGTAAATAGTCTAACATCTACAATAATTCACTGTGAACGTCAATAACCTGATACGAACCCACAGAACAACAGCTATGTCTCAACCAAAGTAAGAAATATAAAACTACCTCATGAAGGTGAGGGAAAGAAACCACTGCTACAAAAGCCCACGCCAGAAAACACCAACTCTAGCTGCCCAGACCGCTACTGCTCCGAGCATGAGGCATTCAAAAGAAAAGAATGACTCAGTAAGAAATGTACAAGTGGCAGTAAAAGGCCAAAAGTAAGCGAAGTTAAGGGTTACCAACCCAAATCAGACTAGCTGAAAGAAAACCTTAGTATCCAAGGTCATATAAACAGTAAGCATAAGAGAAGTCACAATGGGTTAGATATTACTAAAACTCACACCAAGTGTGAGTAACTTTAGACTTCAACAATCATAAATGAGTATAGATATACATGTTTACTTATATGCAAAAGAGACTGATCAACTCAAACGCGTGAATCATTACCACCGGTAAAATGGTATTGAGGCGGTGGTCACATTGTCCAATCCAAACCATCAGACCAAACATCTCAACAAGACACTGTGGTGACGGTCACATTGTCCAACCCAACCCACCATCCCATAAAAGAGAAAAGGAAACCCACAAGGGGTAATGATTCACAAACCGACACTGAGGTGATAGTCCTTTATCCATTGCCAACCAAATGCCAAAATAAAAATAATAACCATAATATAGAGGTAACCCGAAGGTACCCAAGACTTAGCAGGGGAAGAATAATCCGGGAATTTCCAAGTGTAAACACCCTTACTCGACGAATTCGGCTTGACCTCAAATCGATACTCGACGAATTCGGCTTGACCTCAAATCGATCTCGATGAACTCGGCTTAACCTCAAATCGACACTCAACGAACTCGGCTTGACCTCAAATCGATACTCGACGAAGTTGGCTTAACCTCAAATCGATACTCGATGAACTCAAATCAACATCAAATCGATACTCGATGAACTCGACTCAACCTCAAATCGATACTCGACGAACTCGACTCAACCTCAAATTGATACTCGACGAACTCGACTCAGTTATACGACTAACCCGTCGGACATCACCCGAGATCTATCAGAAGGGTTCTATCTAACCAAGATTTGTCATACTTCTACAAGTTAGAAGGCTTGGATCCTAACCGAAAGAATGATTCCACGAACTGGCAATTTTTACATCCTAATCGAGGACAAGTTTGAAAAAAAATCTAAAGAACAAGGGGAGGAAAGGGGACAAGAGAGCAAACCACCATTTGCCTCAAAACTTCAGAGAATCGGTTTCCCAAGCGCTCTGTTTCAAGAATCGGCCGCAAGACCTCCTCGCATACGATCTTTGAAACTTTTCGGGACAAAACAAGAGTTAAGTTCAAATACCCTAACGCCAAAAATCCATGAAACGAAAAAAATATTACCGCGCACGCATAGCTCTCGGGGAGAGATTTCCGGATCTATGCTCTGTCGAAGGTTTCGCTCACCGGACCCCCGCGGCGGCGATCGAAAGGTTCGCGACGAAATCTCTGCCTCTCTATCGATCTCTGGTTCTGTCCTCTTTTAGGAAAAGATGAGATATCATATATATATATACATATATATATATACATATATATATATATAGCGCTGTGTGAATGTGCGAAGAAGGCCGAGACTGAAGAAGGCTGAGACACAGTCTGATTGCATTTCACCGCCCCTGCATCACACGGTCTGCGTCATCCCACAGCTGTCGCCGGCGACTGCGGGCTCGCCGGCCTCCGGCCGCCCGGGGTTCGTCAGCGTGGCTTGCGAGCCTGCAGTCGCCGGCAGTGGCGGTGGGATGCTGTAAATTTTATTTTGCAGCGGTGGCGCTGCGGCTGCGGGCTCGCCGACCACCGGCTGCCTGGGGTTCGTCGGCATGGCCGCCGCCGAACACCGGTAGACCGGTGTCCTGCGAGCCCGCAGTCATCAGGGTCGTCGCTGCAAAAAATCTCTTCGCACGGGTTCATGTAAGAATGTATTCGCGTAGGAATCCGGCCCTATATATAGAGAGGGGGGAGAGAAATTTTATATAGAGAATCGGTTCTCTGAAACCTTACACGGAGAATCACAAAATTGACCCTCAAATGTATATTATTTCAAAAATTGATCAACATGAAAGTTGTAGATCTCATCGAGATCTACAATTTTTATGTTGATAACTTTTTGATTTGAAGCCGTTTAGGCCCTCGATTTGAGCCCCGAAAAAAAGTCACGCCGAATCTGGACGTCCGTACATATGTTCGGCGTGACTTTTTTAGGGGTCCAAATCGGGAGCCTAAACGGCTTCAAATCAAAAAGTGATCAACATGATCTTTGATGTTGATCACTTTTTGAAATAAGATACATTTGAGGGTCAATTTCGCAATTCTCTGTGTAAAATTCAGAGAACCGGTTCTCTATGTATAACTACTATATATATACTAGCACCTTCGAACGGGCTTCGCCCGTTCTCGACGTCCCCCCCCCCCCCCCGGCTGGCTTCGCCCGCCCCTCGGCTGGCTTCGCCGCCCTCCAACGGTTATTTAAAATTTTTTAATTTAACAATATTTAAATTTTTTATTAGGATTTTTAATAATTTTATTAATTATTTTAAGAATATAATTAAATCATAAAATAAAAACCAAATAAAACAGTTAAATAAAAACTCATTAAAAAACAAAAAAATAATAATTAAAAAATCCGTAAAACAGTTCCGCTTCTGCCTCCGGCACGGCGCTGCTTCCCTGCACACCGATGCCGCCGCCGGCGGCCTGTCCGGCGCCCACCGGAGGGTTCGCCGGCCTTTGGCGAACCCGCTGGGGGTTGTCCGACTGCGAGCGGGCAGGGCCACCGTCGGCGGTGGCCCTGCCCGTGAGCCCTAAAACTAGAGCTTACGGGCAGGCGGTGGCCCTGCCCGTTCGCCGCTGGACAGCCGGCGACAAGCTCGTCAGGGGTCGGCGAACCCCCCAGTGGGGTCCAGTCAGGCCGCCGACGGCGGCGTGGTGAGTCCGTGAAGGAGGGTGTGGGCAGAAGTGGTAAACTGGGAATTCTGGGAGTTGGGAGATCCGTGAAAACAATGTTTTGGCTATTTGCAGGTCTGCTGTATTAAATCCAACGGCTATTCTTTCAATCATTCTCATCCAACCGTCCAGATTCAACTGTCACAACAAGAAAAACATTGATTAGCAACGAGCAAAATTCATTGCTAATTAGCTAAATTCGTTGCCAATATTAATTAGCAAAGAATTTAGAAACAGAAATTATTTGTAGCTAATATGACTCTAGCTAAATTTAGCAATGAATTTATTTCTTTCTAATTAGCAAGAATTTTTTAGGATGGAAGTCTTTTGATGCTAATTTTTTGTATTTTATATAATTATTTGGTTAAATTAAAATAATATTTATATACAAAAAAAATATTTTTAATATGCATCTGTTGGCTGCTGAGAATCGAACAGCATATCTCTCATAAATAATTTCTTTACCTAACCAACCCTCCTAATTAATAAATTCATTTTTATGTGACGGTAATATATATATAGGGCCGCGTTCATACGAGAAGAGAAATGTCATGCGAACTGTGCGAACTCCCTCATTTAGACACCAAAATGGACATGTAATATATGGATTTTGACTGGCTCGACGAGACCTACAACTTTCATGTTGAACACTTTTCCTAATTTTGCACGGATTAGCCGGATTTTGGACCCGAAAATATCTGGGCGGAACGTGACTCGTTCCGCCCAGATATTTTCGGGTCCAAAATCCATATAATCCGTGCAAAATTAGGAAAAGTGTTCAACATGAAAGTTGTAGGTCTCGTCGAGGCAGTCAAAATCCATATATTACATGTCCATTTTGATGCCCAAATGAGAGAGTTCGCACAGTTCGCACGGCATTTCTCTTCTCATATGAACGCGGCTATATATATATATATATATATATATATATATATATATATATATATATATATATATATATATATATATATATATATCTTTACTACTATAATAGAAATACTGTGGTCTGCAGATAACATGAGTTTGAAATTAGAGGGTAATTAGGTGGCCGTCGGATTTCAGATTTTTGATCATGAACCGTTGTATCAAACCAACCCTCTATCCAGACTTTTTTATAGGCCTCTTAAACCTACTTTAGGACAGTCCTAAATCTACTATAGGACAGCAAAAAACTAGCGGACCTGCAACCGGCGAGCCCGCAAACAACCAGCAAGCCCATCCCGGTGAGCCCGCAAACAACTAGAAAGCCCGCCCGCAAGACAGCCAGCCAACATTACTTCAAATATCTAATGCTGAATATTGAATATATACCCGCAAAAAACCGAAGAATGGACGGTGTGGGACTAAACCCGCCTGTTTAGGCACGGAAATCAGATTTTTCGGGGCCCAATCTGAGGGTCAAGATGGCTCCAAAACGAAAAGTGGTCAACATGAAATTCCAATAGATCTCGGCGATACGAACAACTTTCATGTTGATCACTTTTTGATTTGGAGCCTCCTTGACCTTCGATTTGGGATTCGAAAAGTCTGGGAGGCGAGACTGCTACAGTAAATGCACGGAAATCAGGTTTTTCGGGGCCCAATATGAGGGTCAAGATGGCTCCAAAACGAAAAGTGGTCAACATGAAAGTTGTAGATCTCGGCGATCCGAACAACTTTCATGTTGATCACTTTTTAATTTGGAGCATCCTTGACCTTCTATTTGCGACCTGAAAAGTCTGGGCGGCGAGACTGCTACAGTAAAGACACAGAAATTTGGTAAAATAATAATATATATATATATATAACAGCCCGGGTGCGGGCGAACCCCGCCGGGGGGCGGGCGAAGCCCGCCGTCGCCGGCCGGGTACTGTGGCGCGTGGCCATCGGGCCGGAGGCCCGTGCCTGTCACTCGTATATATTATAAAGAAATATGGTGGCCTGCATATAGTATGAGTTTGAAATTAGAGGGTAATTAGGTGGCCGTCGGATTTCAAATTTTTGATCATGAACCGTTGGATCAAACCAATCCTCTATCCAGACTTTTTTATAGACTTTTTTATAGGCATCTTAAACCTACTATAGGACAGTCCTAAACCTACTATAGGACAGCCAAAAAACTAGCGGACGCACAACCGGCGAGCCCACAAACAACCCGCAAGTCCATCCCGCGAAAACCTGCAAGCAAGCCCGCCCGCAAGTCAGACAGCCAACATTACTTCAACTACTGAATGCGTAATATTGAATATATACTCGCAAAAATCCTAAGAATAGACTATGTGGGACTAAAACAGGCGGGTGAATTGTTCACCCGCCTGTTTAGGCACGGAAATCAGATTTTTCGGGGCCCAATATGAGGGTCAAGATGGCTCCAAAACGAAAAGTGGTCTACATGAAAGTTGTAGATTTCGGCGATCCGAACAACTTTCATGTTGATCACTTTTTGATTTGGAGCCTCCTTGAACTTCGATTTGGGACCCGAAAAGTCTGGGCGGCGAGACTGCTACAGTAAAGGCACGGAAATCAGGTTTTTCGGGGCCCAATATGAGGGTCAAGATGGCTCCAAAACGAAAAGTGGTCAACATAAAAATTGTAGATCTCGGCTATCCGAACAACTTTAATGTTGATCACTTTTTAATTTGAGCCTCCTTGACCTTTCGATTTGAGGACCCGAAAAATCTGAGCGGCGAGACTGCTACAGTAAATGCACGGAAATCAAGTAATATAATAATATATATAAAAAAACAGCCCGGGTGCGGGCGAAGCCCGCCGGGGGGCGGGCGAAACCCGCCGTCGCCGGCCAGGTACTGTGGCGCGTGGCGAAACCCGCCGTCATCGTGCGTGTGTGTCTATATATATATTTTTATATATATATATATATATATATATATATATAGATTAATGAATTTCCGCGCAACGCTTTTTGGACAAAAAAACGCGCTTCTCGGAAAAATGAAAAAAACACCTCTTTAACAGCATTTTTAGAAAAAGTGGTCAACATGAAAGTTGTAGATCTCGACGAGATCTACAACTTTCATGTTGACCCGGCTTTTTCTAAAAATGGCGTTTAGAAGGTCTATTTTCAAAAGGCGCCACGAAGTGGGGTTCGCCCGGTAAATATTACGAATTTTTTTTTGCGCGGACCCCATTCGCGCCTTTTGAAAATAGACCCCATAAACAGCATTTTTAGAAAAAGTGATCAACATGAAAGTTGTAGATCTGGCGTCGAGATCTACAACTTTCATGTCGACCACTTTTTCTAAAAATGCTGTTAAGGGGGTGTTTTTAATATTTTTCCGAGGAGCGCGTTTTTTTGTCCAAAAAGCGCTGCGCGGAAATACAGTGGCCCTTATATATATATATATATATAATATATATATATATATATATATATATATATAAAAATATATAAATTATATATATATATATAATTATATACGAGCATCTTCGCACGGGCTACGCCCGTGCTCGATGCTCTCGGGCGGCCTTCGGCCGCATCCAGGCGGGCTTCGCCCGCCTGCGCACGGGCTTCGCCCGTGCTCTATGCGTCGTCGCGGGCTGCGCCCACCTATGAGCGGGTCCTGCACATGCATCCGATTTTTTTTTCAAAACATATGCATATGAGTACTTAAAATGACCGCAAAAAAATATGAATTACTATTCCTATTTTTATTTTATATAATTTTACAAATTTTAATCTATAAAAATTAATTAATCTGGCTCTTTCTTTCTCTCTCTTTATCAATCTATCTCTCTCTCCCTCTCTCTTCCTTTCTCTCCCGCCCCCTCTCTCACCCTCTCCCTCCACTCCCTCTCTCCCAAATCTTCCCCCTCTCATGCTCTCTCTCATGATCCAATGGCCAATATTCAATCTATGGTGTGCCTCCCAAATGTCATATTCCCTTATATATAAAGATATATATATATATATATATATATATATATATATGGGTTTAGGAACCCTATGGTAGAAGCTCAAGCTTTTTTAGGAGCTTAAAAAAGCTTGGAGTTGGTTCTTCCACAATACATGTCGAAATTAGGCAAATAATATGATCGCATTTTGTAGCTAAGAACGAGATCTACAACTTTCATGTTGAACATTTTTTCAAAATTTGCATGATTTAGCCGGATATTTGATCAGACCGAAAGGTTGCTGGCTCGAATTTTGAAATTTATTATTATTATATTCATTTCGAGTCAGCAAGCTTTCATGCAAGATTCCGGCCTAACCGTGCAAATTTTGGAAGAATGTTCAACATGAATGTTGTAGATCTTGTTCTTGGTTATAAAATGCATATATTATATGCCTAATTACGATATGTATTATGGGAGAACCAACTCAATCTTTTTTAGCCTTAAAAAAGCTCGAGCTTATATATGTAATTCCCTATATATCTATACTATATAATAAAGAAGTATCGTGGTCTCTCGATAGTAATGAATTTATAATTCATGGAATTAATCAGAACCGTCCGATATGAATGCATTATTCAGCAGCCGTCTGATCAAATATCCGATCTGGACGATCATGAAATCTCAGCCGTCCGATCATCGGATCAATCATGGCCGTCCGTTACTTTTTTATAGGTCTCCTAAACCTACCACTAGGGTGTCCTAAACCTATGTGAAATTACGATTTTATCCCTATAAATCTTAAAAATTGGGGAGAGGAGCTAGCTATTAAAATTAAATTTTAATTTAAATGCAGTTGTCCGGTTTTGATCGTCAGGACCTCAAGGAGTCAGCAAGAACAACTCAAACCAATGAGCCAAGTAAGCAATTATGCCACGTAACATTTCAAATAATTTATACTTATAATGTTATAATTTATGTCGATTTTTATAAAAGAAATTTATTTATATAAATATATGTATAATATAATTCATTATTATGTATAAGTATACTATCTTTTTCTTAAATTATCGTTATGGGTTCGACGAAGTTATCTCCGAGCGCCAGACGAAGCCTTGCCGGGAGGCGGGCGAAGCCCGCTGTCGGCGGTCGGGTAACTGTGGCGCGTAGCCATAGGGCCAGCGGCCCGTGTCGGGCACTAGTATATATATATATATATATATATATATATATATATATATATATATATATATATATATATATATATATATATATATATATATATATATATATATATATATATATATATATATATATATATATATATATATATATATATATATATATATAGTGAATCGGAGTGGTTAAAAAGGAAAAGTAGACCCTAATTAACAGTTTGTTAAATTGATTTAAAAAAACGTCGGATTATTATTATCTCCAGCGGTTATACGGTGCTGTTTAGATAAATGAAAGCATGGCCGGATTTCGTAAGTCTACTTAGCCTCCACTAACCACTCCAATTAGTCTTTGTTAAGCATGTTTAGGATAAGATTAAGAAAAAGTACATAACCATGATGGAGACCCTCAAGGTCCCAGGCGATACATAATTTATAATTGTTGCGGGCCGCTCGAGGCTCTAGATATATCGGACTAACTAAACCGTCTTAGCCCGCGGAACAGTCGAGCGCGCAAACAGTCACTGAAAAGAGAGCTGACAAGAAGACTTTTTTTAACGTCAAAAACCTGTGAACATGGTGAAAAATCACGTGATCAGATCGGAGCCGACCAAACTTTCACTATTCGGTGCTATTTTACAAGGGTTTTTAGAGAATGCGAGGGCGACAAACCGCTCCTCGTTACAAATATGGAGGAGAAGAGAGACATTCAGAGGGTGATATGCCATCACTCGCAAAACCGAATATTTGTTCTTGCTCGCGGTGGAGAACATGCACGCTCTGGAGACTGGGCAGACTTTTGCAGATGCTCGGATGCTGGAGCGATGAGAGCTTGCAGTTGTCTTGTGGGAGCTGATTGTTGAGTACGCCGAGCGCAGGTTGCTCACAACGGTGAAAAGGGCACGCGCGGAGTGGAATGCACGGAGACGGATGAAAACGGCGGAAGGATGAAGAAGATCTTCGAGGAATCTTTGAAGTTCTTGAAGATATTCAAGGGCGGGCTCAAAGATCTGGGGAGTCCCCGATGGAATTCCTGAGCACGCAGGAGGAGAAGCCCCTAGGAGAAAAGGTGAGAATAAAGGAGACCTTGATGTACAATTTATTGGCCTCGATTGTGGTTATGGTGGTTACGTGGATATCCGCAGACCATAAACACCTCTTTTATTATTTACAGACTGTTTTAATATAGTTTAACACGCGTATTATTTTAATATTTTAGCCTCGCGCAGTTTGATATAATAGAGTAATTTTATGTGCAAACTCATTTTGGCTACATGCAAACCATGGTTATGTGCAAACCGAAAAACTTTAGGTACACTTATCTAAAATTGATTTGCACTTAACAAATTTGATTTGCATTTAACGCCACTCATATAATATTAGATATTTGCCTCCACCCACCAATGTTGGTTACACCGATAGTTACCTGTACATCTGATGGTAGAGATCGTGTAGGGATGATCAGACAGTGAAGGTGGGACGATCGGCGGGGGTGGTCAGCGGCGAGCCCTCAGCGGCAGGAAGTTGTCCGGGAGAGAGAGAGACTTCGATCGGCCTTGTATAGGCCGGCCAAGCAGAGGCCGCCCATGCCCCGGGTGGCCAACCGGTGGTCGGCCTCACGGAGGCCAGCCGAGGCCGCCCTCGCGTCGGGCGGCCAGGCAGGGGCCGGCCTTGCGGGACCGATCTGGCCGAGGCCGAGGCCAAGGCCACCCGTGCCCCAGGAGGCTAAGCGGCGGCCGACCACGTGGAGGCGGCCAAGGCCGAGGCCGCCGCTGCGTCGAGCTACCAAGCGGCGGTCAGCCTTGCGGAGGCAGGCCAGGCGGAGGTCTCCCACGCGCCGGGTGGTGCTCAGCGTCCGAGGAGAAGGCGGTGGGGGGGCTAGCATTGTCGGCCGCCTGCGGCTGGCGTGGTTGTTGGGAGCGTGCACCTGGCAGTTAATGCGTGGATCAGGTGTGTGGATTGCACGTTCAATGGTTATTTCCAAAACTCCCACTTGCCTTAGTGTGGGACATTAGGAATTCCCACTACTTGCAGACCAAAATTCCTAGAAATTAAGAGTGGCCCCATCAATACTCTTTTAATTTATATAAGCGCATAAACCTTTTGTCTTTGTTCGCTTACTTTCTATTATGGGTCGCTTGGTGCTCTTACGGGCCAACAAAATTGGACCATCTTAGCTAACCAACAATTGAATAGCTACACGTTTTACATGGAAAATACCGAATAGAAAAAAACACTGGGCTAGGACCAGATCTAATAAAATCAACTAGTAATAGTTGATTACAAGAGTTAAAGTTTATGAGAGTGATAGATCACCGCTTCTTTACGAGTTTCTCTCGAGAAAGTTAAGTCTTTGATTATTGGTGCTTGCAAGAGCAGTTTATGGAGCAAGTACGTCCCCGAGCTCTGAGCAAGAGGAGGATGAACAGAGAGTCAAGTCTTCAACGGAAAACTATAATCAAATTGATTGGAATTTAGGATTTAGTGAAATTTGTAACGGTGGTATATGCAGAATATTATGCAAAAAGGCCCAATCGATCCAAACAAAGTCCCAAGTCATATTTTTGAAATTCAATTAACCTATGCAAATGCTTTGAGAGTCACTAGACGCATGTTCTAGCTTTTGAAACTCAGAAACCGGTTCAAAAGAGTTCGGACTAAGAGAGGCAGCTTGTGTTACTTAATTCACCGTCGGACGATCGAGATCTGGTATTTTGAGCCTAAAGTTGACTTTCATCAAAGGAATAATGGATTGCCTACACTCAGACCTGCGAGCTACAGTGAGGAGGTCCCTCTACACATCCAAAAGTTTTCTTGCAACTTCCCTTTTCAAATCAAAACTGAGCATGGCACCTCGAATGGTACGGAGGTGAGACTCAAAACAGGCGAGCTCTAGGTGGTTGGGTATGCCTTCTCTGACCCTGGCGATTGTTGGTATCCAAACTACCAAAAGGCTGTTGTCGATTGAACTGGACAAGTCACAAAATTGGGATGACCTGGACTCGCCCTGCCCACCATGTGGAGAGAGCGTTGCACCCCCGAGGAAATGACTGTCCCTGCCTTGCCTTGCTTACTCGGCGGAGAGTACACCCTATCATCTGGGCTCACCCTCTAGGCCGCAGGTTGAGCCCGCTCCTGTCCTGTGGCGTGCCCAATCACCTTTTCGGACTCGCCCATTTCACACTTTGGTTAACCCTGCTCTCACTTGGTTTTATTGGGACGAACCTTCTTACTGCAAGCTGAATATTGGTTCTAAACAATCTCCGCTCTCTGCGAACTCGCTGGAGGTCAAAAAGGAATGTTCAACCATTTTTTAGTGAGCCATGACTGTAGAGTGCATAGATTAATGAGCCCGTCCATTTCCTTTTCCTATATATATACATGGGTGATGTTACCCCCCTGTTGAAAGAAACAAAGAATCCAGATGGAGCTTCGCTGGCTAGCGCGATGCCTTGGGCGAAAGATGAGGAACTCGTGATGTCCTCTATTTTTGGGCTCATTGGTGAGCTCTCTGCGAAACGACATTGAGAGTTCGACAAAAAATGGTCAAGGAAAAAGAGGAAGACCGCCTCTCAATATGTCGTGGAGAGACCTACCCCACCTCCTAAATCGACTGTGATGTGCGAGCCCTCTCTAAAAGAGATTGAGAGCTCGCTATGTAACACCCCTATCCGTCGCATAGCATATAGCAGTAGGTCCGGTCGGGGCCCGACGTCATATACCACGGACAGACCGGTTGGTTACGCGTTGAAACCACACAACCAATCAGAGCGTCCTACACAACACCTAGCGGAAGCAATTTAATTAAGTTGCAAAAAGATAAGAACCCTGCCACAGAGCATGAATGTCCACTATAACCCAGGAATGAGTACATACACAAAAGAGTTCACGGCCTTAAGGCCTTACAAAAGTGTTCGCTTAACAAGATAGCGTCTTTCATACATCGGCGCGCAGGCCGGCCATACATGAATATGAAAAAGCTAATAACTAAGCCTTCGAGGGCTGGCGCTGCAACTTGGGCTTTAGCCCGCTATTTGCCGCTTGGCTCCGCAGCAGCACCTGTAGAAAGCAATCCACCCAAGAGGCGGCAATACAAAAGGGCAACGGTCAGCAAAAGCTGACCAAATTATAACGACCCCGTCCCGTTTCTCGGGACGGCGGTGCTCCTTCCCTGCATATAAAACTACCATAGCAATTCTATAGAGTATTCTATTCGCCACAAGTGTCGGCACGCACGGCCGCACACTCCGTACTCTCAGGGCACTAATCGGTGAACCCGGTCCGGACCCAGTCCGACACCGCGATTCCACCACCATCCCTCGGATGGCAACACTCGTGAGCATTTAGCCCTTTCAGCCGAAGCCTAGGCCCGTTTCCAGCCCCCCGGGAAGTCCCATGTACTTTAGGTCGCTTCTACCGAGACCACTTGGAATGGGTAGAGTTCCACCCGCCCGTTGCTCACTTCACCACGGCCACTTAGCCATCGGTGCGGGCCAAGTTTCTCCTCATTCCCACAATCGATCAAAACACGCACATAACCCCGTTATGTACCGATTTGCCCTCCAAGGCAACATCGTGGCGGCAATGCGATTCCGCCCAAGCTTTCCGGGTGCGCCTCGAGGTTAACCCCCAAGGATCCCTGTATGCAATCTACCGCGTAGAAATTTCGGAAAACTAAAATCCTCGGCGCGGAGTCTTCTCCGGCCATGCAATGCAAACATCACCGGTCCGGGTTAAACCCGAATAGGCTTCACACACAATGCCTACGCCCGTACTCCGATTCCGGGCTCTAACAACGGGGACTTTACATATCTACCCGAAGGGATTCCGCGCCTCAACGCTCACTCGCGAGAGGGGGATTTCCCCATGCATAGAAAGAAGGGCGACTACACATGCCCTATGAAGAGGATCGTTACCCTCGCATTTTTCCGCGGCGCCAACGAAAACTATGCGGTTGGAAAGCACCGCAACGGCATCACCTCCGCGGATCTGGACTCGGATCGCGATTCGGGGCTCCGGAGCTCCTCCGGCGGCCGGATCTTGGGCTCCTCCTTCCTCTTGCTCTCCCTTCTCTCTAAACACTTAGAGAGAGAGTGGACCAAAGAAAAATGAGGATTCAAAACCCTAATCCCGGCTAATAACCCCCCAGGAGCAGCCCCCACCGTCGGATCCAGATCCAAGGGAACGAACGGCCGAGATTAGATCCAAAATCCCAAAAACTGGGCCGAACACGGCTTGACACACGGCCGTGTGTCTGGTCGTGTAGCTCATTCGCCGATCGACACGGCTCCTGACACGGCCGTGTGCCACGGGCCGTGTTACCTGGAGCTTCAGGACGATCGTCGGGCTTCCAGAACACGGCTTCGAACACGGCCGTGTTCGAGGCCGTGTGCCCCACACACGGCTTGAGACACGGCCGTGTGTCTCAGGCCGTGTCCTTCTCTGACTCGAGACTGCACAAAAACACTGAACACGGGTAGGCACACGGCCGTGTGCCAGGCCGTGTGCCCCTGTTCAGACCTCCAAAAGGCTGCTTGATCGCCCCGCGATCATCTCCGAGGTTGGGGTCTTACAACTCCCTCCCCCTTAAGAGAATTTCGTCCCGAAATTAAGAACAGAGACTACACAAAAATAAACAAATCGAGTACCTGAGGGGAACAACTCGGGGTACTCCTCGCGCATTGTCTGCTCTCGCTCCCAAGAGAGCTCCTCGCGCCCGCAGTTATCCCAACGGACCTTCACCATTCTGATTTCCTTGTTCCGAAGCCGCTTGACTTCGAAATCCTCAATAGATATGGGCTTGACTTTCATTGTCAATCCTTCCTCAACCGGTACTTGGTCAGCCGCGATCACCTGCGATGGCTCTTGCACCGCCTTCCGCAACACAGAAATGTGGAACACATCATGTAATCCACTCAACTCCACTGATAGCTTCAAACGGTATGCAGCTTCGCCGACTCGCTCCAGGACCTCAAAAGGTCCAAGGTACCTTGGGCTCAGCTTCTTCAAGCGTCTCACCCGCGAAACCCCCTTGAACGGCTTCACTTTCAGGTATACCCAATCGCCTACCGCGAACTCCACGTTCCGGTGCTTGGCATTGTAATACTTCGCCTGCCGGTCCTGAGCGATCAACAAGCGCTCCTGAATGATCCGCACTAACGAGGTAGCACTCTCCACCTCCTGCTTCTTGTACAACCTTGCCTCACCCGCTTCAAGCCACGATAACGGCGTGCGGCACTTCCTACCATACAGGGCCTCGAAGGGCGCCATTTGTATACTCGCTTGGTAGCTGTTGTTGTACGCGAACTCCACCAAATAAAGGTGGTCTTCCCAATGCTTCCCGAAGTCTAGAACACACATGCGGAGCATGTCCTCCATCGTTCTATTAACCCTCTCGGTCTGCCCATCCGTCTGCGGATGGAAAGCTGTACTGAACTTTAACTTTGTCCCCAGCATCTGCTGCACCAACCTCCAGTCATTTGACGTGAACCGCCCATCGCGATCACTCACAATGCTACGAGGCACACCATGCAGCCTAACAATATTGTCAACGTACAACTTTGCCAGTTTCTCCACTGGATCATCCTTCCTATGCGGAATGAAATGCGACACCTTAGTTAGCCGATCTACGATCACCCAGATGGCGTCGTTCCCCTTCTGCGACCTTGGCAACCCGTGCACAAAGTCCATAGATATATCGTCGAATTTCCACTCCGGTATAGGCAAGGACTTCAGAAATCCTCCCGGCTTTTGGCATTCCGCCTTCACCAAGGCGCATGTTTGGCATTTGGCCACATACAACGCCACATCTTTCTTAAGCCCCGGCCACCAAAACAACTTCTTGAGATCGCGATACATCTTCGTGCTCCCTGGGTGGATTGAGTACTTGGTATGATGAGCCTCGTACATCAACTCCGCCCGGAGGTTGCCCCTACTTGGGACGCACAAACGATGATCCTTCCTTAATAACCCATCTTCTACCGAGAACTGGGAATTTGACCCATCCAGAGCGGCCTCCAAAAGCTCCTTCATGGAGTCATCCAATTCCAATGCCTGCCGAACCCGGTCAGCCAGGTCATACTGCACCTCTGTCCAGTTTAACATTGCTTTGGCGCTCGTCTGCTTGTCAACGCAACAGATCTCAAGCTCCTCCAACTCCCGCACTAGCCGCTCATCATGTACCGACAACCAGTTGGCTCGGGCGGGAGCCCTGCGGCTCAGCGCATCCGCAACTGCGTTGCCCTTCCCGGGTACATAATGTATCTTGAAGGTGTAGTCCCCCAGGAACTCCATCCACCTCCTCTGCCTCATATTGAGATCCTTTTGATCCAACAAGTATTTTAGGCTCTTGTGATCGGTGTATATGTCGACCCTTACTCCGTATAGGTAGTGCCTCCACAACTTGAGTGCAAATATCACAGCCGCCAACTCCAAGTCGTGCACCGGATAATTTCTTTCATGCACCTTTAGCTGACGCGATCCATACGCTATCATGCTACCATGCTGCAACAACACGCAGCCCAAACCGCTACCCGAAGCGTCGCTATACACCTCAAAGCCCTCGGTCCCACTCGGCGAACTAAGCACTGGCGCCGTGGTCAACCGCCTCTTCAGCTCCTCAAAAGCTTGCACGCACTCTTGCGTCCACAAGAATTTCTGATCCTTCCTTGTCAACTTCGTGAGAGGTAACGCTACCCGCGAGAAGTTCTCTACGAAGCGCCTGTAATATCCGGCAAGCCCGAGAAAACTACGGACTTCCGCGACAGAAGATAACGCAGGCCACTCCCGTATCGCAACAATCTTCGCCGGATCCACCGCTATACCTTCCTCCACTCACTATATGACCAAGGAACGCTACCGAGGGTAGCCAGAACTCGCACTTGGAGAACTTTGCGTAAAGCTCATTCCTCCTCAGAGTCTCCAACACTAAATGCAAATGCTTGAAGTGGTCTTCTTCGCACTGCGAGTATACCAAAATATCGTCAATAAAGACGATCACAAAGCGATCCAGGAAATCTCTGAACGTCCTGTTCATCAGGTCCATAAACACCGATGGCGCATTCGTCAGTCCAAACGGCATGACCGTGAACTCGAAATGCCCATACCTCGTACTGAACGCCGTCTTCGGGATATCACACTCCCTGATCCTCAGCTGATAGTACCCCGACTTCAAGTCCAACTTGGAGTATAGCGACGATCCGACTAACTGATCAAAGAGATCATCAATCCTCGGGATCGGGTACTTATTCTTTTCCGTCAACTTGTTCAATTCTCTGTAGTCGATGCACAATCGCATACTACCGTCCTTCTTTTTAACGAAGAGGACCGGTGCGCTCCAAGGCGACGAACTTGGACGCACATAACCTTGCTCCATCAGCTCCTCCAGCTGAACCTTCAACTCCGCCATCTCCTTTGGCGCCAACCTATAAGGAGCACGTGACACGGGTTTGGCACCCGGCACGAGCTCGATCGTAAAATCAATCTCTCGCTGCGGTGGGGCTCCGGGAAGGCTATCCGGGAACACATCGGGGTATTCGCAAACCACGGAGATGCTATCCAACGGGGACTTTGGCTCCACAGCCCCCACTATCGCAAAGAACAGCTCTGCACCAGCACGAACCGCCTTCACCACCTGAAGAGCAGACATTAGTGTCTTGCTCGACCCCTTAAGCCCCTCGAAAGTAGTCTCCCGCCCTACACCCAGCTTGACCTCCTTACGGTCGCAATCGATCCAAGCCTTCTGCTCTGACAGCCAATCCATTCCAAAGATAACATCGAACTCTACTAACGGCAGTAATGACGCTAGCAAGTCGAACTCTTGGCTCCCTATGTGAACCTTCACGGCGCACACTCTGTCCGCACGCATCGAGCACCCATTTGGTAGCAACACATCTAGCTTGTCCTTTGCCATCAAAGAAGGGACTCCGATGCGCGATATAAACTGTTCGGACAAGAAAGAATGCGAAGCACCAGTGTCGAATAGTGCTCGTGCCGGACTATCGCAAATCAACACAAAGCCTAAGCAAAAGACATTAGCTTAACAAGCAATAGGTAATAGTATTCCCAAGTCAACTTGCATAAATTAACTCATACCTATCACCACATCCGCTTGCTTGATGGCCTCCTGCTGGCCCAAGTTGTAGACTCTAGGCTGAGTCGGAGCATAGTGGGACGCGGTCGACTCCACCGCTTTGCCCTTTTCCTCGTAGGTAGCTCCTTGTTTCCTTTCGGACTTTGAGCGTCCACTCCAGCAGTCACGGGCAAAGTGCCCCGGCTTTCCACACGTGAAACAAGCGCCCGGGGTTCGATTGGTAGTTGCCCCCGAGGCACCTGCAGAAGGAGCTGGACCCGACGTCCTAGACTTCTTGGAGAATCTGCGGTAGCCTGACTTCGACGTAGTCGGCGCCTTGAACTCTGATCTCTTGCCACCAGATTCCCTCTCCTTCTTTGCTTGCACGTTTCTCATATCCTTCTCCAAGGACCGGGCCGAAACTGACCAGGGTCATGAAACCCTGCGTCTTGGGCCCCGACAGCAACAACCTCAAATCATCCCTTAGCCCTTCATAAAAGCGGCTCGTCTTGCGCTCCTCGTCTGCGAAGGTAGCGCCGGCATATCTCCCCAACCGAGTAAACTCGTGGAGGTATTCATCAACGGTGCTATCACCCTGCACCAACTTCTGGAACTCGCTCTCTAGCGCGATCCTCTGCGCCGAGGGGAGGTATCGAGCCATAAATAGTCTCACAAACTCCTCCATCGGGACTTCGGCCAATGGCCTTCCCCTCAACTGATGCAGCTCTAGGCCCTCCCACCACAGTCTTGCGTCCCCATCCAAAAGGAACGTCGCTATAGTGGTCTTCTGCCACTCTTCAGTTTGCGTCGCAGTCATCACCCTGTTGACCCTTGAGAGCCAATCCTCTGCTTGGGTCGGGGTTTCTGCCCCCGTGAACACCGGTGGGTGAAAGCCCATGACATGCTTCAGTTGTCTTTCAGTTGCTCTCCTAGGCAACTCTGGCTCCAAAACTACTTGCTCAACCCTCCTTTGCTCTGCCGCCTGAAGCGGTACCTGTTCCACAGCAGGAGCAGGCTGCTGCACCTGCCTTGCAGGCTGCGCATTGATCATTGCCATGACCGCTTCTGCCACCAACCTAATGGTCTCAGCAGACAAAGGTGTTGCAGGCGCATCGCTTGGCGCACTGCTCGCCTCAGAACCTGGCCGTTCAGACGGCCCAGCACCACTTCTGGTCACCTAAAATCGTGCAAAACACCGATAAGTGACCAAAAATTACTGCAAACAGCAATTATAGGAACACGCAGGTTCCTCAAACATGTGTATTTTCATTCCTAAGTGGACATTCATGGGTTCTTTTTCATGTTATAACGATGACGCACGTGACCGTGCTCACCACCCCTTAAAAGAATTCGTCCACGAATTCATTTAAGCTTGACCGAAACCAGAAGTCTGATACCAATTTATAACACCCCTATCCGTCGCATAGCATATAGCAGTAGGTCCGGCCGGGGCCCGACGCCATATACCACGGACAGACCGGTTGGTTACGCGTTGAAACCACACAACCAATCAGAGCGTCCTACACAACACCTAGCGGAAGCAATTTAATTAAGTTGCAAAAAGATAAGAACCCTGCCACAGAGCATGAATGTCCACTATAACCCAGGAATGAGTACATACACAAAAGAGTTCACGGCATTAAGGCATTACAAAAGTGTTCGCTTAACAAGATAGCGTCTTTCATACATCGGCGCGCAGGCCGGTCCATACATGAATATGAAAAAGCTAATAACTAAGCCTTCGAGGGCTGGCGCTGCAACTTGGGCTTTAGCCCGCTATTTGCCGCTTGGCTCCGCAGCAGCACCTGTAGAAAGCAATCCACCCAAGAGGCGGCAATACAAAAGGGCAACGGTCAGCAAAAGCTGACCAAATTATAACGACCCCGTCCCGTTTCTCGAGACGGCGGTGCTCCTTCCCTGCATATAAAACTACCATAGCAATTCTATAGAGTATTCTATTCGCCACAAGTGTCGGCACGCAAGGCCGCACACTCCGTGCTCTCAGGGCACTAATCGGTGAACCCGGTCCGGACCCAGTCCGACACCGCGATTCCACCACCATCCCTCGGATGGCAACACTCGTAAGCATTTAGCCCTTTCAGCCGAAGCCTAGGCCCGTTTCCAGCCCCCCGGGAAGTCCCATGTACTTTAGGTCGCTTCTACCGAGACCACTTGGAATGGGTAGAGTTCCACCCGCCCGTTGCTCACTTCACCACGGCCACTTAGCCATCGGTGCGGGCCAAGTTTCTCCTCATTCCCACAATCGATCAAAACACGCACATAACCCCGTTATGTACCGATTTGCCCTCCAAGGCAACATCGTGGCGGCAATGCGATTCCGCCCAAGCTTTCCGGGTGCGCCTCGAGGTTAACCCCCAAGGATCCCTGTATGCAATCTACCGCGTAGAAATTTCGGAAAACTAAAATCCTCGGCGCGGAGTCTTCTCCGGCCATGCAATGCAAACATCACCGGTCCGGGTTAAACCCGAATAGGCTTCACACACAATGCCTACGCCCGTACTCCGATTCCGGGCTCTAACAACGGGGACTTTACATATCTACCCGAAGGGATTCCGCGCCTCAACGCTCACTCGCGAGAGGGGGATTTCCCCATGCATAGAAAGAAGGGCGACTACACATGCCCTATGAAGAGGATCGTTACCCTCGCATTTTTCCGCGGCGCCAACAAAAACTATGCGGTTGGAAAGCACCGCAACGGCGTCACCTCCGCGGATCTGGACTCGGATCGCGATTCGGGGCTCCGGAGCTCCTCCGGCGGCCGGATCTTGGGCTCCTCCTTCCTCTTGCTCTCCCTTCTCTCTAAACACTTAGAGAGAGAGTGGACCAAAGAAAAACGAGGATTCAAAACCCTAATCCCGGCTAATAACCCCCCAGGAGCAGCCCCCACCGTCGGATCCAGATCCAAGGGAACGAACGGCCGAGATTAGATCCAAAATCCCAAAAACTGGGCCGAACACGGCTTGACACACGGCCGTGTGTCTGGCCGTGTAGCTCATTCGCCGATCGACACGGCTCCTGACACGGCCGTGTGCCACGGGCCGTGTTACCTGGAGCTTCAGGACGATCGTCGGGCTTCCAGAACACGGCTTCGAACACGGCTGTGTTCGAGGCCGTGTGCCCCACACACGGCTTGAGACACGGCCGTGTGTCTCAGGCCGTGTCCTTCTCTGACTCGAGACTGCACAAAAACACTGAACACGGGTAGGCACACGGCCGTGTGCCAGGCCGTGTGCCCCTGTTCAGACCTCCAAAAGGCTGCTTGATCGCCCCGCGATCATCTCCGAGGTTGGGGTCTTACACGCTATGCACTGAACAACCCACCCTCGATCTCCTCAGCTCGTCCATCGGCTGATGGCAGTCACAAGAGAAATAGGAATGCGAGTTCGAACCTTTCTTGTCGGCTCGCACTGGCATTCTAGGTAATAAATTTCACTTGAGCTTTTATTGATAAGCGTGTATTAGCATTGCCTCCTTTTCCAAATAGTTCCCTCCTTCACCCACCTGCGTGCCAAACCTCGCCAGGGTGAGGCCGCCTCTATTAGCGCGCTCCTTGCTTCTTTGATAGCCCCGAATCCGCTCTCGCTGGCTGGTGTTTGTGGGCTTCCAGCTTCTTCTCAACAGCTTAGTGCCGTGAAGTTGACTCAGCAACCTCCCGGCGGGAAGCCATTGCTAATTGTCCCGCCTGGTCAGAACACTATGCCTTATTAGAGGCCTCAATCTACAGCGGGTCTTCGACAACTCCTCTCGCTGACAAGGAGTCACAACGTCTTTGAGAGATATCTAATCACTATAGCTAATCCTTCAGACCATCTTTCTTGGATAACTTCTTTGCTCGTTAATTCTCAGGCAGCCAACTATCCACCTCGCCTGGGCTATCAATATCGATTGACTCGCTGCTAGAGTCACAACCTCCTTCTTCGAGGGAGCTCTTGGTGAATCCGCAAGCTACAAACGCTGAATTTAGGACTCACCTACTCGCCAATGTGTGGACTCTCCATGACCAATCAGAAGAATTTTTAAGAAAAGGAAACTCACCGCAAAAAAAACTGACGGTTGAGTCAACCAGCATATCGATTCGAGGCAAGAGATAACAATCTTTTGTGCAGACTTTATTTTAAAAAAATCCAGCGCATATCCTCCATCACTCAGTGATCTTTTTTACCATCACAACATTGAAGACCCAACCTGAATAGTAGATCTTGATACAATACCTGCCTCCAACAACTTCTTCACCTCCTCCCTGATGGGCTCGGTCAGCATAATGATCATTGCCCTCTTCTTCTTCGGGACGGGCTTGACCTCTGGTTAAGGTTGAGGCAATGTCTGGGCGTATTTGCATCAATCTTTGGCATATCTGCGGCACTCCAGGAGAAGATGTACACGTTCTCTTGTAGGCACGCAACCATCTCTACCTTTATTGGCCTTTAGCACCCCTCCAATCTTTAGCATCACGTCCTCGGTAACCACCTCCACCTCTTCTACCTCCTCAACTACCTCCAACTTGGCCCTTTCTTCCATGACCTAGTCCACCTCTGCCTCCTCCATCCAGCTGATGGTGCTCACCACATTTAGATTGCACTCCTAGACAACCCTGGGATTGCTCCTGATAATCACCTGGATGTTCCCTTGTAGTACTTTAAGCACTCATGATCGGAGGGCAGAACCTCCTTGAAGGAGTTGATGAGAGGCCTTCTGAAGGTGACGCTATAACAACTCGAATGCATCCACGATGACGAACCGACGCTTGATTGTCATTCCGTCAAGGGTATCCAACAACTCTACTCCTCCTTTTACCTCCTTCCTCTCTCCCAAGAAGCCAAAGAGAGGACTATCCAATGACATCACCCTTCTTGCCTCCACTTCTAGTCCGTCGATCGTCTTCTTAAAGATCACATTCACGAAGCTCCCGTTGTCGACAAGGATCTGGTTGATGGTGAATTCCTTCATCGCGCCCTGGATAACGAGAGCATCATGAAATGTTTTCTCATTCCCTAGCATGTCTTCCACTGAGAAGGTGATCTACTCGAACAATTGAGGGGCCTAGGTAGTCGAAGCGACCCTCCTGCGGTAAATAATGTGGAGAGTTCCCTTACGGGATGCTCCCACCCCTGCTCCCACATAGATTACTCTGACTCCTCCGCCTCCTCCTTCGCAAACTCCTTCACAGCCTCCTTGGTTGACTTTGTCCTCGTTCCTCCTTTGAACAGGGGCTTGCAGCATCTCCGGGTCCTCCAGACCCCTTTTTCTCTGAGCTTCTACTCCTCTTACTCCTTCCCCCGCCCTTCTCCTCACCTCTAGAAAGTCTAGACACAACATGATGTCGTGTCCCTCGACCTAGTGCAACTCATAATAAAGGGGATCTCCTTTAGCATGTTCCTCCTCCTTTGATTCATCTGATGATGTCTATTTCCCTGCCTGGAAACCGACATTGCTTCTCTCCGGCCTCCTCCTCCTTGATGCCCTCCTGGCTGATAGTAGTTGTTGCTTCTTTCGGGGGAGAACCTCCTCTCGAGACCCGCTGCCTAGGGTCTTCTTGCTGGCCTGCATGGGGCCGGTTCATTGGAACTGGAACCTCCGGCCCTCTTACTGATTTTCCAGAGCCACAAAGGTCCTCCTTGCCCCTGCCTTCAAGGCTCCTCTCGCCTCCTCTGATCCTTCTTCCTCTTCGGCTCCTCCTTCCTCCTTGGTTCCTCCTTCCTCCTTGGTTCCTCCTTCCTCATTGGATCCTTCTTTTTTGGCTCCGACTTCTCCCTTCTTTCTTCCTCTTCCCCTCTTTTGTCCTTCGCTCGAGTGCCTCTTCCTCCTCATCCTCTTCCCTGTTTACCTTGGTCAGCTTGACCAGGAAGGTGCGGTTGGTCGACTCTCCCTGCACGAACTCCCCCCCTTTCGATTAGGTCTTTAAATAACACATGGTGATCCCTCCAGATCTCCATATTAAAGAGACCCTCCCATAGACCAAACGATAGGGCCAACTGCAAAGTATAGCCATCCATCTCTTTGATACTGAGGACTTCTTCATGCAAACAATCAACTTAATGACCAAAAGTCTCTTGCTCTCCTTGCCTCACATGGAAGAGAGCGGTTGACTCCTTCCTTTTCTTTAATATGGTAAACCGCGTCATTAACCCTCGACACAAGTCTTCAAAACAGTAGACGGAGCTTCATAACAGCTGGTGGAACCTATTTCTGGCCTTTCCCTGAAAGATAATGGATAAGAATCAACATTTAAAAGATTCTATCATGTTGGCGAGTAACATCATGCTCACCCATGCTAGCATCCTGAAATCTTGCTTGGTACTCCCCCTCGCAAATTCGATCTCCACGAGTGCTTGCCGTGTAGTACATCGATTGCAAATGTCACTTAGGCTCCTCCAACATCGGCTCCTTCCCTGCTCACCTAGACAAGACAATGTCCTTTGATGGAGTCTCATGACGAGGCAAGGTCGCGGTGACCTCTATGCAAGGAGTTAGCACTACTCGCAAAGTATCATCGAGACGCTATGCGAAAACATTAAAGTCGGCACGGGTCATATTCTCGTTCACCCCCTGTGAGTTACCTACTTACCTGCTACTCCTTGCACGCCTCCATCTACCATATTTCATCCTCGCTAGACTTTCCTTCTCTAGCTACGATTCACGCTCACCATGGCTAGATTATCGTATTTTATGTTTTGTTATTCCACTCACAATTTTGTACTTGCCACTTGGCGACTTTAATGCAGATTTTTTTCTTCTTATGTATTGTACTCGCTCCCTTATTTTTCTCGTTTGCTCCATCTTATCTTCGGTGTGAGGGATGACGGGCTCCCCTACGAGTACGCGTATCTACACGCAAGTTCGTCCAAGACCATATGCTATAAATATGGGGTTACTTTGGCTGATGGGGGTACACTTACTGCACTTAGACCCCCGCCCTAATTTTCTCATTTTAATTCTTATGCTCACATTTTACTCCTATTATGGGGCGCGAGAGCAAAAGCGGGGATGTGTGCGTGAATTGTGTTGTTAATTTCAAAGAACACGATTTCTCCAGCTCGCAGATCTCTACGGTTGAGTTCGCCGCCTTTGAGGCCCACTTCGTGCCTGAGAGCTCTACAGCAAGGCGCACCATGCCAGGAAAGCATAGCAACTCTTACTTCCAGGATGAGCTCGTCTTCTCGTTGGCGCTTTACTAGGTGGGGCTGAGGTTGCCCTTGTGGTCTGAGGTCCACCTAGTTTTCAAATATTTTGTGTTGATCCCCTTACAGGTTAACACCAACACGATCAACACTCTAGTCACGTTCATCTGCTATATGCGTGAGGAGAAGAACGAGTTTGATCTAATTGCCTTTCTCAAAATTTTGACGTTGAAGGCGACTAGTGATGTTGTCATCTTCTTTTCAAGCGCCTGAGTGAAGGCCTTAGAGAACCTTAATAAAGTTCATCATTGGACTGACAAATTTGTCTCTGTGAGAGGCGAGATCGGGGCCCTCCCGTTTGCGTCAATCCAGAAGACTGAGAGAGTGTACAAGCCGTCTGGCATGGATGAAAATGCTCTCGCCCTCTACAACTTCTTGAAGGGGAAAATAGTTCGATGTCATCTACTTGCGGTGTTACATGGACCAGTTCGCCCTTTGAAATCTCAAAGGCGTCGGCTCGCAAGGTTCCTTGCTCCCTCCTTGCTGAGACCATCGTCTTGGACGGGGGTGACCCATCCTCAGCCATAGCTTCCTGAAGCCGCTTCGTCAGCGTATAGTATGTTAGTGCGGGTGGTATTCAAAAGGGTGTATTTTTGAAGTGGATGTTGCCCCTCAGTCCTTGGAGGGTCACGTCGACGGTTGTCTCCACGGTGCTCAGCCTGACGTCGTTCTTCTTGTCCTATGAAAGTTTGTTCTTCTCCTTTCTTCCTTTTTTTGTCTACCTTCAAACTGCTGGCGGTGTGCTTCAATAGCCTCATCGGCCGCTATCTGGGCTTCGACCCGGTGAACAAGATCTGGATAACTGGGCAAAGTTTCCCTCATAAGGGCTGAATAGAAGCCGCTAGGATGGAGACCCCCAAGAAACACTCCTCTTAATAGCTCTGGGTCGACACCTGGGATCTGACGAGCTTCTACAGAGAACCTGTGGAAGAAGTCTTTCAAAAACTCCCCTTCGCTCTAGCGTATACCTGATAAGTGGGAAGGGTCACGGACGTCCTCCGATTTGGTATAAACTGATCCGTGAACTGTCTCGTTAGCTCTGTGAAGTTGGCAATGGTGCACACCCTCAAGGAGTGAAACCATGTGCGAGCCTTCCCTTTGAGAGTGACTGGGAACACTTGACAGAGTAACTGATCAGATGCGTTGTAGATCCTTATAATGGTAGTACAGTGGTTGACATGTTCCAACGGATCGTCTGTTCCGTCGAACGTCTCGATATTCGACAGCTTGAAACCATGAGGAATTGAATGAGCCTGGATTTGTGGTGTGAGGGGGAAACCTTGGCAGAGTGGTCAGCGAGTATGAATATCCCATCGGCCGGCTTGTCGGCATTCTTCTGCGATCACCTCCCGAATTTCTTCCCGGGTGAAGCTCTCAAGTGGGGGAAGTCGGGCCTCGTCTTCCCAGTTGTGGCGGTTTCGCCCAGCTTCAGTTCCTCCATGAGACGGGTGAGTGGAGCTGGCGACAGAGTATTCTTCGAGCGTTTCTTGTCTTGGAGCTTCTTACGCTCTACCATGATTTGGCTGTGGGGGATTAACTGGTGCTAGAGGAGGAGCAGAAGGCGCTCCCAGATTCCTGAGCAGAGCAAGCATTTCAGTTTGTTGCTCCTCTATTTGTCGAAATTGCCCCTCGAAGGCGGTTACAGGCGCGAAAGCGGCCTCAGCGGTCAATGGCACGTCCACCAGAGAGTGAGAGCGTGCTGGTTCAGTGTGTCCTTCTGGGACGGATCCTTCAGTTGTGCGAGCACTTCTTTTCGCTATTGAAGCGGAACTTGAACGTTACAGGAATGGAGATCTTGGCTTCTGAAGAATGTTGGAGATCGTGGTTCCCACAGACGACGTCAAACTGTTGCGGATTAACTCGACGTCCCGGTCGGACCGGAATAAACTGGGCCGCCTTAGCTCTCGGGACGATCGAGCACGCACACAAACAATGAAAAGAAAGAATTGACACAAGAGGTTTTAACGTGGAAAAATCCCTAAACTGGGGAAAAAATCACGTGACCGGATCTGTGCCGGTCAAAGTCCACTATCAGGTTGTGGTTACAATGTGTTCGGAAAATCGAGGGCGGCAGGCCGTTACTCGTTACAACTTAGAGGTGAGAGAGAATTTCTGACTCGCAACGGTCAACAGGCTGCGCTGAGGGAGTGCTAGATGTTAACTTGGTGGCTGGCGTGTTTGAGCGCAGGCGGTGGTTGCCCTCTTCCCTTCTCCGCGCACTTGGGGACTTGACTCGTAGGCGGCTTGAAGGTGACCCGAGGGAGGAGTTCGGCAGAACTCTGGCTTGAGGAAGAAGAAGACTCCCGGAGCGAAAAGGTGAGAAATGAGGAGGTCTGGGGCTCCTTTTATAGCCTCCAGGAGGTGGTTATGGCAGGGCCACCCACTAACTTGGTGATTTAGTGGGTGGTTACCTGTAGATCAGCCAGCGATAGAGGCCCCATAGTGATCGGACGGTGGCCAACCTGCAAGCGGTGGCGGCGGCGACTGGCATCGGCGACTGGCGACGGCGGCGGCAGAAGGCAGGCAACGGCGGTCGGTGGCTGGCGGCGGTAGTTATGGCGGCCGTGAGGTCCAAAAATAATGACGGCGGCGGCGGAGGCCATGAGATGATGGCGACGGCGTCCGACGAAGGAAGGGGGAACGTGCCGCCGACGAATACCGACATCCCCCCATTGACTGGACAACCACATGCGGGATTAATCCCGCGCGTACAACGCGCAAGATTAATCCCCGCACGCAGGATTAATTTCGTGCGCAGGATTAGTAATTAATCCTGCACGCATGATTAATGAATAATCCTGCGCGCGCAGGATTATTAGATAATCGGATTATTTAATAATCCTGCGTGCTGCGCGGGATTAATCCCGCGCGTGCATTGCGCGTTATTAATTCCGCGCGCGCACAGTGCACAAAGTTAATCTCGCATGCGCGCAGTGCTCGGGATTAATCCCGCGCACACGGTGCCCGGGATGAATCCCGCGTGCGGGGGGAACTCCAATGCACGACCTTCGCCGCGTAGGGCGATTGCCGTGCCGGAAGCTCCTACAGAGCGGCTCGGACAGCCATGTTGCGGGGTCGCTCTTTGCGGGAAATTACCGCGATTATGCTCACTGGATCCACGATTTGGTCGAACCCGTTCAGAAAAACCTCGTCAAGATCGCTTCTATTTTCCCGGTCTTTCTCAGCATTCTGATCAGCAAAGTGATGAGCCAAGCTCACTGTTTCAGGTAACGTAGGATTCTTAAGAGTTGCGCATCCCCGAGGTTGTGCAGTGATGGACTTCTAGTGGTAGGAAGAAAACTTGTCATTGGTGCATGATGTTTCTGAGGTCTCACACCTTTGGGGAAGGCGTGATTTAGAATTAGTGGCGGTTGATTGTCGAGCGTGAAGATTGGACTAGGGGTGCGAGGGGCCCCTAAATTCCTCTTGCGAGCATTTCAGCTTTGCACGTCCCTTGAGGAATACCCCATCAGTGGTTTGGGCTCTTTTCTTTGTCATTGTTGTTGGTCAGGAGCACTCACACAAAACTAGTGCTAACTTCTCCCAGACGACACCAAATTATCACGGTTTGCTTAGCGCTCACATGGATTAGATGAACGGCCTGATTTGACTTAACTGGAGAGTGAGCCAAGCGCGCAAACAGAAAGAAAGAGAACCAACAACTGAACTGCGAGATGTTTTACGTGGAAAACCTAGAAGAGAAAAAAAAACCATGAGATCAAACCCAATTTCTGACAACTAATAATAGTCAATTATAGAAATTAAAGTTTAGGAGGATGACAGGTGATCTCCCATGTACAAGTGTAAAATTTTTAATAGCTATAAGTAGGAGGAGGATAAAGGAAGAAGTCCGTTAGACTTGTTGGGATTTAAGCAAAAAACACTATGAAGCATCATCATGAGCCGGTAAATTGAAATGAAGAAGCAGTCACGCATCAGACATTAAAGATTAAATCAAAAAGGAGGGGTATTATGCTATGCAGCGTGTGTTCGTCAGTGTATGTGTGTCTATATCTATATATATATATATATATATTATCCAAAACATTTGACTGTTACTCCTGGAGAAGAGATTATCATCATTATCTAATGACTCAGGGGCGTTCCTCCTCCCTAACTAAACAGCCTATAATAAAGGTCGGCTAATAAAACCCCTAAAATAAATAAATATAAATGGAGGGTTGAGCCAAATGGAAACAAACCACTACTCCGATCCAGAGTTTCCCCGGACTCCAGACTCCAGACTCCAGACTAGTAGTAGTATATTCCATCTTTATCCACACGCTGGCCGCTGCTGAATTATTGCCCCCAATAAACTAAACAATACGACTCATACGTTTCGGATCTTATCCGAATCATTAATTAATTAATTAATTAATTAATTAATTAATTTATGACACAGCCAATAATAATAAGTAATAACCCCACCCAGCCTTCTCAAACGCTACATTTGTGTTTAGAAAATATTCAATGATCCGATTTCATGTCAACTGTAAATGTGAGTTCTACATATGAAGAAGATATTCCTTCCTTCCTTCCTTTTACTATTCTCTACTTTACTTTACTATACTTTACTATACTATACACAACACATCACATACCATTTATATTTCAAATTTATAACTTCCCCAACTTTCAGCTTTTCTCATCAGCGCCTCTCCCATCTTGATCCCCCAATCATCATCACCACCGCCACCGCCAACAACAACCGTGGCGCTTCAGATTTTATGTGCAGAGAAAGAGTATTGGAACCCCTGTGCCTCAAAAAGATCCTTCAAAGGATACTTGAAGATGAGGCCCCCCTTTGGGTTTAGAAGAAGCTGCCCCCAGGCCTTGCAGCAAATTGATCACATCCACCGTGTCGTCGAGGTAGTATTTCGCCTTGCTCGGTTTCTTCCCAACCGTGCACGCAAACACATTGGAAATCGCCGGAAGAGGCGGCTTGCTCCCCGGAGAGGAGCCCGTGATCGTCTCAAACATATCTTCGTCGGACCGATCGTCCCCGATGCACAGAATGAAGTCCGGCGGTTTCCCTCGACGAGACATGGCGGCGATGAGATTCCGCACGCCTATGCCCTTGCTTATTCCCTGCTTGCACCACCACATACATGATTAAGTTGCAATGCTCATGGACCAAAATAATAATTTTTTTAAAATAAGAAACAACAGATCAATAGTATAATTAAAGTGAGGCGAGCTTGTCTGTGAAAGCTGGATTCAGATAAATTGAGGAATATTTTAGCTCAATGACATGACATGCCTATCCACAAACTAGTATTGATGGTGGTTGGAAAGCTAGGTATCAACAAATGTCACATTCTAAAGACCTCCAAATATATATATATATATATATATAGAATAGATTGGGGATGAATGAAGAAATTTTTAAAAAAAAAAGATGAGATATTCAAAGCGCGCATACCTGTGGGATCACTTCGACAATGTGTTGGCCTCTCTTAACAACCACGGGCTCATTGGCAAGAACATTCTCCAGGTGATCGAGGAGTTCTTTGGCCTGGCACGAGCCGAAGTCCGGGTCGGCTTCCTGGTGGTGCCACACCAGCGCGGTTTCCTTATGCTCGATGTACGAGCCGTCGGTCGCCTCCGTGTAATGCCTCATCACCGGCTCCACGATGCTTTTCCACTCTAAATCGGCAGCAAGGCCGCATGATTCCCATGCTGAATCTGGGCTCCATCTGCAGTGATTATTATTATTATTAAGAGAAGGTCAAATGAAATAAATTTCATGGTGTGGGTGAGTTTTTAGTTGCATTCGTACGTGTTTGGTTTTACAGTGGATAGGAAAATTGATTGGTAGTGTGAAACAGTAAATTAAAGATTACAAAATGAATCCCAACGATACATTTCATGCCTCTTTACATTGTAGAATGTCATATTAATCAGATTCAGCATAAATTTATACCATATTATTATTATTATTTTCAATGGTAGTTGCAATGAATGTTCATTCTGAATTAATTATTGAAGGGCTTATACCTCTTATCCAGGCTGATTTGCATTTTGCACCCCCCAATTACATCATTTTGGCACTTTGCACCCTTAATTATTAAATTTGGCACTTTGCACCCCCCATTTACACTTTCTTTGGCACTTTGCACCCCAGCCTTAATATGAGGGGGTATTTCGGCCATTTTGAGTTGAAATTTTTTTTCCTGACTGCCGCCTTCTACAAAATATGAACGCAAGATTGCATTGTCTGTCTTTCAGGTCCATCTCACCCACACGGGAAACTTTTTGATCGTTCTTTGAAGATATTGTAATCTTGTAGATATATATATATGAGTTTAACGTATATCCGCGTTACGTTGATATAATTATACACGCATCTTTTAAAACTGCGTCTTCTACGGGCATTTTTAGGAAAAGTGTTCAACATGAAAGTTGTAGATCTCGACGATATCTACAACTTTCATGTTGAACACTTTTCCTAAAAATGCCGTTTAGGCCCCCGATTTTGCACCCGAAAAAAATTCAGGCGGAACATACATATGTCCCGCCTGATTTTTTTCGGGGGGTAAATCGGGACCCTAAACGGCATTTTTAGGAAAACTATTCAACATGAAAGTTGTAGATATCGTCGAGATCTACAACTTTTATGTTAATCACTTTTTGATTTGAAGTCGTCTTGGACTTCGATTTGGTTCCCGAAATCTGTGGCGGCGGACGCTTTACTGTAGCAGTTCCGCCGTCCCAGATTTCGGGGTCCAAATCGAGTTCCAAGAAAGCTCCAAATCAAAAAGTGATCAACATGAAAGTTGTTCGTCTCACCGGGATCTACAACTTTTATGTTGATCACTTTTCGATTTGAAGTCTCATTAATCTTTGCCCGTACGCCCGCACTAAAGTAACCCCATATATATATATATCTACAAGACAACAATATCTTCAAAGAACGATCAAAAAGCTTATCGTGTGGGTGAGATGGACCTGAAAGACAGACGTCTGCCGACAATGCAATCTTGCGTTCATATTTTATAGAAGGCGGCAGTTAGGAAAAAAATTTTTCAACTCAAAATGACCAAAATACCCCCTCATATTAAGGCTGGGGTACAAAGTGCCAAAGAAAGTGTAAATGGGGGGTGCAAAGTGCCAAATTTAATAATTTAGGGTGCAAAATGCCAAAATAATGTAATTGGGGGGTGCAAAATGCAAATCAGCCTCTTATCCATGTCAAATTAATCATATACTCAATTAATTAAATATCATTTCGCTGCCATGGATTACCAACGATGCTGTGCTTCACTTTTTTCATTTTTGCTGACGAAGACGAGAGCAAAACTTGTGTTTGTTTGTATGGTTTGTTTGAACATGAGAGGAATTGTTTGTTTGTTACCTGGTGAAGTATCCATGCTCGGCAGAGAGACCCAACTTCAAACAAGCATCAAACCACCTGCTCAAGGAACACTTCCCCCTGCCGCTGACGACGAAGACGACGTTCTTCTCGTCCGAGCACAATCCGTTCAGAACCTCTATGACTTCCTTGCTGGGAGTCTTATCAACGGTGGAGTCGGGCATCATCGTCCCGTCGTAGTCGAGTAACACCAGCCGGCTGCACGACTTGCCGTAAGAAGGAACAATATGCTCCACGGAGAGTTTTCTGAAGTTGCGGCCGAGAGCGACGACCCTGAAACTCAGGCCAAAACCGATTCCCCAGCACCTCTTCGTGAAATGATCCTTGCAAGCCCTCTGCAAATCCTGATCGAATGATCTCGCCCAGTAGGCGACGTCATGGGAGCTGACATACTTGTAGTGCTTGTCGTGTCGCAGATGCTTCTCTTCCTCGGGCCTTTTGATGGCCATGTTTATTGCGTCGGCCACCGCATCCACATTCCAGGGATTGACTCTGATTGCACCGCTCAGCGACGGCGAGCACCCGACAAACTCCGAAACGACGATCATGCTCGTCTTCGGCGATTTCCCCAATGCCGGGCTTCCTTGGCGGCAGATTGTGTACTCGTAAGGAACCAAGTTCATGCCATCCCTCACCGGATTGACGATGCAGCACGCCGCAATGGCGTAATAGGAGACCTTCTCGTAGGTCGGCAACGGTCCGCCGTCCAGCATTATGATAGGACTGTATCCGGGGGAGCCATATTTCGCATTGATCCTCCTCGCGATGGATTGCGTCTCCTCCTGCACTTCCTGTATGTCCTTCCCCTGGCTCCTCGCCGGATTGGCAATCTGCACCAGCACGGCACGGCCACGGAGTGAAGGATGTTCGTCCAACAGCTGCTCCACCGCCAAAAACTTCAGGCTGATACCTTTGAATATGTCGATATCGTCGACGCCGAGCAGCACGATCTTATCTTCGAACCTATCCTGCAGCTCCCGGACCTTGGATTTGGTTTCGGCGGAGGCAATCACGGCCTGGAGCTGCCCGATATCGATGCCGACCGGGAGTATCTTTACGGTCACAGTTCGCCCGTAGTACTCCAGGCCAATATAGCCGCGCTTGGATTCATAGTGAAGGCCGAGGAGACGAGAGCAGCATGAGAGGAAATGGCGGGCGTAGTCGAAGGTATGGAAGCCCAGGAGGTCGGCGTTGAGGAGGGCGCGGAGCAATTCCTCCCGGACAGGGATGGCGCGGAAGATTTCAGAGGAAGGAAAGGGGGAATGGAGGAAGAATCCGAGCTTGACGCGAGGGGATCGCTTGCGGAGGAACGTCGGGAGGACGAGGAGGTGGTAGTCGTGCGCCCAGACGAAATCGTCGTCGGGGGAAAGGACCTCCATGATTCGATTGGCGAAGATCTTGTTGGCGGAAAGATAGGCAATCCACAGACGGCGGTCGAATCGGAGGCCGCCGTGGACGGAGGGAGAGAGGGGAAGGAGATAGTGGAGCAGAGGCCATAAATAGTGCTTGCAGAACCCGTGGTAAAATCGCTGGTAGAGCTCCGGCGCTAGGAAGACTGGGACGCAGCGGAAATCGTTGGAGAGTATTTGCGTGACCTCGTCCTGATCCGCGGGGTCGATTTCCGCGCGGATGATGCCGATGTGGATGATGTCGGAAGTGGAGGCGGCGCCTCCCGGGAGTCCGGAGCGAAGCTGGTAGGCGAGCGCGTCGAAATCCCAGGAGAATGACCAGCGGCCGGAGGCGACGTTCCGGGAGGCGCGGAGAGGGAGGTGATTGGTGACGATGATGCGCCGTTCCTTCATCGGCGAGGGGGAGAGAGGACCGCAAGAAACGGGGGAGGTGTCCTCGGCGAAGGCATCGGAAAGAATGCCGGGAAACGTCAAGACGCGGGGGAGGCGGGCGGGAGGCGGCGGCGGAGTGGCTAGATCAAGAAAATCGGTGCATGAGCGGGAGGGCATGTCGCTGATAAGGATACCGTTGGATTTAGGGTTAGGGCCGGCGGCGTCGAACGGCGGAGCAGAAGGATCGGGGCGCGGGGGCGGAGGAGAGAATGATGCCATACGGGGGAATTAAGAAGATGTGCGCGCTTGGGCGAATATAAAGTTGGGGAGTGGGAATGTGGGGACGTGGCGGTGAGACTACCGCCCTTGGAGGCGACCGGCAATAAAAGGTGAACGTAAGTCGGGGTAACCTGGTCCTGGAGGAGAAGGTGAACCGGAGGGGTCGGGGTGTGCTAATTAATACTAATAAGGGTATAATTGTCTTTGTCGTGTACGGGGATTCCGTGCAGACAGCGGCGGAACTAGAATTTTGAAGTTGCACGGGCACAATCTAAGTACTGTCAATTTGGGGGGTTCGGGAGGGAGGGGGGGAGGGCAGCGCACCTTGAGCGGGGGTTCGGGGGCGGCGGCCCTGAAATTTTTTATGACAAATATTTCACACCGAAATATGGACTGAAATCAGTCCAGATTTCACAGTGAAATCTGGACTGAAATCTGTCCAGATTTCTGAGAAATCTGGACCACTGCAGCCCCCCAGACTTCGCACCGCTGCAGTCCGCCAGGCTTCGCACCGCTGCAACGGTGCGAAGTTTGGAGGGCTGCAGCGGTGCGAAGTCTGGCGGGCTGCATCGGTGCGAATCGTCGTCATCGACGCTTGGCGGGCTAGGGCACGGGAGCAGCGACGGGCTAGGGCACGGGAGCAGCAGGCTTAGCGACTGGATTCCTTCTCCCCCGGTGAAAATCGTGGAAAAAACCGCTCGGGCATTTGCCCTACCGTGCCCAGGGCTAGTTCCGCCCATGCGTGCAGATAACATTTATCGTGGAGGTGATATTTGTCGTAGGGGCAATATTTATCGCAGGGGCGACATTTGTCGCCGGACATATTGGCGCGTCCAGCATTCCGATTTTATTACCGTGTCCATTCGCAAATTTGAGCGGAACATATTTGCGGCAAAGTAGAAATGACCCAAAAATCAAATCTCTTGAAATAAAAAGAAGATATGAAGGGGTATTTTGGGAAAGTGAATGTTACACCATGGATAGGGAATATTTTGAGAAGACGAAATTACATCATGACTGTTTTGGAGTTTGCTTATAGTAGAAAGATAAAGAGAAAGAAAGAGAGAGAGAGGTAATAACTATTTGCAATCCCAATTTGATTATGTGTCGGTCATGTATTTGAAAATAATTATATGTAGGTCAATAATTCAGTGAGAAATATTTGAATGGTGGAGGGTAAAACGGTCAAGTGAGAAGAGGTTATAATTGAATTAAAGTATTCAAGCATCCGATCTCTATCCAAAACTTTTTGGGGTATTCGTAGTACATTAGAAATTTAGAATGCCTCAGTTTAGGGTTAAATGAACATGTGGATAGGGATGCATCTACCTCGTTTTAGGATTATTAGTTGTACGCTGGGTTAGTTTACCAATTAATCCCTCCCGCAATTAATTGCACACCGCGTGGCCGTCATGGCGTCGTAATTCTATCTTCCCACAGCCGTCCAGCCCAACCATCTTGATATTCGCCTTTTATTATTATTATTATTATTATTATTATTATTATTATTATTATTATTATTATTATTATTATGAATTATTATTATTATTATTATTATTATTAATTATTATTATTATTATTATTATTATTATTATTATTATTGCGGCCAGCTCGTTCTAAATTGGACCATCTTAGCTCTGAAGCGGTCGAGCGCAAGCAGTCAAAGAAAAGGCGAAAAGCTTTCTTTCAAAAGCGGATCACTGAATGAAGAACGTTTTCTTCGGCATGGTTACAGGAGACGGTTGGCAAGAATGTTTTTTACGTGTATGGGCAGACCCACCTTGGGGCAAGCGTGGACGCCCATCCATATTCTTTTTTTTAAAATGATAGTATTAATCACGACTTAAAACCGTGACTAATAATTCTTCATCTGAATTGTATTAGCCATGAATTAAAATTGATGGGCTGCACCTCCATTTATAAAGAGGATTCCCTCATGATCTCCTCCTAAAATGGAGGATCATGGGGTTGACTAGTTAAACTCCACCCCCCATGAACTCCCCATGATGAGGAATGTTGTGAAATCGGATCGAGTACCGCGGTAGCGCAACGGAATTCAAATCTGAGCAAAACGATCGCGCAAAATAAAAATAACAGAACGAGATTCCAGGCACACAGACGACAAAGAGATTTTACGTGGTTCGGAGAGAAGCTCCTACTCCACGGGGAGAGCGCGCCGGAGAAGATCCACTAAAAATCACGGAGGTTACAATATTACAAAAGATCAGAAATTGGAAGAACAAAAAAACAATTCCTGGAGCTGTCGCCGGAGCTGTCGCCGGCGATATCGCCGGGCGATATCGCGTCTGCACCAAAGCCGACCCTGTTGCTGCCGCCTGACTCCCTGCTGCCGCCGCCGCCGCTGCCTCGCCGATCCCGCCTGATGTCACCTCTGGACAACCGCACGCCGCCGCTTGCCACCGGGACCAAGTCCCGCCGCCGCCGTGTGCCTGGATCGCCGGTCGAAGCCGCCTACTGCAGCCTCTGCAGCCTGGACGGGAGAATACCCGCCGCCGCCTGCTGCTGCTGCCGCCGCCGGAGCACTGCCGCCGCCGCCACCTGTCGCCGAAGCCTGGGACCAAGTCCCGCCGATGTCACCTCCTGGAGCACGCCGCAGCAACCACCGGGACCGAGTCCCTCCGCTGCCTTCTCCTTTTCCGGCCGCCGGAATTGAGCCGCCTGATGCTCTCTCTCTGGATGTGAAGGGTTGCAGGTGTGGTGGTACCTTAGGCTTGTAGCAGTCATGAATTTATAGCTGTAAACTCAATGGCCGAAAAGGAGATTATCTCCTAATTTAGGAATCATGGCTAATAGGGGAAATGATCTCCAAAATAGGAGATTACCAAAACAAATTTGACCGACTTTCCTGAAACCACCCAATAATTAGGAGAATAATACAGATTAGGAATAGGCCAAGGAATAGGATATCCGGCCAGATTTGATTCTCCTAATTATTTCCAAAAAACCGGGCTCCTCTGATTTAGGAAAGTATGATCCCACGGATCGGTGACTTGGCGCAATCATGACGCTCCGGGAATGTGAGGTGTCATAATCCTAACAATCTCCACCTTGACTCCTCACACGACAAACTCCACCTCCAGCTTGGATCTCTCCTACCGACGACTACGAGCCCCCTCTCCCTGGGGTCTCTGCGATCAACATGCACCGGTGCGAGTCAAGTCAAACTTGACTCGCCTCAAAGACTTCTCCCGCATGCTCGCAACGCACTCCTCCACAGGAATCTCCCGCAACACCACGCCTCCACCTCGAACGGACTCCCTCGACTCCTGATGGCGCACACCGACGTGCTCTGTCCCTGCACGACAGACCGGGTCTTCTGCAAGGTGACTCGCACTCGGACTCTCACTGTGCAACTCCACCTTCTTCTGAGTACCCTTGTGATCCTTGGTGGGACACCTGAGCCAGATGGCTCCCCTTGCGGTGCCTGGGCTCTCCTGAGATGACACTCTGCCCCTCTTCTCTACGACTGCAAAGATTTTACATTTGCCAAGGTCCTCTTTCCGCGCACACGCCCTTGCCACAAATCCTGCCCCGCTCCTCCGCTTGTCCTTCCTAGCTTTTTGCTGAGAGCGGTCTCTGCTCTCTAAAGCTCTATCGAAGGAAACGCGATCTGAGGAGATCGCCTGAAATGCATACGCTACCGTATCCTGTAGCTCACGAGACGGTCTGACCTCTCTCCTCGCATTTCCCCTGGCAATAGTGGTGCCAATCAGTCTGTAGAGAGATCCGGAACGCTCTCCTCTCAAGACTGTCTGCGCGCCTCTCCTGACCTCCAAATGTCCATCGTTGCCAGTGAAAGAATACCCGGCAGACTCCAGAGTGCCTCGAGAAAGCAAGCTCTTCCTCAACTCAGGCACATACCGAACGTTGGTGAGGGTCCTAACCACTCCATCAAACATCCTGATCCTGATGCTCCCGACTCCTGATATCTTGCACCCCGACTGGTTCCCCATCCGAACACGACCACCCTCACACTGCCTGAAGCTGGAGAACCATTTTATGTTCGGGCACATGTGGTACGAGCATCCTGTATCCATGATCCAGGAATCTGTGGTCTCAGAATTATGTGACACGTGAAGAACGTCGGCATCGTTCTCATCCTCAGATGCCACCGCAGCCTGATGTGGCTCATGCGTCTGCTCCTTCCTCTTCGGGCAATTATTCTTCCAGTGTCCATCCTCCTTGCAGTAGTGGCACTTCGTATTCCTGCCTCTGGACTTAAACCTCGACCGGTCTTCCTCCTTGCCTCCTCCTCTCGATCTACCCCGGGCTGGGTCATTGCTCCTCACAAATAAGCCCTCGTCAGCTCTAGGGCTCGACTTGCTTCGCGCTTCGTTCGAGAGCAGTGTTGTCATCACTTCTTCCATCTTCAGGGTGTCCTTCCCATACAGAATTGTGGTGACCAGATGATCGAAGGACTTCGTCAATGAAGACAACAGGAGGAGAGCCTGGTCTTCCTCCTCGACTTTAACATCCATACTACGCAACTGGGAGATGAGCCTGTTGAACACGTTCATGTGCTCCAGTAACTGATTGCCCTCGGACATCCTTAAGCTGTACAGCTGTCTTTTCACGTAGAGTTTATTCGTGAGAGACTTAGACAGGTACAGCTCCTCCAGTTTCTTCCACAAGTCTGCCGTAGTCTCAACTTCGGCCACGTTGTACATCACCTCGTCGGCCAAACACAGCTGAACGGTGCTGATGGCCTTCAGATCCAGCTCCTCCCACTCGTCGTCCTTCTTCCCAGATTTCTCCTTGCCAAGGAGAGCCTTGTGAAGACCTTGCTGCACGAGAACTGCCTTTATGCGTTTCTGCCAAAGGCCAAAATCAATCTTGCCGTCATACTTCGGAATCTCGAATTTTGCCGCCATTGTTTTGCTCGTAGTGCTACTGGTAATCCGATTAGGTTCACGGATCAGATCTGAGAAGATAGGGAGCGGACCGATGGTCGTCACCTACCGTTGACCCAAACCTAAAACGGAACTTACAATCAATCACCTCCGCGGAACCTCCCTCTGATACCAATTGTTGTGAAATCGGATGGAGTACCGCGGTAGCGCAACGGAATTCAAATCTGAGCAAAACGATCGCGCAAAATAAAAATAACAGAACGAGATTCCAGGCACACAGACGACAAAGAGATTTTACGTGGTTCGGAGAGAAGCTCCTACTCCACGGGGAGAGCGCGCCGGAGAAGATCCACTAAAAATCACGGAGGTTACAATATTACAAAAGATCAGAAATTGGAAGAACAAAAAAACAATTCCTGGAGCTGTCGCCGGAGCTGTCGTCGGCGATATCGCCGGGCGATATCGCGTCTGCACCAAAGCCGACCCTGTTGCTGCCGCCTGACTCCCTGCTGCCGCCGCCGCCGCTGCCTCGCCGATCCCGCCTGATGTCACCTCTGGACAACCGCACGCCGCCGCTTGCCACCGGGACCAAGTCCCGCCGCCGCCGTGTGCCTGGATCGCCGGTCGAAGCCGCCTACTGCAGCCTCTGCAGCCTGGACGGGAGAATACCCGCCGCCGCCTGCTGTTGCTGCCGCCGCCGGAGCACTGCCGCCGCCGCCACCTGTCGCCGAAGCCTGGGACCAAGTCCCGCCGATGTCACCTCCTGGAGCACGCCGCAGCAACCACCGGGACCGAGTCCCTCCGCTGCCTTCTCCTTTTCCGGCCGCCGGAATTGAGCCGCCTGATGCTCTCTCTCTGGATGTGAAGGGTTGCAGGTGTGGTGGTACCTTAGGCTTGTAGCAGTCATGAATTTATAGCTGTAAACTCAATGGCCGAAAAGGAGATTATCTCCTAATTTAGGAATCATGGCTAATAGGGGAAATGATCTCCAAAATAGGAGATTGCCAAAACAAATTTGACCGACTTTCCTGAAACCACCCAATAATTAGGAGAATAATACAGATTAGGAATAGGCCAAGGAATAGGATATCCGGCCAGATTTGATTCTCCTAATTATTTCCAAAAAACCGGGCTCCTCTGATTTAGGAAAGTATGATCCCACGGATCGGTGACTTGGCGCAATCATGACGCTCCGGGAATGTGAGGTGTCATAATCCTAACAGAGGAAAACATGGGGGGAGGGCCCCACTCTCTCTCTCCACCAAAAACAGCCCCACTTTAAGGGGAAATCGTCGCCTTCCGCCGGCCAGGCCGCCGCCGCCCGCCTAGCCACCGCCGTCGCCGGCCTGGCCACCTCCGTCGCCGGCCTGCCGACCGGTCGCCGGCCTGGCCGCCTGCCGGGCCTGGCCGCTCGCCGGCCTCGCCGCCGCCGGCCGCGACCAAGCAACCGCCGGCCGAGGTCAAGCCGCCACTGCCGGCCAGGCCTCCGCCGGCCTGACCGCCAGCCGGGCTGCCCCCGCCAGCCAGGCCGCCAGGGCCTCTTCATAATTCACTTTTTGGCTCTCGGTCATCCTCTTCCCCAGGCGATAGCCCTGCCGGACTCCTCCCTCAGATTATCCTCCAGCCACCTCGAGCCACTAGTGTGCCACCAACAGGAAAACACCTAAGTCCCAGAACGAGCGAAAGAAGGAGAAAAACGACCAATGTAAGCGGACGAGCGCCGAAGCTGCGCTCCAAACTTCAAAGCACCAGAATCACTTCTCGGATTCTAGTATTCAAGTCGCGCCCGCGGCACAGCCTGTTGCCCGCTGGGAACTGAAATCTCTCTCTCACCCCCCAAGTTGTAATGGAGAGCGGTCTGTCGCCCCCGATTCTCCGAACACATTGTAACCGCAAACAGCTAGTGGACTTTGACCGACACCGAACCGGTCACGTAGTTTTTTACCCGGTTGAGGGGTTTTTCCACGTCATCACATCTTTTGACAACCTTTTATCTTCATTGACTGTGTGCGCGCTCGACCGTTCCGTAAGCTAAGACGGTCTAAATAAATCCGGTCCGACCGGGGCGTCGAATTAGTCCGCAACAGTTTGGCGCCGTCTGTGGGAACACGATTCCCAGCATCCTTCAGAATACAAGATCACCAGCCTTGCCGCTTCCAAGTTTTGCTTCAATGGCAAAAAGAAGCGCCTGCACCACTGAAGGTTCCGCCCTTGGCGGACACGTCGAACCCGCATGCTCCCACTCTTTGGTGGACGTGCCACTGACTGCTGAAGCCGCTTTCGCCCCCGTCACCGCCCTAGAGAGGCGTGTTCGCCAGATGGAAGAGCAACAAACCGAAATGCTCACCCTGCTCCGAAACTTGGGAGAACCTCCTGCTCCCCCACTGCCGCCAGCGCGAGCTCACCCTCCGCCACAGCCGAATAAGGGTAGGGCCCAGGAGGTTCAAGGCAGGAAGGACCCGAAGAATATTCCAAAGCCGCCAGTTCCACTCACCCCGCCCAGAGAGGGGTGAGAGCAGACCATCTTCATCACAACACCGTCAATGACGTCCGCCTTCCTCCGCTTGAAAGGTTCACTCGGGAGGAAATTCGAGAAGTCATCGCTGAAGAATATCGCTAGGAGGGTAGAAGAGATATTCATGCCCGCCGACCGCTCTGCCAAGGCTCCCCTTTGGCGCCACAAATCCTCGACCATCCAATCCCGTACGGATTCAAGCTCCGGAACATTGAAACGTTTGACAGGAACGATGATCTGCTTGAACATGTCAATCACTTCACCACCATTATGAGAATCAACGACGTTCCAAACCAGTTGCTCTGCCAAGTATTTCCAGCCACTCTCAAAGGACAGACCCGAACATGATTCCATTCGCTAAGGACCGGTACTGTCGCAAACTTCACAGAGCTGACAAGGCAGTTTGTCGATCAGTTCATTGCCAATCGCAGGATCGTCCGCGATCCCCCCACTTGTTAGAAATCCGCCAGAACGAAGGAGAAATCTTGAAGTACACTCCAAGCGGCGACGGCTCCAGAGAAAACGGGATTAGTAGCGGCAGCGCTACTGCTTCTTCAACCGAACTGTAGAATGGGGTTCGCAAGCTTCTTAGCGGCGACGGCTCCGGTGAAGAAGACGGAAAATAAGTGGTTCTTGGGGGGCAAACTCACACGGGAGAGACGAGCAACTAGGGCAACTTCGAGAGTGTTAGGTCGCTCGAAGCATCTCAGGTGATGGTCAAAATGGAACTACCTCTCTGTTGTCCCCAACTTGGATTTTATAGACAAACCATATGTTTAATACGGGTATCAGATATCCCAGTATCCGAACCAAACTTGTTAAACCTCCGAACTCGTTATGTACCCAAATATACATTAAAAATCACAAGTATAATCTATCTTGATTTGACACTCCTTCAAGTTTTGATGATCATTCACTTGGTCTTTGTACTAGTTGAGCCTAGATCGTATAAGATCACCGGTTTTTCTTGACCTACGAGAGCTCTAAAAAAAATCAAACACTCCTAACTCAGCATTGCTAAAACCAACCTATTGATTTAATAGTGTTTGGAACGTTTAATTCATGTTGCTCGTTTGCTTTCTATATATTTGAACAAGGATCCACGGTGGTTACAAATGATTTTTCTCCCTTCCTTGTTGGCATTATATAGCTCCCAATGATGTTTGTAAGCCACCCATCTGGCTCGAAAGGTCAATAAGGAAAACATGGATAATAAATATGTGTTACGGTTTCTCCATCAGAGATTTGGAATTCGGATAATCTCAGGGAAAGGTCCGATTGTGTTGAATGTTCGTCGCCCTAAACTCTATCAAAATCTTATATTGAATAGTCCATCGCATAAGATTTTTTAAGAGCAATCCAACACCGCTTTCTGATCGAAATATCGTCAAATGGTAATGGATATATGGCCTCTTAAATTTTTGAATAAGTCATCATTAATGTCAATTTGGAGGCGACCCGGGGAAGAAGGATGAGGAGAGAGGGTGTTCTCGGGCATCAACAGGCAAAGGTCCGCCAGATTGAGGGGGAGTGGCGACGGAGCACACTGCCCCTCCCGCACTCGAGCGCTTGGGTGTGAAGCCTAGCACGCGGTAGGATTGTCCATATCATGAGCCTCGTAGCACCTTCCAATGTCCGTTTGAGAGGCCAAACATAATCAAAATCACACAAATTGAGCCGGTTGAAATTGTCTAGGCGAGACGATCACGATCACAATCACTCTCTAGTTATTCCAAACCAATCATTTTGAATTTTTTGGGGAGAGACCATCACAATCACTCTCTGGTTGAATCCGACAGAGCTTCGATCTAAGGAAGAAAAAGACTCAGAGGAAAAAATGGTGAGAAATGAGAAGGCCTGAGGCTCCTTTTATAGACTTCAGGAGGTGGTTACGGTGGTTATGCGGCTATCCGCACACCGTAACCACCCAAAATGAATATTTTCCCATAATTTAGGGGTGCGCATTAACACTGATGTTTGCACACCTAAAATAATAATTAAAATACTAATTAAATTCCTCCACTAACTTGGTGGTTAGTGGGTGGTTACGCACGAATCGGACGGCCGGGGACGTCCCCAACCGATCGGATGATGGGAGCGGGAGTCCACGGGCGGCCGGCGAACTCGCCCGCGAGGGGAGGACCGCCGACGGCGGCCGGGGAGGAGCCGCCGGCACGGCCGCCCCCCTTTGGTCGTGAGCCGACGGCCGAGGGAGGGGGCGGCTCGGGCGGCCGCACCCTTGGCCGCAGGGGGCGGGGCTGAGGGAGGGGGCTCCCCCTTGGCCTCGCTGGCGGCCGAGGGAGGGGGAGGCCTGGGGCGGCAACCCCCTGGGCTGCGCCGGCGGTCGAGGGAGGTGGCGACCCGGGAGGCCGCCCCCTTCCCGCGGCCAACGACCTAGGGAGGTGCGGTCTGGGAGGCTGCTTCCTCGGTCGTGGCCGCGGCTGGCGCGGCGAGAGAGGGCGGGCGGCCGGCGTCCTTGGAGGAGGTCAGTCGTCCGCCGCCGACAAGGTGGGTTTCGCGGCGGTTTGCCCATTATGCGTGATAGGATCGGTGAGCGGGGGATCGGATGCGGTGATCGCACGTGCGGTCGATCCCATGATCACACTTCTTTTGAGGTGGAGATCATAAGTGTGTAATTATGTGCACACCTAATCTTATAAAATGGGTCTCATCCCCAACATATTATATATACTAGCACCTTCGAACGGGCTTCACCCGTTCTCGATGCGGGCTTCGCCCGTTTGGCATCAAGGCGGGCTGCGCCCATTCTCGAAGCGGCTTTGCGGGCTTCGCCCGCATCAAGGCAGGTTGCGCCCGCATCCAGGCGGGATGCGCCTGCCTATGAGCAGGTTCAAATCACGATAGACGGCGCTCGTGGAAAACCCTAACTCAAATCATGCTCCGCCCCTTCGGTCAAGCACGATAATACCTGACCGACGACGGCGGGCTTCGCCCGCCCCTGACGGACTTCACTCGCAACATATACATATGAGTACTCAAAATGACCGTAAAAATATATATATTAAGATTATAATTTTATTTTGTAAAAAATTTACTACTTCTCTCCCATCTCTCTTCTCTCTCTTCCTCCTCTCTCCAACTTTTTTCAATGGATGATATTAATTTTTGAGAAGATCTAATGACTTAGATTGAAAGTATAATGCGATTTCAAATAGAGAATTGTTAAAGGTAAATCAGATTTGAATATACGCAAATCATTGTTAATGACAAATCATATATTTTGAAAAATACTCTGTGCAAACCAAATTGTTAACAACAAATCAAATTGTTAACCACAAATCAAAATTGTTAATCAAATATTTTAGACAAAAAAATCATTTCATGAGAAATTTAACACAATAGTTCAACAAAATAACATGTTTATAACTTCGAACACCAATTTTATGACATTTAATATATGATAACTATCATACACTTATGTTTCCCCCTCTTCATAAACTACAATAGGACATAAGAGGCTAGAAATCAACCATCCAGCACCATTATCTAATTACAGCACGACAACAAAAAGGAAAACGAAGAACAAAAAAGCTAACGTGTAGAATCCATATGCAGAATCCAAAATAAAAAATTAGGTTCTCAATATACTGAAGATGAAAGAAGAAAATCTGTATTAAAGAATTCAGATACAGAATCAAAATGAAAATGAAGAGAAGCGGCGACGCACCTTCAAAATCAACGAAAAAACCGATGTTCACGACGGGAGAGGCAACGAAAACAAAGAACAAACGTGCGCACCTTTAAAATCGTCTGGCTGTCGTACGTCGAATTGCTCATCAGAAGTCTCGCAACCTACCAGCGACGGGAGAGACAGTGACAAAGAGGCCGGGAAATGCGGCGAGAGAGGCGGTGGAAGGGGCGACAGGAGAGGCAACAACAGAGAGGCCTGGAGATGCAGCGGGAGCGGCGGTGAATTTTGTTTGCGTATATCCAAATTGGTTTGCGTAGAAAATAACCACCAGGAAAAAAATACCTGGTTTTAAGATTTTGGTTTGCGTAAAAAAAACTACCAGGAAAAAAAAGACCTGATTTTAAGATTTTGATTTACGTATATCCAAATTAAGTTTGTCTTTAACAATTCCCTTTCAAATATCTATATTGTTTTATATCTTTATTATATAAGGAAACCCTTAATGTCTTCTTGGTGTAACTTTTAAATCCCAAAATGCCCTCATAAAAACATGCTTTGGGCTTTAACTTAAGGATCTTTTGGTCTTTTGACAGGCTAACGGTTTAAATAATAAAGATGTATGATTTATATCCACAACTCCTCCCCGATATCTAGATGACATCGCACCTCTCGCGCTTCTTCCACGCACTTCGTAGACGCTAGGGCATCGCTTCTCCTCTGAAGCCATCCTTCCATCTTACCGCCTTCAGCCTAGAAGCCTTCCGTCGGCGACGAAGATCTCCGCAGATGCTGTGCTTTGAAGTGGCGCGCCCCGTAGCTTTCCCCCCTCCTGCGCCCTCAAATCTCCTCCCGCACGCAAGCCACTCCTCCCGTCTTCCTCGACTGCCACCCGCCAAAAGATGTACGAGCATCTTCGCACGGGCTACGCCCGTGCTCGATGCTCTCGGGCGGCCTTCAGCCGCATCTAGACGGGTTTCGTCCGCCTTCGCTCGGACTTCACTGCGGGCTGCGCCTGCACCAAAACGGGCTATACTCGCAACATATATATATATATGAGTACTAAAAATGACAGTAAAAAAATATAAATTAAGATTACATTTTTTTTCTCTCACTCCCTCTCCCTCTCTCTTGTATAGCTTTAAGAGCTCTATTAATATTTTTTCTCTCTTCATCTCAACAATGAAATTGAGATTTAATATGCTTCAAACGGTTGTGAGAAAGTATTAAGTGTGCTTGAATATATGTATATTGATATATACGGTAGAGATATAAGATAATATATAAATATATAAGTATAGATTTAACGGGTTAGATATAGAAAGCAGCATTTTGCATATGGTGGTTTGACCGTTGAAGTTTCTGCTTTGTCTTCGGCCACGACGCCATTGGAGTGATTGGACCCATTGCTAACCGGATAGGCCACGTTGACCGCTGTTTCCGTCAAGCCACATGTGATGTAAATTAGTTCCTTCCATGCGGATAATTATGAAGCTTTTTCTTTTTAAACACAAAATAGCTACACCTAAACCCTAGGGAATAAATTTTAAGATATATTTTTATATATTTTTGGTTATTTATTGCCTAAAGGTAGATCACATCAGCTTGACAAAATTCTAATATAATTAAATCATTTAAAAGGTAAATTATAGACTACGATCAACTTTTAAAATCTTATCTTATGAATTATTGCACGTCTAATTAATGAATATTGCCTGCAAATAGGTCGGTGAATAAACTAAAAACTATATTAAAGTCCAGCATCACATGAAGATTTGTTATTCCAAAAAAAACTAGAAATAATGTGTAGCACTTATAGCCGCTGGTATCAATGACGCAATTCATTCCTAACTGGCTTGAGCAAGCTTGAGCAAGGGAGAAGACAAGCTGAGGAATTACGGCTGGACTCGAGCAGCCTCTCTGTTAAAGAGTTTGCATTGTCTACGGTATTCTTTGATCTCCATCACCATCCATTGTTATAGATGTTATCGTATCGCCATTATTTCATCGAGCACATAAGATCGTTACAAGTGCCGTGCATTATCTTTTATGCCGGAGTGGAGCTTAATATATATCTCGTGATACTTTTCCCCAAATTCAACAAGCGTCATCGCATATTTCATCAATCAATCAATCTGCTGTTTGTTTTATTTCCTCTCCAATTATTGGAGGATGGAGAACTCCTCCATTTCTTTAATCCCATCGTAACAACAAAATAGCAATAATTATTTGGATTTGCTAGAGAATACATACTTAAATAAGAAGGATTATACATTTATACATGACAGGCGGTGGAATTAAGGTGAATATTATACAGCCATGGAGTTATACATACCTATAATTTGAGATGACGGGCTATGAATTAATAGCAAATATGCGATTTGGGACATGGATCCCAATTTTCCACATCGTCCCCACTTATATCCTACAATTATGCATGTTTAAAGTTTTAAGTGATTTCGCCCACATAATTCAAAATTTTAAATAATTATTAAGCAATAATATTATTATAATAATAGTAAGGCACGTTCAACATGTTTATGGTGAGCCTGACGGAGGTGCGGATGGTACTTGGGGTCTGTTTAGCCAGGTGTTTTTGAGCTCTTCATCAAGAAAGTAAGAAGAAGAAAAAAAAAACTAATGTTGAACAACAACAACAACAACAAAGTGAGCCTGACAGAGGGCTCCCCCTTTAGAAAAGAGGCTAGAATTTTGGTCAGTGAGGTTGGGGGAGATGAGGGAAAGAGAGTTCAAATAAGTGGAAGATTATAGGCAAAGAGGCCCACCACAGCCTAAAAAATCCGCTTTTGCGGTGCACGAAATCTAAAACCGGTCAGCGGAGAAGATTTGATGGGGCCTGCTGGCTGGAGAGAGAGAGAGAGAGAGAGAGAGAGAGAGAGAGAGGCAAATTCCGACCCAACTTCCCAATGGATAACTTGTATTCTTATTTGAGCTTCTATAATTAAGCAGATAAGTGAAGAAAGAAGAAGAAGATGCTTGCCATACCTTGCACTGAGACCTACTACAATGATAGCCCGCGTGAATAAATAAATAAATAAATAAATATTTAAAGCTCCTTTAGTCCGTCTGTAATAATCCCTAGTATTTTTTTTAAAAAAAATTCCAAAAACTAAAATAAAAAATTAAATGGAAGTGTCATGTAAGTATTATATGGATAGACTTTATATAACAACTTTTATCCCCTTTCCATTTACAGGGAGAGGAGGGGATGTAGTAAACATTATTAGATAGAAAGAGAAAGCAACGGGGGACCGGCTAGGCTACAGTGGGTGGGTGGGTGCTGGATGCTGGATGCGATAAATAAACATGGTGTTAAAGGCACACCATCTTCGGCTTTGTGCACACCAATACTATGTGCACCCATTGAAATTTTTTGTGCACACCATCTTCGGCTTTGTGCACACCAATACTATGTGCACAGTCTTAGCAAACATAGCTGCAATGTATGTGAACTCGTTGGGCGCCGTTGTCGTCTCCTTCATCAGAGCAAACAGATCGACGGCAAGTCGGCCACGACCGTGCATCGCAAGCCCTCCGTTCATCACGTTCCAAAGCACGACGTCTTTGCTCGAAACCCGGCGGAAAACCACCAAAGCTGCTTCAACGCACCCGCATCTGCAGTACATGTCCACAAGAGCTGTGGGGAAGATGACGTTGCCGTGATTGCATAGTTTTTTTAAAATGAAATACGCTCTTTTTTGAACTGCGTCTTTTACGTTCATTTTCAGGGGAAGTGTTCAACATGAAAGTTGTAGATCTCAACGATATCTACAACTTTCATGTTGAACACTTTTTGATTTAAAGCCGTTTAGGCCCCCGATTTGGCCCCCGGAAAAAATCACGCGGAACATTTAATGTTCCGCGTGATTTTTTCCGGGGGCCAAATCGGGGGCCTAAACGGCTTTAAATCAAAAAGTGTTCAACATGAAAGTTGTAGATATCGTTGAGATCTACAACTTTTATGTTGAACACTTCCCCTGAAAATGAACGTAGAAGACGCAGTTCAAAAAACGCATATCGGGAAGGGGGAGGCGGGCTGCTTCGGCTTTAGTTGGGTGGGGTTTAAAAAACCTAAATTATTAAGAATTATATTTTTGATAGGTGTGCACATAGCCGAAAATGGTGTGCCTTTAACACCACCCTAATTAAAAGAAGGGACTCAGCGGGAATAATCAATATCACACCCTTTCCAACTTGTTAGATCGGTCACCACGGCCCATGTGCTGGAATTCCATCCGTGGAAGAGAAGATACTACTCCCACTCTATTTCTCCAAATTGAATGAACACAACGACACTAACACGAAACTCACTCACGGATTGTTATCGTGTCGGTCTCAACATGTGCAGACATACATGAAATACTCAACAGTACGTTGCAACTAAACCACTACTTTAAAAAGAAACGATCACAACGGCGGCTACGGGGCCGCCGCCGTCAAAAACAGGGGATTTAGGCTCTTAGACTGATGGTGAAATGTAGACCAATATGTCGGACATCCCCAGTCTGGCCTCCTTGTTTATCACAAAGGAAAGGAGGTCGTGATTAATATTTATTTGATATATTATGAGGTGGCTGATTTAAAGCCACGAAAAGTAGAGAGCTCTAGATTAAATACTCAACTGTTCCATTAAGATGACCAACTACGCTACTACTTAATTGAGACAAGGCTACCTAAGAATGCTTCGAATAATATATATAAAAGTCTAAAATGGAAGAAAAAGATTGTGAATGTGGGAGATGGCCTTCTGACCCTCCACCAACTTTTGAACAATCTGGACATGTAACAACTTTAATCCTGTATAAACTAGTATTTTATCTCATAATTAATACCTCTTTCTATATAAAATTCATGCAATAATCCAAGGTCTGAAGCTCCAGTTGTCTGTTTTTTAGTTAATTTGATGCGAAGACCCTCTTCCATCATTATTTGTGTGCGATGCATTAAGAGAATGAGGAGAAGGCTTGTTTTTTTTTTACGTAAGAAAATAACAATTATGAGAGAATAAGAAGTTGATTCGGAGTGTTGGAGCGAGCAAACATCACGATAGGATTATGAGGTGAGGAGAGCACACAAGAAATTTTTCATCAAACTCTATACACAAGCAGATAAGAAGGTTACAAAGATAAACAGCAAAGTGCGGCCTAGATGGCTACAAGATTTGACTCACTATTTTTTTGAATGATCCCAAAGGAGAGGAGATATCTTGCCCCCCCTTTTATACGGATCTAAAGACTCTTTCCATTCAAACCATGAAAGAATGAAGACTTTTCCATACATAACATAATTCTACAAGCTTCTTCTCTTTCTTACACATTTCTTATGTTTATGTAGAAGAATAATTATTTAACCATCAACAAAAATCTAGACTATCTTACACTTAACTCTAGAAAGTCCTTGATGGGCGTCTCCCTCAATTTATACGGATTTCAAGCTGCAAATAGCCGGGATTGTCATGTTTCCCTTCATTTAAGTGGGGAGTTGCTACGGAAAAACCATCATGCGTGCAATTCATGCGCCCGATCCAAACCCGATCCGCACACTAACCACCACACGCACGATCCCCCAACACTCCAACCGCCCGAGGCCGGACGCCCGGTCGGCCGCCGCTCCTTCGGACGCCGCCCCGCGGCCGCACGCCCCATGGGCGCGGCCACGGGAGAATAGGCCTCTGACTGGTCGGCTTCCACGAGGTAGGCCCCGCGCGGCCTCCGCCCGACCGGCCACCGTGAGGCCAGCGCGCGCCCCCCACCCAGCCGGCCTTCACACAGAGAGCCCCCGCGAGGCCGGTCCCCTGCGAGGCCGGCCCCCACGCAACCTCCGCCCAGCCAGCCTCCACAGGGCCGGCCCCTGCTAGGATGCCCACCGTACGGGAGGCCTCCTCTCGTCCGGCCTCCGCGAGGGCGGCCGCCACTTTGCCGCCCGGTCGGCCCTCGTCAATCTTCCGTCGTCCGATCATCCCCACGCGATCTCCTCTGTCCATTGCACAGGTAACCAGCCGCATAACCACCTTTGTAAACCCTCATCGTGGGTGGGTTCAAATAGCTGAAACTATATCGGTTTGCGTGTAGTAAAATCATTAAAATATACATATCTTAAACAATATTAAATTATGCTACAATTAGTAAATATGGTGGTTATGTTCCGCGGATAACCGAGTAATCACCATAATCACCCTCAAGGCCTATAAATAGAACCTCAGTCTCTCCTTCATTCTCATCTTTTTCTCCCCCGCTTCTCCTCCTACGTGCTTGAAAGCTCCACCAAAGACCTCCTTCGTCTTTGAAGACGACTTGAAGATCTTGAAGATCTTCAAGTCCATCAACGATCGCTCAAGGATCGTCGCCCGCCGTCAAGTTTTCTCCGGCAAGCCTTCTGCACGTAGAGCTCCCAACACTTAGCTTCTGCGAGGGAACCACCAGCATTCTCGGCTCCAGCCTCAGTGTGTAAGAAGAAATCTGTCAAGTCTCCAGAACGCGTGTTCTCAACCGTGAGCAAGGTCAAAGTATTTAGCTTCATGAGCGGTGACCTATCACCCTCCGAACGCGCGTCTCCCTCTCTCTAAGTTGTAACAAGGAGCGGCATGTCACTCTCGCATTCTCCAAGAGTTTTGTAGAAAAATAGCAGATAGTGAATTTCGATCGGCACAGTCCCGGCCGCGTGATTTTTCACCTCTTTCTGAGATTTTCCACGTAAAAAACCCCTCTTGTCTATTGTCTCTCTTCTTTGTGACTGTTTGACCGCATCAGAGCTAAGATGGTCCAATCTAAACTGGTCTACCGAGAGAGTCGAGCGGCCCACAACAGTCCTAACATTCTTGAACAATCTAAAATTCTCTATCAATCTAGAATTTTATAGAATATTCCAGAATTTTTTGAAAACTTTTAAAATTCATAATATTTTAGAAATAATTACTAAAACTTCCCATCAAAGTTTGCATAATTACAGATTGTACCCTTCTTATTATTGAAATTGCAAAAACCTTATCTAAATGTTACAAAACATAATATTTACCTCTCCTGAAGATCAAATTTCATAACATCCATGCACAAAATACCCCCCCCCCCCCCCGAGCTAAGATGGTTCAATCTAAACTGATCTACCGAGAGTCTCAAGCGGCCCGCAACAGTCCTAACATTCTTGAACAATCTAAAATTCTCTATCAATCTAGAACTTTCAAGAATATTCCAAAAAAATTGAAAACTTTTAAAATTCTTCATAAAATTTTTGGAATAATTATCAAAACTTCCCATCAAAGTTAGCATGATTACAGATTGCACCCTACTTATTATTGAAATTACAAAAACCTCTCCTGAATGTTACGAAACATAACATTTACTTCCCTTGATTATCACATTTCATAACACTCACGCACAAAATACCCCTTTGGGGGGGGGGGGGGGGGGGGGGGGGGGGGGGGGGGGGGGGGGGGGGTTAATGTTATGTTTTATAACATTCAAGGGAGGATTTTGTAATTTCAATAATACGAGGGGTTCAATCTGTAATTATGCTAACTTTGAGGGGAGGTCCCAGTAAATGCACAAGTCTAAGATTTTGCAAGTATTATGGTCTTGTGCTAAACAAAGTTGTCAGGATCGAGATCCTAGATAAAATCATTCCGAGGTTGGATCGGATGGTAGGATTGAATCGAGGATCGCTTTGCAAAATCTGGATCGATTTACAAAATCTAGATCGATTTACAAAATCTGAATCGTAGAATCAAGATCTCATGATCCGGATCACGATCCTGACAACCATGGTGCTAAAATTTGGCTTTTATCTTTGCATCATAACATAACAAACACAACCTCCAGTGCCAGTGTGCCACGGAAAAGACTTAACAAACTACCAAAAAAGCTGAAAGATTAAATTGTGATAATTTTCCATAACTCATTAACAGCACACTATTATAACAGTTGGGATTTAAGTTCACGAGGTGATGTTCAAACTGATTGGGCAAAAGATAACTGGAACAGATAAATGGGCATTAAGATTATTGCCGGCTGGAAATGCTGAAAGAGCTGACCTTTAAGGGAGTGGCAACCACCAATGGAGCCTCTGGTGAATCACTGCCCGCAAACTTCTCATGCATGAAGCGGCTGTCCACGATAGATTCGTTCCTGGGAACACTGCGATAGCAGTAACAGCTTTTGAGGCCGAGCTGCTCGAGGTAGCACCCGTGGTTGCTGTTCTTCACCTGCAAGAAATTCCAAATGACGCTGAATTTTCCAACGGTTGCGACGAGATGCCTTTCCTGCTTGCCATTTTCAGTGACCTGGTCACCAAGTTGACAACAGAGTGTGTCAAAAGAACTTATGGGATGAGTTTGTACACATAAATTAAAGAATGTTTTGATTCAAATTAAACTTCATGAATGTTATATAATCTGGGGTTTTAAGGTTATATGTACATGCATGCATTTTTGTTTCTCGACTGGCCCAGAAAACGACAACTTCCTCCATCTCGACGCTTAAGCATTCATGTTGACGCACATAAGGTTTCTGCATTCGACACTTTCAACCAAATCAATGCTCCAACACCCGTGCCCTTCTCGACGTTCCTCTCAATTAGGGTTATTCGCAAACTAAATTGTGAATATTTCGAAAATCGATTCATGTAGATTTGTATTTTTCGAATTCCAAGCCAAATTTATATTCCAGTGGACCAGTAGTGTACTTGAATTCAAACCCCAATAATATCATCTCTAGTGTCAAAATTTTAAAAATAGTCTGCCCCAGTTTTGAAGCTGCGTCTGTAGCAAGATGCATGAGTCTATTTTAAGCAGTTGATCTCTCGTGCGTTGCAAGCATTCAACGCAATTCATACTTATTGGTATAATTTCATTGGTTTGTGGACTGCGGTGGAGTAATCTGCAAGAAATCCTCCATTCAAAAGTATTAGTTTTGCCTTCTTTATTTGGTGTTCTATGATTTTGCGTGTGCATCTTCGGGGTGTGAACTTTTACACGGTATCAAGGGTTTTACAAGAGTTGCTAAGTTCATTTGCTGGAGAAGAACAATATACCAAAATGGAAGGCAGAAGAGGTTTTGCTAGATGTCTTGGTATTGAGTTATTTACACAGACAATGTTGGTGTTTATTTAGTGGTGTGCTATTAACACAGGCTTGTACATATATATATATATATATATATATATATATATATATATATATATATATATATATATATATATATATATATATATATATATAAGAGAGAAATGAAAAATCCCTAAGAATTCTTTTCTACATGATATCAGAGGCGGCTAGGTTACGATTCCGCTAGGAGATTGAAGGTAGAAGGAGATCGACGACCTCGCTCCACGGAAGAAGGAGATCGACCAGTGGCGTCAGAGAAGGAGATCGACGATCTCGTCGGGGAGTTTCTTCGCAGCACACGGCTCTTCAGATCAAAGAAGAAGTCTGAGCACGCTCCAAATCTTGTCCGGGACTTTTGTCGGGGAGTTTCTTCGCAGCACACGATCTCGTCGGGTTGTTGGTACCCGTCGGGGAGTTCCTTCGCAAAAACAGTCGGCCTCTCCAGATCGAAGGAGTATCTTCGTAGAAGCAGTCGGCCACTCCATTCGACGACAGGGAAGAAGTTTCGCTCAAGATCTTTGGTAGAGAAGCACCAGATCCCGTCGCCCGTCGCAGAAGCAGTTTCAACATCAAGTCGACTGGACCGGGATCTCCTCCCTGCATCAAGCGCGCCGTTTGGATAACTAATCCTGGTGTGGAGCTGCAGTAGCTTCTAATGGAGGATATTCTCAAGAAATTCCTTCTGTTCGTTGATCTGAAGCTTGATGGGCCGACCACATATCTGGAGTGGTCACGTCGCGTGAAGAAAATCCTTACAACACAAAAGGTTGGGGGTTTGTTGACAAGGGAGTTGAAGAAGCAGAGAACCCAGCTCCTGGAGATGACTGGGAGTCAACCCACATGACATTATTCATGTAGCTTCTCAACTCGCTAGTCCCATCCATTGCTGGCACGGTAGATGGCCTGGAGACAGTCATGGAGGTTTGGGAAAAGCTGAAAAGAACTTATGATGGAGTGGGGAACACCCTCCGGGTCTTCCAGGTGAAGGGAGAAATTGATGACACGGTTCAAGACGAGAAGACTGTGCAGGAGTATGCCTCCGAGTTAGAGCGTCTATGGGTGGACTATGAACATGCTTCTTGTGGGGTGAGTTGCAGCAACCCACAGTGTAGGGCCTCCAAAATAATTGTGGAGGAGAGAACTATGAAGTTTCTGAAGGGGTTAGATAAAAGGTTCGATCAGAGGATAGCCCAACTTCTGTCTGGTACGAAGATTCTTACACTTAGTGAGGTCATCTCGGCCATGATTCAGGAGGAGACCCGCCACAAACTTCAGGGAGGGACTGGAGGGACCGTTGCAGTCAAGTCAACACTAGCGGCTACTGGTTCGGGTGTTCCAAGACCACGAGAGGAAACCCGACAGTGCTACAGTTGTGGGGAGATAGGTCATCTCTGGTATGCTTGCTCCAAACCATCCAAGGCGGGGGATCTGGGTGGTGGTCGTGGACGTGGCAGGGATCATGGTGGTCGAGGTGGTTATCGTGTCAATCTTGGCATTAGCGGATGTGTTGAGGAGGCTGGTGTTATTTACACCAAGGAAGAACAGACCTTATTGAGCATGATGGAGAGCCTTAAGAATAAGCAAGCAGTTGAAGACAGCATGAGCGGAACTGAGGGAGCATCAAACTCAGCTATGTATGCTCGCCCCTCCAGGACATCTGATTGGATCGTTGATTCCAGTGCATCACGACACGTAACAGGGAATGTGGGAGACTTCTCCTCATACATTCGTCTAACTACTGCAGATAACATCCAGACGGCGGATGGGACTTTCCAGCCAGTGGTCGGTAAGGGCACAGTCAATTGCACAGGTTCGGTAAAACTATCCAATGTCTTGCATGCTCCTTTCTTTCCAGTTAGTCTTATATCCATCAGTTCCATTATTCTTCAAATAAAATGCTTTCTCTTTTGATATTCCCAAGGAGACATTCCAGGAGAAAGAGACGAGACAGATTCTTGGGAGTAGGACTTGGCCTGACGGGCCATGGTATTTGGATCGGGAAGGATCCGATGCAGCTCTTATATCTGTGGCAGAAAAAAAGATGAGCGCAAAGGATATGCTTCTACTCCATCACCAGCGTTTGGGACACTCGGGTTTTGATACCTTAGCTAGATTATTTCATTTGTTGTTTGAAAAGGCCAATAAACACAAACTGGTATGTGATGCATGTGACTTGGGTGAGCTTACTAGAAGCTCTCATGTGAGTACTAGATGGATGAGATCTTCTGTTTTGATGTTGTTCACTTCAAAGAGATGGAGCAGTACTACCGACAGGAGGAGGCCCCACCTATGACAGTATTGCCTAATACTGGAAGCATGAGGCGAGAGAGGGAGAGTTTGGTGACAGATTTGGAAGTATGGCGTAAAGGATCAGTAGAGGAGCAGGAGGAACTGGAGGAGCAGAAGAGTGCTAAGGAACAGGAGGAGGAAGAGAGAAATGTGAGGCCTACGGCTCAAGGGGAGCTACTACATATCGTAGAACAGGGTCGTGAACTGCAAAACCAGTACTCGTGCCCCCAGCGTCAGTGCCTAGTCCCTCGTCTACGTCAGTCTCTACTCCGGGAGCACCTCCACCACCACTGTCACTTTCTAGCGAGAACAGTCCTTTCACTCCCCTATCCCCAACTGTCACGGTCCGGAGGACCACTCGCAGCAATGTGGGCAATCCTCCTGATAGATATGGTTGGTACATTGCTTCTTTCGTTTCTTATGATAATATCTTTTCTTCTCATGAAGCATTCATTGCATCTTTGGATAGTATTATTGTACCTAACAATTAGCAGGTTGCCAAAGCCGGTCCAAAATGGCAAGCAACAATTAAGGAGGAGATAAGAGCTCTTGAGAAAAACAAGACCTGGGAGCTAACACAACTACCAAACGATAAGGGGGTTGTCGGGTGCAAGTGAGTTTTCACTGTGAAGAAAAATCTGGATGGGCAGGTGGAGCGCTACAGGGCTCGACTAGTCGCCAAGGGATACAGCCAGACATATGTCATCGATTACGATGAGACATTTGCACTTGTGCCAAAGATGAGCACCATTCAGACTCTGGTCAGCTTCGCAGCAAATGGTGGATGGAAGTTACACCAACTAGATGTGAAGAATGTCTTCCTTCATGAAGATCTAGAAGAAGAAGTGTATATGGAGATACCACCGGGGTTTAGCACAGCCAAAACAGAAGCCAGAGTTTGCAGATTGAAGAAGTCCATCTATGAATTGAAGCAGTCTCCTCGTGCGTGGTTTGACCGATTCAGGAAGACTATGATTGGGATGGGATATCAACAGATCAATGTTGATCACACGGTGTTTTTAAGGCAAAATGAAGGTCACCACATCACCATGCTTGCAGTATATGTGGATGACATGATCATCACAAAGGACGATGAGCAGGAGATCGTCCGTCTCAAGGAGACGTTGGGCAAGGAGTTCGATGTAAAAGATTTGGGTTTGCTTATATACTTTCTTGGGATTGGGATTGCCTATGGTGCAAAGGGAATTGTTCTTTTCCAGAGAAAGTATGCCCTGGATCTCCTCACATAGACAAGGATGTTGGGGTGCAAGTCTGCGGCAACACCGATCGACCCGAAAGTTAAACTGGATGCTGAGGCAGATGAACCAGGGAGATGTACCAGAAACTAGTGGGGAAGTTGATTTACTTGAGCCACACGCGTCCAGAAATTTCTTTTGTCGTGAGCGTGGTGAGCCGCTACATGCATGACCCCACATGGATAGTGTATACCGGATCCTTCGGTACTTGAAAACTGCCCCCGGAAAGGGGTTGCTATTCTGAAAGAACGGGCATGTGAAGATTGAGGGATACCGTGACTCTGATTGGGCTAGTTGTGCAGACGACAGGAGATTCACTTCGGGCTATTGCATATTCGTAGGACGCAACCTGGTCTCCTAGAGGAGCAAAAAGCAGTCGGTGGTGGCCAGCAGAGGCATAATATAGAGTCATTGCATTGGGGGTTGCTGAACTTCTGTGGCTGAAGGGAATGCTGATAGAGCTGAAATTAGATCGAGGAAAGGGGACGAAGCTATTATGTGACAGTCAGACAGTGATTAGTATTGCAAACAATTCAATCCACCACGATAGAACCAAACACATCGAGATCGATAGGTTCTTCATAAAGGAGAAGTTGGATAGTGGACTATTGGAGCTTAGTCACGTCTCGACAAAGATCAAGCCGCAGATTGTTTAACCAAGGGTCTTAGCTCAAAAGGCATGATCAGGAATTGTGACAAGATGAGCTTAATAAATATCTTTTGCCCACCTTGAAGAGTGTTGGTGTTTATTTAGTGGTGAGTTATTAACAAGCTTGTATATATATAGAATACAGAAATGAAAAAGGCCTAAGTATTCTTTTCTACAGACAAACTACAAGAGTGAAAATCTTGTATAGAGTGTTATTTATTGGTAGAAATTTGTGGGAGATTGTTGTCAGAGATGCACAGGATAAAGTAATAGCGACCGGGAACAACGGTTTGGCGCTTAAGGCATGGAAAGGGTTGAATGTGAAGGCCGAGTTTATGTTCAAATAGACAATAATTCAAAGATTTGTTTGATTATATCATCGGGTGCATATCGGCTTCGACAATCTGGGCATCTTTGGATGGGCTGTTCAACAAAAAGAATATCACTAGATAGCAGTTTCTGAAAAATGAGTTGGTGAAAGCCAATCAGGAGGAGATGTCAATTTTTGTCTTCTTTTGAAGATGAAGAACCTATGCGGCTACGTGCGAAGATATCATTGATCGATTTGTTTGAGCCGATCTCGAAGGCGAAGTTTGTAACACCCATTCCAAATTTTACAATAATCAGCAATCCGGACGGGTCAGCGATATAAAGAGAATTAGGAAACAGTATTAAAACTAGTACACAACGGGTATAAAGAAAAATACTGAGAATTTAAACTTACAACAGAAGTTATGAAAGAAACTAAGGGTAACCACATACCTTTATAAACTGGATTCACAGAGCCACTAAACATGAATTGAGATAAAAGAACTGAAAATCTAAAGTAACATAATAAGTCTGATACATGATATTCAAAACGTTAACAAGATACAATATCCAAGGCTACAAGTGTATACTGAAAGAAAAGAAAACTGAATAGGAAACCAACTACAAACTGACACCACAAGGACGCTCGTCCTTGGCGTAGTTTTCAACCCGGGTCACCTGTAAAAACATTGCCCACGAGGGGTCAGAGTAAGGAAAAAGAACTCTTCCTAGTGACACTAAAACATTTTCTTAAATGATGAATGCATGCTCTTTGAAAATAGTTTCGTTCATTAAAAATCTTTATGCTGGATGATATGCATGCATTTACAATGTTTCCTGGTCAACACACATACTCGTTCTACGTGCATGAACTTTCATTTTATTTACCCAAGCCCCGGCGTTCACTACCTAGTGTATTGTCTCACGTCAGGTCTATACTTGAGTTCTAGGTGGCTTCTAATCTGCACTTATACTTGAAAGGCTATAGGCAAAGTAGCTCCTAACGCGCATCTGAAAACTGACGACCCGAGACCATCTTACGAACTCAATTGTCTTAGTGTCGCGCGGACACGATCTTGAATCTACTAACTGTCTCAAAGGGGAGTCAACTCCCAAGACTCTACTGCTCATAGGATACCATATGCCTTATGAGAAAGGTAGTGGGCCTCTACCATGCACGAGAAGACTTATGTGTGCTTACTGACCCTTTTAGGTCTGACGCTACTCTGCTCGGGACATCTCTTTGGTGTACTACTGAGCGACCCTTGGTTTTCTTGTGGTCGGCTAGAAGGGACGTTCACGCCCTTAATTAGACAAATTTCCAAACTTTCGTACACGTGTAGAGGTTTCGTACCTAACATTAGTATACATGATATGACTATTCGGGTCTTGGAAAAGGGGTGTCATCCTACAATAATCCTGCGACCGTTTTCCTACTGCCACACCTTTCTATACATGGTTATTGTACAACCCCGTGTTCGCCGAAGGGACTCAAGCAACCAGGCGGGCCCCCCTGACTCGCACATTGAAAGGTTGCCCAAGCGAGCCAGCCTGGCCCGCACCCTCCTAGGCGGGTCGGCCCGCCCTTTTCCAGCGACTCAGCCCTGCCCGCGCCGCCTTTGGCGGGCCAGCTTCTCCCGCCTCTCCTAGGCGGGTCAGCCCGCCCTCCCGGCGAACCAGCCCTGCCCGCGTCTCACGCTGAGTGGAAGCATGGAAGGGATACTCGCTCGACCCCCGTGGGGGAGGATTTTTTACTATTTTGCCCCATTGACCTGCCCCTAGCCAGTCAAAACAGCGGGGTCTCGCTGTTGGCAGACCCAAGTGGGCTGCATATAGCTGTTCAGAATAGCGGAGTTCAGCTGTTGGCAGGCCAACCCGAGGATCTTTTGGTAATCTTAAGGCAGCAGAGGTTCGCTATTTACAGACCATCCGCAAAATCCTATAAATAGGACTCAAGGGGTACCTCAGGAAGCAAGCTTACTGATTCCCTGTCTACTAGCACTTTCTGAGGTACCTTAGCCCGACATTTGGCTAAGGAGGGGAAGCGCTCAGTGATCTTTCGGGTTTGTGGTGGGACCTCCGAGCCGGGCCCTTGGTCTAGTCTTTTGCTCTCCTTTCCTTTGTTATTTTTCTTGCAGGAGCGAAGTAGGTGTGCGGTCACCCCTTCCCCAAGGGTCGAACTCCACAAGAGACCGATTTTTCGGTTTCAACATTTTGGTGCGGTGAGCGTGGACAGTGGTCAGCACAGAAAACCTTCAGCGAGCTCGATGACGGGAGGAGAAGGGCAAGGATCGGACAGGACCGACTCGCCACCCCCTCCCCCTCCCGCCACCATGGGGATGTTCGAGGACTTCAGGCAGGAGGTACTTGGCCTGGTTCGATTCGCACTCGGTACGCGCGCCGAGAGCTCGACTCTAGCAATTCCGGTTCCCGCAAATCTGACGCTCGGAGAGGCCGCACCCGCCCGGCGAGCAGGGAAGGAAGTAGCCGAAGAGAACCGGGGTGCCGAGCTCCCCGGGCGAGTACTCTTCCCTGGATCGGGGAGCAGCGGCGGACTCGGCGAGTTGGGGGCGCGAGATCCTCCCGCTCGGCCAATGGGGGGGGGGGGGAGAGCCCCTTCGGCGAGCCGGTCTCCTCAACGCCAGTTCCAGATGGGTTCAGGGAGCCCGAGATGTCCTACTACACCGGGAAGGGAGACCCGGTCCAGCACGTCCAATGGTTCGAGGATGTGGTCTCGATCCGGCAGATGTCGGATGGCTTCAAATGCAGGCTCTTCGCCATCACTCTGAAAGAGAAGGCCAGGGAGTGGTTCCACCAGCTGCCAGCCAATTCTATCTACTGTTACGAGGACCTCCGTCGGGGGTTCATGCTGAGGTTCACCACCTCGAAGAAGAGGAAGAGAGAGTCGGAGTCCCTGTTCCACATCAAGCAGGGGGTGAACGAGACCCTGGGGAGCTACGTCGATCGCTTCATGGAGGAGGTCATCCAGGTTCAGGAAATGTCGGGCCACACTTTGATGATGACCTTCACCCTAGGGCTGCAGCAAGGTTTCTTCCGAATGGAGCTGAAGAGGATTCCCCCCCTTTCCTACGAGGAGTTGATGGAAAGGGCGGCGAGAGAAGTCGACGGGGAGGCGTCGAACCCGGAGTTTGCCCGGAGGTTAGCCAGGTGGGCTACGGAGGAGGAGAGGCCCAGAGGAGGCAGGGGTCAAGAGGAAAGAAGATTTGAGCCCCGACAGAGGGAGCAGCAGCAGCAGCCCAGGTGGGGGCGTCAGGAGCCGAATCAGCGGCTTAGGTGGAGGCCCGAATGGCGGGAGCAGGGGGCGAGGAGAGGGTTCTGCGGAGGAGAAAACCGCCAAGGAGGTCAGGGCCAGTTCTACCCTCCAGGCGGGAGGCAGGGCCAGAGGCCCCCCTCCTCGATCAGGAGGAGGCTATGGCTGTAGCCATGGGAGAAAGGAGAAGAGCAGCGCAGAGGAGAAGAAGGGAGGTTAGGGTGGAGCTACCCTACTGTGACTTTCATCAGGAGTAGGGGCATGCCACGGCCACGTGCCCGGAGTTCCTCGAGATGAGAGGAAACAGGGAGCAGCAGCAGCAGCGAGACCGCCAAGGGGTGCGGATTGAGGAGGTCCTGCCTCGGGCAGAGGAGGACAGGTGCGAAGACCGGGCAGATGTGGGGACCCGGGGAGGGATCGGAGCGATCCATGGAGGGGCGGGGATTGAGGCTTCCCGCAAAGCAAGCCTCCACACCATGTATCGACGGAGCGTTGGCTCCACATCCCAGACCCCGCCCCCGGTAGAGAAAATCACCTTCACAACTCAGGACATGCCGGGTCACGAGGACCCCTTTTGCGATGCGCTGGTCATCAGGACGGTCATCAAGGATTTCACCGTCTCTCGGATTCTCATCGACAACGGGAGCTCCGTCAACGTCATCTTCAAGAAGGCATTTGACGCGATGAAGGTGGAGGCCAGGAGGGTACTGGCCTCAGATGGGCCCCTGTTCGGCTTCTCGGGGGAGAGGAAGGAAGTCGAGGGAGGGGTCGGACTCCAAGTCTCTCTGGGGGGGCAGTCCCGCAATTGCAAGTTCGTCATCGTAGACGCCCCCAGTAGCTACAGCGCTATCTTCGGGAGGCCCCTCATCAGCGCCTTCCGCTGCGTTCCCTTGTCCTTCCACCAATGCCTAAAGTTCAACGTCGAGGGGGTCCAGGTCAGGGTCCGCGGAGACCCTAAGATGGCGAGGGAGTGCTACGTCACCGTCGTGAACTCCATCTCGTGGCAGGAGGGTGCTGAGAAGATGGGACGGAGGATGGAGGAGGCAGAGCAGAGGGTCGGTCCAGTGGAGATGGAGGTGGAGAGGAGCCTCGCCCGGACGGAGGAGGTGAAGGAAGTTCGGGAACCGGCCGAGGCAATGGTCGCGGAGGAAGCTGAGGAAGAGACCTTCGCCCCTGGAGGAGGGGAGGTTGAAGAATGGGGGGAGGGGCCTCGCCTGGAAGCGGTGGAAGAGGTGATGGAGATGGAGGTTCTCACCCTCGGAGGCAAGGTGGAGAAGGTTCGCGTCAGCGGGGGGCTGACCCCGGAGGCCCAAGGCAAGATGCTGGAGTGCATCCAGAGGAACGTGGACTTCTTTGCCTGGAGCGCTGCAGAGATGCCCGGGATCGACGCCGACGTGGCCTGTCATCGCCTCAACCTGGATCCGGAGGCTCGCCCGGTCCAGCAGAAGAAGAGGCCCATCGCGGATAGGTTGGCTGAGCCAATTCGAGAGGAAGTGGTCAAGCTCCTTAGGGCCGGCTTTGTATCCGAGATCCAATACCCCGGCTGGGTCTCCAACGTTGTAATGGTAAAAAAAGGAGACGGCCGGTGGCGTATGTGTGTTGATTTTTCGCTTCTTAATAAATCATGCCCTAAGGATTGTTATCCCTTGCCTCGGATCGACGCGTTGGTTGACTCAGCCGTCGGTTTCCCTGTAATGAGTTTTTTAGATGCGTTTTCAGGTTATCACCAGATCATGATGCACCCTCCCGACATCAAAGATGTCTCCTTCATCACCGGGGATGGATGCTACTGTTATAAAATGATGCCCTTCGGGCTAAAGAACGCGGGGGCGACTTATCAAAAAATGATGGACAGGGTCTTTCGGGAACAGAAGGGAAGGAACTTGGAGGTGTATGTTGACGACCTCATGATCAAGAGTCGAGACGACGAATCTCACCTCCAGGATCTGGAGGAAACCTTTGCCACCCTGCGCAAGTACAAGACGAGGTTGAATCCCTTGAAGTGCATCTTCGGGGCGAGCAGGGGCAAATTTCTGGGCCACCTCCTCACCCCCGCTGGAGTAGAACCCAACCTCGACAAGGTCCGGGCAATCATGGAGTTGGGGTTGCCTCGGGATGCAAAGGAAGTACAGCGATTGACGGGGAAGCTGGCAGGGTTGAGCAGGTTCCTCTCCCGGGCCAGGGAGAAGTGCTCTCCCTTCTTCAAGACCTTGAGAGGAGGCCGGAAGTTCGAATGGACCCCGGAGTGCGAGAAGGCGTTCCAGGCCTTGAAGAGGCAGTTGACTCAGGCCCCCTTGCTCCAGGGGCCGAAGGAGGGGGAGGACTTATTCTTGTATTTGGGAGTTGGGGCGGAGGTCGTAAGTTCCGTCTTAGCTCGGGAAGAGGGGAAGAAGCAGCTCCCAATCTATTATGTGAGCAGGGTGTTGAGGAAGGCCGAGCTCCGCTACCCTATTCTGGAGAAGCTGGCCTTCGCTCTAATCATCTCAGCCCGGAGGCTCCGGCCTTACTTCCAGGCACACACGATCCGAGTGGTGACTGACCACCCCCTCCGCAACATCTTCGAGGGGGTGGAGCATTCGGGAAGACTGGCTAAGTGGTCGGTAGAATTGAGCGAGTTCGACATCTCCTTCGCCCCTCGCCTCTCGATCAAGGCCCAGGCCATGACCGACTTCCTTGCTGACTATGTGATCGAGGTGGCGGAGGAGGAGCTCACTCGCCCGGTTCCTTGGAAGGTCATGGTGGACGGTACTTCAGGGAGGCATTCACTTGGGGCGGGAATCATCTTGGAGAGCCCCCAGGGAACGAGGATCGAGCAGACAGTGGTGATACACTTCCTCATCACAAACAATCAGGCCGAGTACGAGGCCGTGATTGCGGGTCTGCGTTTGGCCAGGGAACTAGGCGTGCATGATGTGGAGGTCCTCACTGACTCTATGGTGGTGGCTTCCCAGATTAACGGGGAGTTTGAGGCAAGGGAGCCGACTCTGCAGCTCTACTTGGCGAAGGTAAAGGGAGTCATTGGCACCTTCCAGACCTTTTCTATTCGACACGTGCCCAGGGAAGAGAGCGAGCAAGTAGATCAGCTGGCAAAGCATGGCCCCCGGGTGGGGGGTACCCTCACAGATCTCTTCCGACCATCCATCGAAGAGGGGGAGTTGATGGAGGTAGAGCAGCACCCCTCGTGGATGGACCCCTTCACGACGTACCTATCCACTGGGGAGTATCCAGAGGGGATGGACAGGAAAAAGCTCAAGTACAAGTCGGCGTATTATATCATGAGAGACGGCCAGCTATACCGAAAGACCCTCTCCGGGATGTTGGCACGCTGCGTGGCCGAGGGGGAGATCCCGAGGATCTTAGAATAAAGTCACTCCGGGGAGTGTGGGAGCCATTCCGGGAGTCGAACCTTGGAAGGTCGTATCATCAAGCAGGGGTATTTTTGGCCAACCCTGAGCCGAGACGCGGCGAAGTTCGCGAAGGAGTGCCACAAGTGCCAATTGTTCGCCCCCCTCCAGCTACAGCCGGCCCAACGCCTCAGGAGTATCACGGCCCCCTGGCCATTTGTCATCTGGGGAATGGACTTGGTTGGGCCCTTCCCCTAGACCAGCGGCTAGAGAAGGTTCCTGCTCGTGATGATTGACTACTTCTCCAAGTGGTTGGAAGTTAAGGCATTGGCCAAGGTAACCTCCCAGGTCATCAGAAACTTCGTATGGGGGGAGATTATCTGCCGTCATGGGTTGCCTCAGGCCATCGTCACGGACAACAGCCCTCAGTTCGCCAGCGCCGAGTTCATCAGCTTCTGCGAACAGCTTGGGATCGACCTCAGGTTCGCCTCGATTCATCACCCCAGGAGCAACGGGCAGGTAGAAGCGGCGAACAAGATCATTGTTAACCTCCTCAAAAAGAAGGTAGAGAATCTGAGAGGGAGCTGGGTGGAGCAACTTCCTTCGGTCCTCTGGGCCATTAGAACCACACCTAATACGGCGACAGGAGAGACTCCTTTCAAGCTCTCTCATGGGTGTGAGGCGGTGCTTCCAGTAGAGTTCGAGGTCTGAACCCCCCGGGTGGTCGAGGCCGGAGAGGGCAGAGAGGAATGGAGGACCGAGAACGAGGAGGAACTGCGGCTCTCACTCGACATGGTTGAGGAATCGCGAGATCTCTCAGCCATCAAGCAAGAGGAAGTGAAGAGGAGAATGGTCAAATACTTCGACAAGCACGTCAGAGTCAAACAGTTCGCGGAAGGGGACTTGGTCTTGAGAAAGGTGGACGTCGCGGGGAGGTCAGCCACCGTGGGGAAGCTCAATCCCAACTGGGAGGGATCGTACATCGTACAGGAGGCATTGAAGTCAGGAGGGTACCGCCTCCGGAATGTGGAGGGCGAGACCCTGAGTCTCACCTAGAGTGGTGATGACTTGAAACATTTTTTTCCCTGAGTCATGTAAACGTCGCTTCAATTTTCTAATAAAACCTCTGTTGATGAACTTGTGCCCCGAGGATGAAAAGCGCAAACGCAACTCTGCCTCAGACCCCGAGCAGATCCCGCTGTCAGGCTCCCACCAAGCTGGCAGGGCTGGATGTCACTCGGAGGAGTCCGCCTCAGACCCCGAGCAGATCCCGCTGTCAGGCTCTCATCAAGCTGGCAGGGTTGGATGTCACTCGGAGGAGTCCGCCTCAGACCCCGAGCAAATCCCGCTGCCAGACTCTCATCAAGCTGGCAGGGCTGAATGTCACTCGGAGGAGTCCGCCTCAGACCCCGAGCAGATACCGCTGTCAGGCTCCCATCAAGCTGGCAGGGTTGGATGTCACTCGGAGGAGTCAGCCTCAGACCCCGAGCAGATCCCGCTGCCAGGCTCCCATCAAGCTGGCAGGGCTGGATGTCACTCGGAGGAGTCCGCCTCAGACCCCGAGCAGATCCCGCTGTCAGGCTCCCATCAAGCTGGCAGGGCTGGATGTCACTCGGAGGAGTCCGCCTCAGACCCCGAGCAGATCCCGCTGCCAGGCTCCCATCAAGCTGGCAGGGCTGGATGTCACTCGGAGGAGTCCGCCTCAGACCCCAAGAAGATCCCGCTGTCAGGCTCCCATCAAGCTGGAAGGGCTGGATGTCACTCGGAGGAGTCTCCCTCAGACCCCGAGCAGATCCCGCTGCCAGGCCCCCATCAAGCTGGCAGGGCTAGATGTCACTCGGAGGAGTCCGCCTCATACCCCGAGCAGATCCCGCTGCAAGGCTCCCATCAAGCTGGCAGGGCTGGATGTCACTTGGAGGAGCTCCCTCAGACCCCGAGCAGATCCCGCTGTCAGGCTCCCATCAAGCTGGCAGGGCTGGATGTCACTCGGAGGAGTCTCCCTCAGACCCTGAGCAGATCCCGCTGTCAGACTCCCATCAAGCTGGCAGGGCTGGATGTCACTCAGAGGAGTCTCCCTCAGACCCCGAGAAGATCCCGCTGCCAGGCTCCCATCAAGCTGGCAGGGCTGGATGTCACTCGGAGGAGTCTCCCTCAGACCCCGAGCAGATCCCGCTGCCAGGCCCCCATCAAGCTGGCAGGGCTAAATGTCACTCGGAGGAGTCCGCCTCAGACCCCGAGCAGATCCCGCTGCCAGGCTGCCATCAAGCTGGCACGGCTGGATGTCACTCGGAGGAGTCTCCCTCAGACCCCGAGCAGATCCCGCTGTCAGGCTCCCATCAAGCTGGCAGGGTTGGATGTCACTCGGAGGAGTCTCCCTCAGACCCCGAGCAGATCCCGCTGTCAGGCTCCCATCAAGCTGGCAGGGCTGGATGTCACTCGGAGGAGTCTCCCTCAGACCCCGAGCAGATCCCGCTGTCAGGCTCCCATCAGGCTGGCAGGGCTGGATGTCACTCGGAGGAGTCTGCCTCAGACCCCGAGCAGATCCCGCTGCCAGACTCCCATCAAGCTGGCAGGGCTGGATGTCTCTCGGGGGAGTCTGCCTTGGACCCCGAGCGGATTCTCTATCTCGGCAGAGAGCCTCGAACGAATCGGCGGGTTGACAAGGGGACCCCGGCACGATGGCGATGAGGACGGCGAGCCCCCAGGAAGAGCGCCCGGACGGCGACAACACAACCGCGCCAATGCCCCGGAAGCCGGCTCGCCCAGGGTCCAGTCGCGCGCCAGGTGTCTCTCGCCCACCCAATGACGCGGATGGGTTAGCGAGCCCGAAGGGAATCCGCAAGTCGCTCTCTCGCGTCGCGACCACCCGACCTACCCCTCGCTCCTAAGCCTAAGTTCAGAGTTCAAAGCGAGCGGACGACCTCACTCGCTCGCTCACCATTGCGGCGTCCATAAAAACGTTCAAGGATAAAAGAAATCACGATTAGCGCGAGAATCAAGAGGCGAGTGCAAGAAATAAGGGTATTCACGTTTCAACTCAGAGAAGAGTTTTTTACATTGACAAAATTCAAAAACGATAAAGCTATTACAAAACTGGGCTCTGGCCCGCGCCGCCGCCACAGCAAAAGTAGGACGAATGCAAGCTCTCGGCGAGGCGAACCCTAGGCGGCGGGCCCTTAAATGGGGTGGTATGGCCCGACGCCCGGCTCCGGTACCGGAAGGAACAGCTCCGGTACCTCCTCGCTCGCCAAGAGCTTGGCGCCGTCGTCCTTGATAAGGTCAGCCCTCTGGAGCGTCCGGAAGGTGTACTTTGCAGCATTGGCCGCGTTCTCCTGCATCATCACTTCGATCTCGTGATCATTGTAATGAGCGAGCGGGCAGCCGCTTGTAGATGGCGGCGGAACGGTTGCTGCGGCCTCCAGCGCGTCCACTCGCTTCTGCAGCGCCCGCTTCTCCTGTTGGAGGGTGGCGACCTCAGTACCCAGCCGGCTGGCAGTCGCCGCGTCCTGTGAAAAGGAGAGAAACTGAGTTAATTTGTGCGGGAGGGAATGAAGGTTGAGGCGAGTCAAGGGACCTACCACTCCGCCTAGGTACTGAGCAAGAGCGGCCTCCGCCGCATCAGCCCGCTTCCGTTGCTCGTCCGCCTCTTCCCGAGCTAGTCGGCGGGCCGCCTCCTTCTCGTCGATGAGCTTGGCGAGGGATGGAGCGCTCTTGTCCAGCCGGAGACATCGCCGGCCGACCATATGGGCCAGCTCGAGGCTGCGGAACTGGGCCCGCGCGCTTTCATAAATCAGCACCCGAGTTGCCTCTTCGTCGTAGACAGCGGCGTCCTCTCGCACGTAGACGCCGAAGGCGAGGTTGTAGGTGTCCCCGCTGCTGGAGTCATCTTCCAACCAACTCGGCAGCAGCGAGGATACGTAGACCATGTTGGTCTCCTTATCCCACTGAAGCAGCGGGACTCCGTCCTCGTCGGCGGGCCCCTCGTCGTAGCCAAAGTTACGATGGCCTCGAGAGATGGCCTTCCCGGCGGGCCGAACCTCCTCCGGCGGCTGCGACGTGCCCGCCTCTTCGCCTGAAGATCTGACGATCGGAGACGCCGCGGGGGCGTGGACGGCGGACGGCTGGCTCGCGGGGGCCTTACCCTTGTCTCGAGCCGGGGGAGGCGAGCCACCCGCCTTCTTCGACTTCTTAGGCGGTGGCGGATCCTGGGGCTGTTCGCGGCTGGGCCTCTTCGCGGGGGCAGGAGCCGAGAGCTCACGATGGGCGGCAGCCGCCGCCTCGGCCCACGCTAGCTCGCCGGTGGCGAGTCGCACGCTCTCATACGGCGGATGAATAGGGATGTCGCGCTCGCCTGCAGAAAATGGAACTTAAGAAAAATTTGAGGAATTCAAGGATGCGTAGATGGGGCGAGCCGCTTACCTTCACCGGGCGGGACAGGGACGAGGTCGTTCAGGTTCCTACGGAGGTAGGCTACCTCGAAGTTCTTCCCGGCGAAGAACCCGAACAGCCCAGCTTCATGACCCCGCAGGGCCGGGGGGCGGTAGCTCGCCTCGCTGAGCTGGACCGGCGAGAAGGGGACGTTGCCGAAGTCCCCCTTGACGAAGATAAACTTCTTGAGCCAGTTGTGGCTCTTATTGACGGTTTCCCGCACTTTGACGTGGCTGCTGGCGAAGCAGGCGGTCTCGTCCTTATTTGCCCGAAAAGAGAACAGCTTGCGGAATACCGCGAGGCTGAACTCTATTTTCTCCTCTCGCAGGTAGCAGGCGAACCCGACCATCACTGCGATGGAGTTCGGGGTCATTTGCCCAGGAACCACCCCGTAATACTTGAAGATTTGGCGGACCTCCGGCCATAGGGGTAGCCGAAGGCCCGCCTCAAAATGGGCCACCGGGAACGCAAGCTCTCCGGCGAATAGTTCGTTCACTCTTTCCTCCTTCCTGGGCCGCCTCGCCTCGAAACCTGGCGGGACGAAGTGGTCAACCGCATCTACAAATTCCCCCTCCGTGAGGACGGCGGGAGGGAAGTCATGCTCGGAGAAGGTCCAAGCGCATTTGGCCCTCCCCTCCGCCTCGCCACCACCTCCACCCATCTTGCAGATGTCTCGCCGAGCGAAACAGAGTGGTTTTTGCGAAGAGCTAGGGGGAAGAAGCCTTAAATACGGTAGGTGTGAAAGGGCCGCCATGGTCTATTTATAGGGTGAGAATGGGCGGGAAAAGCTTTCTTGGGAGGGAAAGTGCGGATAGCTATAAGGCCCTGACGTTTCGACTTCCGAACCCAAGCCGGGTTCTCGCCAACCCGCCAGTCCGCTACAAACCGCCCGCACTCGCGCCCGCATGATTAAGCGGCAGCCGTCGAGCGGGCCAGTTCTGACCCGCGCGCGAGTCACCTGTCACGTGACTCGCGAGACCGGCTCACCTTCGCCAGTACAGGAAAAGGGCCCGGCGAGGCGACTCGGCAAGGCCGAGCCCGCGCGAGGAAAGGTCGGCCGAGTCAGGGCTTCTCGCCCGCACAATCCACAGGAGTCTGAACGATGGCTCAATCCAGAGAAAAATTGCAATAAATATTAACCCGCGACAGGCGAAGTAGTCCTGAATTATTACAAATATCTAGACTGATAGAAGTAAAGAGATGAACACCCTGAGCATTACCGCCGCATGTGGGGCGACCCGGACCTGGCGGGTAACGACCGGCGAGGAGAGGGTGAGTTCAACACGGGATCCATTTCCACATACCTCCCCTCCCAGCGCCGGTTCGAGGCGGTACGCGAGGATAGTGATACTCGCGGACTGCCGACAGCTCCCGCTGGGTCCTATTGATCTGCTCCGAGGCACGCCTCAGTCGCCCCTCGGCTCGCGTGATAGGTGCACCCGGAGACGTCGCCTCGTCCTCGTCAGAAGAAAGTCTCGCTCCCTCCAAAGCCGCGAGTCGCTCCTCCGTCTCGGCCTTATCTTTCTCCACTCTGTCGAAGACCTCCCGCAGCAGTAGCGTGTGCTTCTGAAACAGTTGCTTTACCTGCTTCTTCATCTTCTCGGCATCACGCGGGTCTCCCAGGTACTCAAAGATACTGTCCACGTCTGGGGGGGGGGAGTACCCCCCGCTCATCTCGGCATCTGACAAAGAGACCACGTTGTAACCTGCAGAGGTAAGATCAGAAGGATCGATGACCGCAAGCAGGCCAAAAGTCAGAGGGTTTACCTGGCGTCGGTACGTCGCCCGCATCATCAGTAGGCCTAGAGGTGCCCGGCCGACCCTGGAAGGGTTCTCCTCCAATAGAAACGAAGGATTTTCCCAGGCCGTGGGGCCTTGGCGACGGGGGCACCACGGGAGGGACAGGTTCCCGCGGCAAGGGACTGGCCACCCGATCAGCCGCCGCCAGAGCGGAATGCCCGGGATCTCCCTCGTCTGCCCCGGCTCCCCGAGACGTCTTCTACCAAAAGGAAAGAAAAGTCAAGAAGCATATACAACCCCGGGGGGAGGGAAGGATCGAGCAAGGGAAGCGCATATACCTCGGGGATGATCTCGGCACCGCCGGCCGAGCTGGAGGTAGGGTCGTCGCGCCCTAAAGATCGCCGGACGATCTTCGCTTTCTTTGGCTTAAAAGGGGGGCCAGGCGACCCGCGCGCTAGCCACGGGGCGGCTTCGAGAGCCGCATCCCGGACACCCTCCCTCGCAGCCGCCAAATGAGCCCGCATCTCCTCAGACATGGGCATCCCGCGTCCACAGATCGCGAAAAGGGGAAATAGAAGAGGGGTTACCCCAGAGACCGGACAGCTTATTTATAACGAAGAGGTGAGTCCCACCAAAAGATTCCCTCCAGTTCAGCAAGGTTTTCGCCGAACACGTGAGGGTTGGATGTTTCTTTCCGAGCCCTTTCTCAAAAGCTCGAAAAGAGCGGGGACTATGTACAACCTCGTGTTCGCCGAAGGGACTCAGGCAACCAGGCGGGCCCCCCTGACTCGCGCATTGAAAGGTTGCCCAAGCGAGCCAGCCTGGCCCGCACCCTCCTAGGCGCGTCGGCCCGCCCTTTTCCGGCGACTCAGCCCTGCCCGCGCCGCCTTTGGCGGGCCAGCTTCTCCAGCCTCTCCTAGGCGGGTCAGCCCGCCCTCCCGGCGAACCAGCCCTGCCCGCGTCTCACACAGAGTGGAAGCATGGAAGGGCTACTCGCTCGACCCCCGGGGGGAGGATTTTTTACTATTTTGCCCCATTGGCCTGCCCCTAGCCAGTCAAAATAACGGGGTCTCGCTGTTGGCAGACCCAGGTGGGCTGCATATAGCTGTTCAGAATAGCGGAGTTCAGCTATTGGCAGGCCAGCCCGATGAGCTTTTGATAATCTTAAGGCAGCAGAGGTTCGCTATTTACAGACCATCCGCAAAATTCTATAAATAGGACCCAAGGGGTACCTCAGGAAGCAAGCTTACTGATTCCCCGTCTACTAGCGCTTTCTGAGGTACCTTAGCCCGTCATTTGGCTAAGGAGGGGAAGCGCTCAGTGATCTTCCGGGTTTGTGGTGGGACCTCCGAGCTGGGCCCTTGGTCTAGTCTTTTGCTCTCCTTTCCTTTGTTGTTTTTCTTGCAGGAGCGAAGTAGGTGTGCGACCACCCCTTCCCCAAGGGTCGAACTCCACAAGAGACCGATTTTTCGGTTTCAACAGTTATGATGCTTGTACGAAACTTACACATGCATGCATAAAGTAATTACTTGATATGTCTAACTAACAGGAATTAGACTTCCTTACAGTGGTGATGCGCGCTCGTACACTCGGCGCGACGACATTGCTTTTTCGAAGAAAATTTGACTACTGAGGGCTTCCAGAACTTTGCCCCAAGGCCACCAAAAATATACAATCCATGACAACTCTAAATTACGCATTTTTCCTTTAGGGTTATCGGTAAAGGAACTCAAAATGGATAGGGTAAAAAATATGAAGAACCAAAATAGTGTAGTACCTCTACGTGAGAACGATTAAGACTCACAATGCGATCAACTCCAGATTTTTGGTGGATCTAGTACTACGATCCCTAATCAGGGCAAGAGGAAAATGAGAAGATAGTTTGAATCAACTTCCAATTAGAAGAATTTCCACGAAGAAATGAAGACAAGTGAGGAACTAAACTCACCGGGACCAAAACGTTGCCTTTGCACCCTTGACTTCCACCGGAAGGGATGAAATCGCTCTCCTACAGCACAGGAAGGGAGACGGGATCACGTCGGCGCCCGTAGAGTAAGGAGGAAGGGCTTGCGCTGAGGAACAGAGCGGGGGAGGCGTCGCTAGGGCTGTGGGAGGCGGTACGCCCGCTGTTGTGAAGTGCTGACGTCGGGAGGGGAAGTCTGCGGTTTCCGTGAGATTGGGTTACGGGATTTAGGGGTTTGCGGCTTTAAAAACTCGGCAAGGTGCGGTTATGGGAAAACCGCCCCCTTTTTCCCACCCAAAGAGGTGAGATTTGCTATACGCAACCCACACCTAGAGGGCCACTCCACAATAACTCCTTATGAAATTAAAAATGCGCTGCATAACCCTATTAAAATAAAATGCGTCACACAATCTTTACGACTGACATAAATCACTAATTAACGAACGCGATTTTTAAGCATACTAACATTGTACCTCGATGACGCGCTGCCTTGATCAAAATCCTTCGCGATTTCACCCTACAATTTAAATAAATTTTGCGTCATATTACGGATATTACAAAGTTAAAGTGGCATCATTCGAGAAATTTCGTTTTCAATCCCAATTGCTTATTTAATTACATTATCAATCTTTGCTTTAAACAATGGCTTGCGTGGAGTTGAAACATTGAAGTGGCTGATTTGGGTCAATTAAGTTGGTTAATGTTGGGTCAATTAAGTGGGTTAATGTTGGGTCGACAGGGTCCTATGGTTGTTGTTGTATTAATTAAATTTAGCTCAATCAAGAAAGTTAATTGTAAGAACTTAGAAAAGTGATGGCTTAATAATTTTCTCGATTCTTCTGTCGCCTCTTCCGTCTATTCATCGCACTGAGCCGTGAATGTTTGTATTTCTGGAGCCTTCGAAGGGCTGGAAAGAGCTAGGGTTCTCTCAATTCTCCTTCTACTCAACGATCTTCTTCTCTTGTCATCCATGTTGAAAGAGCTCGAGAAGGGTTGTTGCCCTCTTCTTTTTTGATGTGAGTGCTTCAGGAAAGAGCCTCAAACGCCCACCTAAACAAGACAACCACTACAAATACTTCACACGAGTTAGAACCAGATCATTGCGATTAACTTAACAAGCACACAAAATCAGATACAGGGTTCCAAGCCTAAGAGCCAAGCTCTGAACAGCCGGAGATAGTACATCGAGGTTCACCTGGAAGCAGCCGGTTTACTCCAGAACATCCCACATAAAACATAACATAAAAGATAACCCTACCTCTTAGCTATTTATACCCACACAGCTAAGAGAATTACAACTTTACCCTTACTTAACATGAGCAAAAAGGAACATAAACAAACCCAAACCGGTCACTTCACTTCCAGCATGTAACATTTTTTGTGTCTCTATTGCTAGATTTAGTTGGTTCTTTGTTGTTGTCCGGAACTTATGGGATTAGTTCTCCCCACTGTGAGCCCTCCTCCCTTTTCTCTCTTTACTTTTTCTAGTGATAATAATATGTGGTTATTGAAGTTGGCCAGCTAGGGTTTGCTGCTTGCAGATTTTGTTGGATTTTTGTTGTTGGTTCTTCCTCGCCCACTCTTCTTCTTGGATTTGATTTTTTTGTTTGTTTTTTGATGTTTAATTATCTTGGGGTTGTCTGTTGCATACTTGCATGTATCAATCTGTTGTTTGGCTTCCGTTTCTTCTCGGATTCCTGCGGGGATATGTTGAGTTGGTTACAATTTCTGGATGGAATTATGCAACTATTTAGTAGCATGTGTTGGCCAGCTATCAGTTTCTATATGTTGTTTTATCGTTGTATGGAAGGGTTTTATTGATGGCCGGATGAGTGTGGTAGGGTGGAATTTGTTCCTCTTTTAGACTTTTCTAGATCCTTTAGTCTTTTGTTTTAGAAAGGGTTGTTGACATGTTGTGATGTAATTAGAGCAACCTGGGTGTTTCCTTGACCCTTAGACCACTCGTGATAAGTCGTAGTCGTCAAAGGAGTCAAATCGTAATTGTTAAACGACGCAACTCTAAGTGGATGATTTCATTGATAGTGCAGAGGATGGCGTCTGGCAATAGACGCGACGAGAATCCTGGAAACGACGAAAGGAAATGAAAGGCCGCGACAAGTATTTATCTTTTTGATTATGCATATTTGAATTATTTTGAATTAATTACATGCGAAGTTATTTTACTCCGAGCCTACTTTTTTGCATACGCACTGCATATTTTGATTAAATTGAAGGAATTCGAACTTTTGAAATCATTGATATTTACGAATTCAGTAAGATTGCTAAACATGGAATATCAAGCGGTGAAGAACCTGAGGGGAAGGGAAAATGAATATCACATATTTTCTATCTACTAAATAAGAACTGAATATAAGAAGAATAAGAAACTGAGTGTGCGTCGACACATAGAAATGTTAAGGATTAACACCGAAGGAGGGGCCAGTGGCGGACGTAGGAGTTCTATGTAGTGTGGGCGAAACATAAAATTATTCAAAAAAATTGTCGACAAATTATTCAAAATGTACCCTACTTAATTATAAAAAAAATTTATGCGCAACGACATAAAAAATTAATGTTTTATTAAAAAAAGTTTAATCAACATTATAATAATTAACTTATAAAAGTAAACTTTAAAGAAAAACACACCGATGATTTTTTTAAAAAAATAACTTTATACATCATAACATAATAGTGAGTTTGTTTATAAGAAAATAAAACTTTAAACAACAACAACAGAACCCAAAATCACAAGCATAAAAGACAAACAATATTTATTTAATAAAAAAATTGAAAACAAAATCATCTCTAGGATTAGAACCCAAAACCACAAGCATAAAAGACAAACACTCCACCAACTGAGGTACATTGAAATTTAGTTTGCAATATTTTTAATATTATATATAATCTCATACCTTATTCATCAAGACAAAGAACCTATATTCAATTATTGGAAATATAATTTTTTAAAATTCAGTGTGGGCGGCCGCCCACCCTCGACCTTATGTAGGTCCGCCCATGGGAGGGGCAAAACTCCTACAGATATTGATGATTCCAAGGAGAGGCATTTGTTCAATCACCCTGAATTTGAATCAATAAAATTGTCTAATCTAAGGGCAAGAGTCTGTTGCGTGTTTGATAGTCTTAGGTTGGGCATTGACTTGACAAGCCCAAATGACACAGATTCGACAATTATCCTTAGCATTTCATAAGAACGGGATAAGATAAAAAAACACTAAACTAAACACAGATAAGAAGAACAATAAAAGATAATACTGAACTGAACACCTATGAATCACTTTACTTGCATTTATACTTGGTATTTTTTCTTGCTTACCTTACTACTTACTTTCTACTGCACTTATATATATGTGTATTGCTACTAATCTTTCATGTCTGTCTGTACATCGAATGAAGAGATAAAATACCCAATTAGTTTTATAAACTAACAGGTTGTTGATTTCAAGGTTTAGGACCGACCATCAATATGTCAAACCCGGTAGGAGGTTGACTATTGAAAAAGAAAAGAAGCTAAAAGAGGAAGCATACAAATTAAGGGTTGGGGTTTTGTTATAGTTTGTATATTGTAAAATATAGTGTGTTGTAACTAGTTTCGATAAATATGTATATGTATTCTGACATAACATGATGTATTATATGCGGAAATGAATGAAAAAGTTGTGTTTTGTTTCTCCTGTTACTTATATGCAATGTGATGAAATTATTGTGTTAGATCATTGTGAAAACTGCTCAGAATAACAAAATTAAATTGTGGTGATCTACAGGCCTTTACAACATATTCCCTTTATGGATGGGGGGCACTCAACCATCCTTGTTGGAGATGGAATACTTGTTGGCTTCGCAAGAGAGACTTGCAAAACAGATGGTTGGTTGCTCTATCTCAAGGGGAGAGAGTAAAGTATTGTTCTCATGAAAGAAGAACTATGACAGGAGAAAAAAGAAGAATGATGGAGATGGGCCTTCTACCTAATCTCTGGGGGATGAGTCTAAATTTCTGTTGGGGCTGCGGTCCGGAATCGCCCCCGCGCTGCGGTGCTATGCGGTAATGGCTTAACCGGCTGCCCCGTGGATCCGCCCGAGGACCTTTGATATAAAGATTAGTGGCGCCGTCCTCCATCAGTCCGGGCTTTTGGTGCGAGTGGTTGCGCTAAGTCCTCTCAATTTCCTCCTAGGAAAGATGGAGGAGAAGGTGGCCAAGTTTTATAGGTGCAACAAACCAGATAACTTCAAGAGAGACCGCAAAGTCAATCTAAATTTAGGGCACATAGTAGAGAAAGGGAAAGGATCCAAAGATGAAGAAGACTGGGGGAACTGTTTCTTGATAGGGATGGCAGCGGCGGCGGTGGATGTCTAGGTCTCCAAAAAATTTCAGAATGATTGGATTGTTGACTTCGGGTGCAGTAATCACCTTATCAGAGATCAGTCAAAGTTCTCCTCCCTTCAGGATTACAAAGGGAACGATGCGATTATGGCAGAGGATGATTAGGTACAAGCAATGGAAAAGGAGGGGGCGGATATGCTGAGCAGTGATAAAAGAGCACTGAAGTTGAAGAGTGTGTATCATGTTCTCAGTGACAATTGGAGTGGATACAGGGTTCCACATTTTGTTTGGTCCAAAGAAGGTGGAATTCTTGAAGAATCTCTTTTGGGTGAAGGCTGGTGTCACTCACATCGGGTGGCATGAGAAGGATTTTTTTGTGTTCTCTACCAACTCATATGGTGAGAGGCTTGTCTAGCTTGTTTCTCTTTTGGAGATGATCCTGTTTGAGAAGGCTGGTGTCACACCCACATACTCAAGGAACATGTATATGTTGGTGTCCGTGGATGACTTCTCACGATACACGTAAGTCTATTTCGTGAAGGATAAGTCCAAGATCTTTGGGGAATTTGAAAATCAAGAAGTTAAGGATGAATAATAGCGGTGAGTTCACTTCCGCTAAGTTCTCTATTTTTTGCAGAAAGCATGAAATCAAGAGGGAATTATCTTGTACTTGCACTCAACAGCAAAATGGAGTGACGAAAATGTGCAAATGTTGATTGAATGCGAAGGGCGTATCCAAGGCCTTATGGGAGGAGGGAATGACAAGTGCTACATATGTGATGAACAGGTTACCATTGAGCCACGAAGAATTGAAGTCTCCACATGAGCTAATGTTTGGAGAGATTTTGAGTGTGACACTTATGGCTGTTTAGTGCTACTTGCTTTACGCATATTTCAAATGCTCTCAGAACCAAGTTGGATGTGAAGGCACATAAGTGTATATTCATCAGGTATGACAAGCGGAAGAAGAGATGAAAGTGCATGGATTTATAGACACATCGGTTCACCGTTTCTCGAGATGTGGTCTGCAAGCTGACAACAAAATATGGTGCTTCTAGTATGACTCTGAAGGAGAGTGAAGGCATAGGAAGAGATGAGAGAGTCATTGACTCGCTGGTGGAGCTACCTGTCTATTCTGGTGTTTCAGCTTCATCAGGCTCCAGTTCATAATTTCTCGGTCATAGAATCAGAGGGAGCGATGCTCCAAATTACACTGGCGGGGAGCCGATGTAGACGATATTGTTGGAGCGGTGGAGAGTGGTTTGTCTTTGCGGAGGTCGAAGAGGACTATCATCCCACCGGCTCGATACAGGGAAGGTAATCTTGTTAGTATGTGTTTGTGCTTCTTTGCAGAACCTCTCGACGAGCGAGGCCGTCATGTTTTGAAGAAGACATCGGCGTGGATGCCGAAGATACTTGCCCTCAAGAATAATGAGAGTTGGGATCTTATGCCCAAGGTGGATCATATTACTCTGGTCATGTGCAAGTGGATGTATAAGGTAAAGAGAAAGGCAGATGACAATGTGGAATGGTACAAGGCTCACCTTGTAGCTCGGAGATTTTCACAGTAGCACGAGGAAGACTAATAGGAAAGTTTCAATCCTGTAGCAAATACGACTCAGTACGGGTGGTGATTATGTTGGCGGCTTGAAAATGTTGGAGATAACTCGACGTGAAGAACTCTTTTCTTTACGGCGAGATTGACAATAATATTTTTATGGAGCAACCACCAGAGCATGTATCTGAATCATATCCAGGGCATGTGTGTGTGCAAGCTAAAGAAAACCCTTTATGGTTTGAAGCAAGGATATCGGCGCAGCCTTGCTCACAGTACATTTCCTTTAGCAGCGCCCCAGTCGTTCCTCTACTTCCAGCTCCTCAAATTAATGCACACAACTTGTTGGATGGCCCTACGCGGTGACGAGTATGCCTCCTCTTCATCCTCTACCGATACCAATCCTCTGGATCAGCTTAAAGATCAATTATAAGGTCTCACACTTCTCCTTCGCGAGTTTGTGGCCACCACCGTCAAACGAAACTCAATTAGAAGATCTCACGCATTTCTCTTTTAAATTCTCTTTGCTAAACTTCATTGTTCTCTGATTTCACAGCCATTTCTTGACATAGATTTATTTAGATGATATTTTTCTCATGATGTCATAAATGTGATATACTTAATTTGTTTTATTTTTTAGACAGACTTTAGAAATTTAGGCATTAGACTTGGAATGTGTTAAATGTTATATTATTGTTTATCTCATTTTCATATATATATATATATGACTTGGTCCAAGAGGGACGACAAGTCATCATTTTCTCTCCCTTACATGGTATCAGAGGGACGGACGCTCCGCTAGGGTGTTCACGCATCCGCCGCCGCGTTCGTTCGTTCTCCTTCATCCGCCGCCGCCTTCGTACGCTCCGCCGCATTCGTTCACTCGTCTCGCCCGTATCACCCGTCGCACTCCACTGGTCCCTGCCGTGCCCTAGACGGAGGCGCATCGCGTGAAGATGTCGCCTGCCGTCGCTGTTGCTGCCTGAAGCCGACGCCTACCGCTGGACGCCGATCCCTGCTGCTGCTTGATGCCGCCGCCTGCTTGATCCCTACTGCTGCTGCTTGATGCCTACCGCTGGATGTCGAACTCAGAAGGACCGCCGATCCCTGCTGCTAATATTGGAGTCGATGCAGTCCTCCCATTGCACTGCTGCTACTATTGAAGATGTCGATCTCCTCTACTCTGCTATGCTGCACTGAGGTCGCCCGCTGTTGTGTGGCTGTCTCCGGGTACTGTTTGTTGATGCCTCCTGCTGTCTATTGAAGGTTCTTGTCCAAGACCATGGGAGACTCGGCTACAAGCATCACTCAGACACTTGTTCCCTCAGGGGATTCTACCAATACTTTTCCTTCCAATGCAAGGCTGGCTACCACTATCCTTACCTCCTCCAACTTTTAGTTGTGGAAAAAGGGGGTTACTATGTCTCTAGCAGGCATCCGACGTACTCACCACCTTACTAGACTACTTACTCATGTCGTGGGAAGTGTCGAATACGACGATTGGTACAGTGATGATTGTCGTATCTTTGCGCTCCTTCTGAGTTCCATGGACCCATCAGTTAAGCAAATGTGCAAGAATTGTGATAGCACTAAGGAGCTGTGGGACACCCTGCATATGATGTTTTCTCAAGCTAACAACCTCTCTCGTCTTGGTGAACTCTTTCCCAAGATGGCTGAGCTACGACAAGGAGCTCGTCCTGTCACTGAGTACTTCGTCGAATGGAAGGTTCTTGCCGATGAAATCCTGGATCTTTGGGAGATCCCCTCTACTCGTGAAGGACATCAGGCTCAACGTGAGCATCTGGTTCTCATCTGGCTTCTGAACGGACTTGATCTAAACTTCTCAACAACAAGAACAGAAATGCTTGCGAGTCCTTCTACTTTGCAGACTGCTAGTGTGTACCATCGTCTGACTAAAGCGGGCTCTGCCTCTTCTCCAACTGCTCTACATGTTTCCTCCAGCGAGTCGATTGCGCTGGCCTCTCGAGGGGGAAGGGGGCCTAGCCGAGGCGGTCGGTCTGGTTCTGGACGTGGTCGGGAGATTGATACACGACATTGTACTCATTGCGGACGTCGAGGTCACACAAGGGATACGTGTTGGCTTGTGCATGGGAAGCCAGACTGGGCGGCCAAAACCTCGTCAGCTTCACCTCGATCTGCTCACGTTGCCGACTCGACACTGGCACCCCCAGGTCCCCGCACTGTCAAGATCTTTGAGGAGGAGTATCGTCGCCTGCAGGCACTTCCGATTTCTTCTCCACCTCATAGTGTTGTTGTGGCCCATACTATTCAACCTGCCTGCACTTCCCAGACCACCCAGCGTCCAGTTCAGTGGCTGGCAGATTCTGGAGCTTCTGACCACCTGACTAGTTCTTCAGGTATCTTGCATTCATATCATCCCCATTGTGGGTCTTCCATTACTATTGCAGATGGATCCACTGTTCCTATTGTGGGCTTTGGAAGGTGCAATGTGACACCGGATATGCCTCTATCCTCGGTTGCTCATGTTCCTCAATCAGCTTACAACCTATTGTCTATTAGTAAGCTTACTCGTGATTTAAACTGCACTGCTATCTTCACATCTTCTGGTTGCATTTTTCAGGAACAGTCGACGAGCCGTATTATTGGTAGAGGAAAGGTGCGTGGTGGTGTTTATGTTCTGGATGAAGTTTCCCACATTGCCTGTTCTGCTGCTTCGGCCAAACTCTTGGACCTCCACTACCGTCATTGTCATCCTTCTATGCAGGTCATGCGTCGTTTGTATCCTGAGTTTGGGAACGTTTCTCATCTCAACTGTGAGTCGTGTTTGTTTGCTAAACTCCATAAAGTTAGCTATGTACCTCATGTAGCTGTTCGTGCTTCTGCACCTTTTGATTTACTTCATTCTGATGCCTGGGGACCGTGTCATGTCCTTACGTTGTTAGGACACAGATATTATGTTACCTTTATTGATGATTTTTCTCACATGACTTGGGTTTACTTAATGAAAAATCGCTCTGAATTACTATCTATTTTTCAACATTTGTGGAATGAAATTTTCACTCAATTTTTGGTTCGTCTGAAATGTCTTCGTACCGATAATGGGAGGGAATACATGTCTCAGTTCATGTCTAGCTTTCTTTCCGACAAGGGTATCATACACCAAACCAGTTGCCCTGATACCCCCCAACAAAACGGTGTTGCCGAACGAAAAAATCACCACCTTCTTGAGGTTACCCGGACTATCCTCCATCATAAGCATGTTCCCAAACACTTTTGGGAAGATGCTGTTCTTACCGCTGCCTATCTCATTAATCATCTTGCTACTCATATCCTTCAGGGGGAGACACCTTATCACATCCTTTATCCCGACCACTCGGGGCCTCCTTTACCCTTTAAGGTCTTTGGGTGTGTTTGTTATGTTCGGGATGCTCGTCCCTCCGTTTCTAAACTTGATCCTCGCTCTTTGAAGTGTATCTTCCTTGGATACTCTCAGACTACGAAGGGATATCGTTGTTATTCTCCGGAACTTCACAAATATATCATTTCTTTAGATGTTGTCTTCCTCGAATCTGACTCTTATCGTACCACTGGCTCTCCCCTTCCCACTTCATCTTTTGATCTCTCTCTCGATGATATGCTAGTTCCTCGTCCTGATTCTGCTCTCGTCTCTCCGACAGACATATTGTGCCCCCTCTGGGGACAAGTCTACTCTCGTCGCACTTCTGACAGAACTGAAATACCACCATCTCAGCCTACCTCAACCATTGATGGCACAACTACTGTTCCTCAGATTGCACCTGCAAGTGAGGACCTGAACCAAACGGAAGTGCCTGCCGCTCCACCTCTGGCTAGTACCGAGCTTCCCATTGCTCTCTGAAAGGGAAGTCGGACTTGCCAGAATAGACCTCTCTATGTGAGCTCTTATCAGGGGTTGTCTGCTTCTCATACCGCACTTCACTTGACGTTGGATCAGTACACCATTCCCTCAACGGTTGGGGAGGCCAAAACTCATCCTGGCTGGATGGCTGCTATGCACGAGGAATTGACGGCACTTCAACTGAATAATACTTGGGAGCTTGTGTCTTTGCCTCCTGGCAAGCGCGCTATTGGTTGCAAATGGATCTATTATGTTAAAGCCAATGTTGATGGCTCTCTTGCTCGCTTGAAAGCCCGCCTAGTTGCCAAAGGTTATGCCAAAACTTATGGCGTGGATTATGAGGAAACGTTTGCACCTGTTGCCAAGATGTCCTCTATTCAGATAGTGATCTCTCTTGCAGCCACTCACCGGTGGCCTCTTCATCAGTTGGATATCAAGAATGTGTTCCTTCATGGGTCCTTGGAGGAAGAGGTGTATATGGAACAACCACCTGGGTTCGTTGCTGAGGGGGAGCGTAACAAGGTGTGTCGTTTCCTTGCCTCTTTATATGATTGAAACAATCCCCGCGCCAGTGGTTTGCTCGCTTTCGGTCTGTTGTCACCAAATTCGGGCTTACCAAGAGTATCAAAGACTCATCTCTCTTTTATCGGAACTCCTCAGCTGGTACTGTGCTCCTAATTGTGTACGTTGATGATATTGTCATCACGGGTAGTGATCCTAAAGGGATAACCGATCTCAAAGCGTTCTTACACTCCAACTTCCAAACCAAAGATCTGGGGCAGTTGCGATACTTCCTTGGGATTGAAGTTACTGATCATGACGACTCTATCTTTGTTTCTCAACGTAAATATGCCCTCGATCTGTTATCTGATCTTGGAATGTCTGACTGCCGCCCTATGGATTCTCCCCTTGAACCAGGAGAAAAGAGCCTTCATGCCGAGAGCAAATCTTTTGAATCGCCAGAGAAGTATCGTAGAGTAGTTGGAAAACTTAACTACCTTACTATGACTCGCTCAGATATTGTCTGTGTTGTGAGTAAGGTCAGTCAGTTCATGGCCACCCCAACTATCTCTCAATGAGACTCTGTTCTCCGCATTGTTAGGTACATAAAGAAGGATCATGGTCTAGGAATATCATACAAGAATCATGGTCATTCCAATATAGAGGCTTACTGTGACTCCAACTGGGCAGGTTGTTTAGCCACTCGAAAGTCTACAACAGGATTTACTATCTTTATGGGAGGAAACCTTTCTCCTGGAAGAGCAAGGAACAGACCACTGTCGCCAGATCTAGTGTTGAGGCAGAGTATCGGGCTATGTCACACACCGTTGTTGAGATCGTGTGGATCAGACAGACCCTTTGTGAAATCGGATACCCTGTCCATGACCCAACTTTGTTATGGTGTGATAATCAAGCTGCAATACAGATAGCAACCAACCCTGTGTTTCATGAACGCACAAAGCACGTCGAGGTTGACTGTCACTTCGTACGAGAGAAGTATGAAGAAGGTCTTATTTCCTTGAGCCATGTGAAGACTGGAGACCAAGTTGCTGATATTCTCACGAAAAGAGTTACTGGGGTCAGAATGAACTTCATATGTAACAAGTTAGGTCTGGGAAGTTCCCACGACCCAACTTGAGGGGGAGTGTTAAATGTTGTATTATTGTTTACCTCATTTTCATTAATATATATATATGACTTGGTCCAAGAGGGACGACAAGTCATCATTTTCTCTCCCTTACAGAATGAAACTATAAGGAAAGACATGATGTACTTAGACATTAGTGATATTATGACAAAAGATAGGGCACAATTGCGACAAATGATCCATATAGCCAACCTCATTATAGCGGGATAAAGGCTTGACGGCTTGAGGGTTGTTGTTTGTTGTAGACATTAGAAACTTGGGCTTCTACATTGGTTTTGGGAGTCAATCGGCAATACATTGAAGGATTGATTGGTTCAAAGCAAAATTCTATGTCAAACAATTTATTGGACAACACCGCAATGAAACTACATCAAAAAATTTTGATGTGGTGCGATTACGATTTGGGCCCAAACTCTACCGTGTGCACCTCTATGTATAGCTTAGGCCAGAGACTACTGGGCAGTGCAAGAAGGACATGATATGTGGTTGGTGGTGAGTTGTACAGTGACAGTGAGCAAAGAAGTTGATAGAGAGAAGCGGGATCATGTGAGAAAAGAAGAAGACTTTGCAAGTATGGTTGGGAGGATAAATAGATGGTGTTGGGTAAAGGGCAATTGGTGACAAGGGACAACAAGGCGTTGGCTTGGTAGTAAGAGCACAATGAGGATGTGGAGGTTGTAGGAGGTCGTGACAGTGAAAATAGGAGGACGTGATGGCAGCTATTAGGCTAGAGGAGGCATTGGCATGGAGGGAACCTAGGGCCATGGCACGCCAGAGAGGGTAGCGCCTTCGGCACTGGACCATGACCGGGGGACCAAAACTTCGGGTTTGTTTGGAACAGCTCCAGCGGATGGAAAAGCTCCATTCGAAACGCATAAGCTATTTTTAGACCGTTTGTTTGATCAGCTCTTTGAATAGAGATTTTTATAAAACAACTTATTTTATAATTTTTGGTATGCAGCTCTCCCCTATGTTCGCGATGCCAGACGCGTGTTTCCAGCTCTAAAAATGCGAAACACGTGAGCCACATTTCTCGCCATTATCGTTTCTTTCTCCTCCCTCGCGAGCCGGTGGTGCAAAGCTCCTGTACACGAAGAAGTCATTCTCGTTTCTTTTCCTCCCTCACAAGCTCTTTCGGCCCGTCCGATAGGTTCATCTCCGGCGACGAAGATTTCAAGGATCTCTTGCGCGCCATCTCACGCGGAAGGGAGGCAGCGTCGATTACACGATCTTGTTTGATCAGCCAAAGTTCATCGGCGATTGGAAGGGTAGATGAGGGGGCACTGTCCAAGTTCAATAGCGAGGTCATTATTTCTCTTCTAGATCTATAGATTATTTTTTTGGCTCTTGAAGTGCATCTTGTTGACTAATTCTAGTTTCCACGATCTTATTTGATCTTTGTATCCATAAAATGATTGAGGTTTCTCTTCTCATTTTGGGGTTTTACCTTTTAAAAAAATTGTAGAACAGATAACAACTTTTTCTTCTACTACTGTTTTGATTTTGTTAGCCCACCATCAACAAATTGCTAATTAGGACAATGCTATGATGCCCTTTTGTTTGCCAACAGTGTCGGTTATAGTAATGTCAGGTCCTGAGCTCTTACTTTTTAATTTTGTACACAGCTGTTTTTTTATATTTTTGTCCTATTTTTGTTCTATGACATCTTTTTATTTAACAAGATAGTTTCAGTCAAATTCTACATTCAATCAGCTCTTTGATAAGGTTTCAAAAAATTTAGGATAAACTTGGATAAGCAATGGACCATAATGTAAAATATTTGCAAACAAAATGTTGCCAAGATGACTCTCATGAGATAAATATCCAATCTCATCATGTGGTGGATTTAAAACCTTGGTTTAAATAGATCAAAACATGTTTAATTATGTTTATGAACAAAACATGCAGTTATGTTTTCCATATAAAAAATAGTTGTTCAAACAAACAGTTTGCAATTTTTTCATCATTGCTTTTCTAACAGTTCTATTCGATAAACTTTATTCGATCGGCAGCTTTTTCATCAGTATCAGTTGTCCCAAATACGCCCTTCAGCAATAGCTTTAAATATCTTTACATAAACAAATATACATAAAACTAGGGGGGGAACTTTAGGTTAAACGAATCTGACGGCTCAGATCGCTTGACCAGATCGTTTACCCTAAGTCCCAAAAAAATACTCAAAAAATAGATTAAATTGAAAAAAAACTGAGTTAGTTGCAAAAACAAACTCCAACCATCCCTATCATGATCCTTTAGCCGCCAATAACTAAACTCGGCCCTGAATATGCCCTGATGAGCGTGTTGTAAATGAAGCTGTGGATCCTCGATATAAATCTATCTAGAAAACTCTAAATAATGGGCTTGGGCTATTAAATATGGGCTTTTGTATCACCAGAAAATATCAATTGCAAGATAGATCTTAATATTTTACAAGAAAGATAAAAAAAACTAACATACCATTCAACTTTACGAGGCAACGATAAAAAAAAGTCATGCAAAAATCATAGTTATCCACAAATATCTAAGAATCGTCTTGTAACACGTTCGCAATTGTATTGCGTCATGAGCTTTTTTTAGCTAATGGTGTCCTTCGCAGCTTTTTTCCAAACTTTTTGTGTTGGCTAATGCACATAACTAGCTCAAACATTAACTTAAACTTCATAAATGCAATGCCATGGGAGTAAATGTGGGGAAAATTGAGATTTTTTTGTATTTTTGATTTCCAAAACATAAAGATTTGTGTAGAAAAACTGAACTCCTGACAACATGAGACTTCATTCTAATTAATACAGCGCTCACATGGTTTCATGTCCTCTAGATAGAACTTCCAAAATAAAATAAAAACACTGGCAACTATTTTGAATATATTATGTCCAAACTGATGAATAAAGAAGTTTGCTTGAAGCATGAATTATGAGATAAACAACTTACCCAAGAGAATTGTCCCCTTTGAAACCTGTTTATGCCAGCCAAATGTGAATCCAGTGGAGTCAGCTTCAGCAATCTTGGAGCCGCAACCCGATTTCCCATTCTCCCACTAAATCCATTCTTCTCCTTCCCGTCCTTGTCCTTAAAAACAGTGCATATGAGTACGAGATACGTGTCTGTCGTTCCCAGAATCCACTTCCCGTCGAATGTAACATCTACATGAGTGATTGGTGATCCCAACCCTGGAAAAGCAGTTTTTGCCATCCTCATCGAACTCTTGGAGTAGAGTCGGATCCTTCCATCGAGAGAACCCACCACAATGGATCCATCACCGGTCGAGGCAAAAGTTTGGAAATTGGTGCCCCTTGAAAACTGATGGCCTTGCTCCCAATGCAGAACTGGTGATTCCATGGAATTCCCAATGGTCTGGACCATCCCTCTCCTCTCCCTCATATCCCACCGACACAATCTATTATCATCCAACCCCAAGAAAGTAGATTCCGAGGGATCCAACTGTGCCCCCTTGCTATCATTTGCGATATCCCTCATGGTGATGGAAGTGCCATCCTTCCCAAATTTCCACTCAGTCACAACCTTCCCTGTCTCAATGTCAAGCTGGTGAACTCCACCAGCATGAATTGTCTCTGGATTTGCTGGGTTCATCAACAGCATGTTTGTCTCAGCTCTCATCAGAAGCACTTTCTTGTGAGTGGAATGGCTACTTCCATTGCCAGAATACTTCACTGATAGCCCCTTCCCATGAACTCCGTGGCTGAAGTTCCTAAGCACTTGGATTCCAGAGTGGCCGACTAGAAAACTATTTTCAAGTGCTCCGAGGGCAAGACTCTGTATTCCTCCTTCATCCGCAGCCTCCTCAAATTCTTCGAGTAAGGAGTGGATTTTGTTGGCTGGAGGGGTGGTGTCAATGGGGCTCTTCTCAAAGCTCTCGGAATTAGCGTCCTCCCAGATGGAGTCATCGGCAGAATCTGGCTGGGCCCAAGCCATGAAATCCTTACCAAACACCTTAACCTTGTTCTCCTCGTTGGCCTCAAATCCGTAAGCATTTTCGAATGAACACCGATGGTACTCCTTCTGAAAGTTCTTATATGCCTCCGGAGAGGAGAACTTAACTGCCCACACTCCATCCGCCACGAAGTCGACTCTCCCCTGATCCGGAAATGATTTCAACAGCATTTCAGGGCCAACACGAACCTGCACCTTAGATCCGATCTTTAAGAACCAGCTGGGGGAGGCGGAGTCACGATTTTCCTCCTCGTAGTTGTCGACGTCGTCGGAGCCATCATCAGGGTTGCTGTCGTTAGCGGATGACGGTGGCTTGAAGAAGATGCAGGGAGCAAGCTTCTCGGAGATGATCCAATGGGCAGAAGGAGAGCTGCCGCCGACATGGAGGTAAAGTTTTACGGTATTGTTGAGATTGAGATTGAGATGGAGATTTGGGGGCGGGATGGGGGAAGACGGAGAGGGGAAGGGTGTTTTGAAGTATTTAATCTTGAGTGAGTTGAGCTTCTCGTCAACCGCATCGAGGGAGGCGGAGGGAGCAGGGCTCAGGGTTTCAGCAGGAATACCGTGGTTGGAGGCGGCGATGGCGGGAGACGGAGATTCATCTTCTTCTCTTTCTAGCTCCGAATCGTCGGTGCAGGTGTCGGTGTCGGCGTCGGCGTCGGTGTCCGAATGATCCAAATCGTCGCGGCTCTGGCGGCCGCCCATTGCCGCCGTAAAATGAGATGGGGAAGCGGGGGGAGAGAAACGAGACGACCAGTGATTCGAAATTTGAAATGGAAGTGAATCCGACTGCGTGGGCGGTGAAAAGACTCCACCATTAGCTTAGTTATTATAGGGTGACGTGGTGAGTGAGAAACTGTGGAGATAAATTTGACTCTTTTTTTAATTTTTGAATATTTGTACGTCTAAAATATATATATTCAAACATAAATATGTGAAATAGAACCAGCATTTGAAACTTCATTATTTTCAAAATATATTGTGACATGCTGACATTACAAAAATAAAGTTAATTCCTCAGAATAAGTTGTTCTTAAAAAAAAAATACTAGCTTCAAATTAAAATCATGAGAGTAATTTTTTACATTTTTCTTACATTATTAGTTGCGGTATACTTTCAAAACTCAAATGATAAAATAATGTCGATATATCAAATATACACTCTGCAAAATAGGGAATTATATTTGATTTAAGATTTTGTCAAGATTTTATAAGATATTAATAATAAAATAATGTTTTGAAGTGCAAAGGAGTAAACTATGAGCTGCTAATAGTCATACGTAAACTTCTTCAATTTTATTTAAAATATAGTTACTTATATTTTTTTGCACCGAAATCCTACCAATATATTTAAATGCTTCATTTTTAAAAAAAAATCTTAATATTAGACCGTCACACATTGTACACATTAATGTAAGAGAGTTATCGCATTGATATTACAACCCTAAAACAAAATGTGATTGTTAACCGCAACCCTTTATTGGCTAGTCGCACCCCAAAATCTCGTAATTTTTCACGTCTTTTCGAAATTCGCTTTGTACATGCAATTTTAGGAAAAGTGCTCAGCACGAAAGTTGTAGATCTCGACGGGGTCTACAACTTTCGTGTTGATCACTTTTCCTGAAATTGCATGTACAAGGCGTATTTCGAAAAGGCGCAAAAAATTAGGAGATTTTGGGATGCGACTAGCCAATAACAGGTTTCGGTTAACAATCGGCAAACAAAATTTGTACAAAGGAGATAGTGGAGGAATTAAGAAATGACAAAATTATTGTGGATACCTATGCATCACTAAAACGATAAATTTTTACACATTAGTAAAGTAAATGAAAATCATGCTCGTCAAATCTTATCCATCCAATCTGCTATTTTCGATCGAATTTTAATGGGTGATGTTATATGTAAATTAATAATGACTATATACAAATCCTTACTATATATAAACCAATGCAAAAATATTTTTGTTATACACAAACCTAATGATTATATACAAACCAATTTAAAATAAAAAAAATTAAATTTGTTAAACCAACAAAAAATTAAATTTAAAGACAATCCATCAATATCATCTTGTCAAAAACAAATTAGTTTTATAAAAACCAAAATTAACTGATATCAATCTTATTAACCTTTCAAAATATTCTAAGTATAACCGCCAAAAAATTGGAATCGGCTACATGCTACATCCAAATCATTCTTGATATTCTTCATGCTCCAAAATCAGATATACCTGTACAATGAAAATTAGATAGTCGATCAAAACCTTAAATGATCATTTCAAAAAATTGTCCAAATGCAAGCAGAAAAATACTCACCCTCCGAGTTCATCTTTTTATAACTCCTTATGATATCTACGAAGATTAAACTTAAAACGAATTCACCGTGAAACTAATCAACAACTATGGTGTTGGAAGCAAAGAAACATAAGTTGATCCTCTCGTCCAATTATGCGATGCAATCACAAGAAGGTACCCATAGGATGATCATTCATACAAACAGTATAAATTAGACATTCAGAAATGGGCGTCAAATCAACGAGGCACACGCCGGAAATGAAGAACCGCTGATATTCTAAGAGATCTAAAAAATGAGAGAGAAAATAGTTAGGGTTTAGGGTAAACCTTGTTCCCGTGATTAGGAGAGATATTTGTTGAGGGAGAAAGGGGGTCGACCATGGTGCCATCGTCGGCCATGACAGGAGTTCGCCGGCCACGCCTGTTACACGCCGGAAACAGGCGAAAGAGGGGCTGCGTGAGGTGGGGAGCAGTGTATCGGCAGATGCGGGATGCGGGAAGGACGGCCAGACCGGAAGAGTGGAAATGAGGAATAGGGTTAAGTTTTAGAGTTTTATTTGTTTTATGTATACTATTTTAAAACACCCAAAATTTTCTAAAATTTTGGTTTGTATATAGTCATTATTGGTTTACATATAACATCACCCATTTTAATAAAGTCTGATATCCGACGGGATATTAGGCTTTAGGATAAAAAAATTCTAATTAATATTTATAATAAAAAATAATTATCTTTTAATAAGAAAATAATTTTTTAAAGATAACTCATTCAGTTCTCTTGGCAGTTACGACTATGTGCACCCACCCATAATGGGTGATTATGGCAATGGTTAAGCGAGTGAGTTACTCGCATTTCGTGTTAATGTATATTTGGGTACATAATGGATTCAGAGGCTTAACGAGTCTGGTTCGGATACCGCGATATCTGATACTCGTATTAAACCAACGGTTTGCCTATAAAACCCAAGATGAGGTTAACGAGGAGGTAGTTATACTTTGACCACCACCCGAGATGCTTCGAGCGACCTAACATTCTCGAAGTTGCCCTAGCCGCTCACGTAATCCCGCACCCGTGTTTGCTCTACCGTGGAATTCTTGTCGCCCACGGAGCGCGTCTGTGTTCTCTCTCATCTCTAAGTTGTAACGAAGGACGGTCTGCCGCCCTCAATTTCACTGACAATTTGTAAACTGTCGCTGATAATGAAATTTGGCTGGCACCAAATCGGTCAAGTGGTTTTTTACCCAATTGAGAGATTTTTCCGCGTTAAAATCGTTTTGCGTAATTTTTTATTTACTTTGTGACTGTTTGCGCACTCGACCGCTACACAAGCTAAGGCGGACTAGCTTAGTCCGGTCGACCAGGAGCTTTGAATTGTACGCAATAAAAGCCAATTGAAATAAATTTGATTTAAGTAAATGTGGGCAGCGAAGCCATTGTTCTATGATTTCACGTTGAAGTTCATCAAGCCAGGGGGCATCAAACCAATTAGGCAGTTGGCACCCTGGTGGCATCAATCCAAGCCGCAGCAGCACAGGAGTATGTCCTCTAGTCATGGCAAGCACATACAAATGGAGTTGGAGGTGCATTCTTGAGCGTGGCTGCGCGCGCACAAACATTTCAAAAGCGAATGGATTACAAAAAAAGCATATAACTTTGCAGCGGGTAAACTCGACCCAAGGATTAGAATAAAAGTAGGGAACATTAAAAAGATGCTATAAATAACATGTCATGAGATGTACTTCTCTTGAACTTCCTTTCATAACCATGAACTTGAAAGAAACAACCATTGAAATAGTGACCTGGTGGTTTCATTCAACTAATGACAAGCAATTAACATTTCCTTGCACAAGGAGAAGAGAAGGTTTCCATTCATACCTTGCAATTTTGGAGGATAATTCTGGAGATCACCCACCATCCAAGCAAGCTCTTTTAAGCCTTTGCGCATGAACCTGCTCTTCAAAAAAACCTTCATGAGCACATACGTGCCCGAACGAACTTGAATTCGACTTGCCAAAGAACTCTTCCATGCTGTGTGTGTGTGATGACAAATCTTTGGGAATTAACATATTGCTCAAGACACATTTTTAACAAGTAATCAATTCAGCATAATCAGTGGTACTAGAGCTCATTCAGATCAATCATCATCTCCCTGTTCCAGTGAATCTCATTTGTATTTGCCCCGGATAATGAATACGACGAGTCTTCTGTGGAATCAGCCATGGCAACTTCCAACGAATCAGCCAAGTCGCCTTCCCACAGCCCAATCTTACAGACCTTCTCATAGGCATCATATCTCGCTGCTCTCAACCCTTCCACAACCATCTCTCTGAAAGCACCCGAGAGATTTTCTACCGAAGTGATGTCTTTCAGTAAAGCCTCGGCAGAACCTGAATTTCTAAAAACAGCAATGGCGCATGTCTTATCCACAATCCGCACATCAAATTCTTTGGAAAACACAGGATGGATTCGAAAGAGACGAGCTTTTAGCTCGGCGGCTGAAGTGGCGCCGCGAAATCCCCACAAGAAGAGTATGTCATCTGTGCCCACTCTCTTGGCAGTATCAATCATCGGCAAACCCGCATCAGCATCATCATCATTATCATCATCACCGGGTTCAAGAAGGGTCATGGATGCGGTATGAAAAATGTTTGCAAAATCTTCAATCGGTTCCGTTCTGCCGGAAGGAGCGGTTTTCAACAGCCTATTCAGCTTAGAAAATAAAAAAGCTATGCTAAGAACATTTTTGCCATGGCTGCTGCTGCTCCCTTGGGGATCATGCCGAGGAACTTGGAGCTCCATGGGCAGGAAAAACTGCCTCCTTAAATAACTCAGGGCACCGGGGATGTTCTTCCCTTTCCCTAAAGGTCCAATCTCCTTCAACAAATGATTGAGATCAATCACATTGTCGAACAGCAGCCTCAATGAACACATGAATTCAGGCAGGGTTGCGGGCAAGGGACCCAGAAACTTCTCATGAATGAAGGTAAAATCATGGAGGCAATTGTGGGAAACTACCGTTTTGTGGGAACTTGAAATTAGATCAATGACTTGTCGGAACCCGCGGAGTTTCAGGTTCTGCTCATCTTCAAGATCCTGAATTTCCGCCAAGAGCTCCTTTTTATCATCTTCGGAGCCGGCCAACACGACGCGAACTGCCTCGGGCTGTCCTTCAAATTTGTGAGGGATATAGATGGGCACTACTAGGTCATCAGAAATCTGATTCACCACTTCAAAAACCAGATGCATCTGCTTTTCATTGCAGATGTCTATGCTCATGCCGGGCCTCGATCCGTAAACCTCGCCGCCTAATATGAGTTTTCTCAGGGTTTGAGCAAGAGATCCATCTTTTTCTTGGGTTGAAGCTTTAAACGCATTCCTCCAATGGTTAATTCTCCACTTAATTCTTTCTTTGAAGATGGAATCGGCGACGGATGATGCGGTTTGCGAGGAAGAAAAGGGATGAAGAGACGGACTACTGCTAGGGTTTCTTTCTCTGGCCTTGGATTCTTGCACTCTTGATAAGTACGATATGCCGTCATAAACGCAAGCATTGAAATCAAAGCCCTCGCGGGCCATGGAACTGAGGAACGGTGTTTGACACGAAAATCTATAAGAAGGCATTCCCAGGGAGAGTTCGTCTCTCGGGAAGAGATGGAAGTTGTAGGGGAGAGCGATGACCTTGGAGCCGCGGATGGAGAAGGGGCAGACGGCGAACTGGAGAAGTTCGAATGAGCCGGCGGCGAGCTTGGATTTGAGGTAGGCGGTCTCGGGTGTGTCGATGGGGAGTATCCTCCGCCATGGGCGGTGGTGGGAGGAGGAGGCGGAGGAGGCGGAGGAGTCTCCCGTCTTACGGGTGGATACGGCGACGAAGTCTGCTGCTTCGATGTCGGTCTTGATCTGGTGAATGGCGGCGGGGAAGTTCGATTTCGTTACCTGTCTCACAGTCGCGCCGATGGAACGAGACGTGCGGCCGGTGATCGTCGCCATAGACTGCGGGCGTGCTTGAGATGGTTGGTACGAGTGGTGGTTTAATATAGATCCTCCAGGGAGAGAAGAAAATATTCTTCAAAAAAGAAAATAAATAAATATACACGATTGATTATACCTTTATACTTGATTTTAATGTCAGAGCATTTTATTTCGAGCATTTGAAACTCTTTTCACTCATTTACTTATAGCTTTCCAACTTTCAAAGGCAGAAGAGCACGAATGACTCTATCTATATATATGTGTGTGTGTATGTGCGTGTTTTAAAGGAAATGAAAGTTGATGAAATCATATTTCAAATATATCAATCATACCAACAGAGGCATTCGCATAAATTAATGCCAAAGCTTAAAAGCCTCGAGGAGGAATTAGAGATGCTAACCAATATATACTAGTTAAATCAATTACTCATCTTCTTTAACATAATCATTATTTAACTCATATTTTCTATTTTACTTCACATTCATCTTTAACATTCACATTTCTATAACACACTCAAATTAAGAGGACTCTTTTTGCTGTCCTACATTCACATTCATGCAACATAATTAAGCCTAATAATAATTTTATAAAATTTATTTGCAAAACATTCAAGATATTTAAACATAAATCACTTCCTATATACATGTCTTTTAAATATATTATATTGATAATTTAAATATATTCAAGATATTGCATATTTTTTGTCAATCAACTGATATATTGTTACAGACATAAATTGCAAGTAACAAAATACGAGTAATGATTAATATTAATACTCACACAACAAAACCAGGCATCCCAATTAACACCAGCTTTTCCCCCATTATAATTTATCTTAACGGAAGCTTAAAACTAGCCAAGGTAAAGATACCAACATGCAGCTTAGATTAACAGCATCACATTTATGAATGGGGAACCCACTGGGAAAAATCAATAGAAATGTAAATAAATTGTATTTACCGCCATAGAATTAAGAGGTTAAACCCTACTTGTTCAACCCAAAAATTTCTCAGGAAAACATCGGCCTTCGCAATCGCGTCTCAATCTACCAAAACAACTATCATAAATGTTTCAAAAAAAATTATAGTCATACTGCATACAAAGAATTTGCGCCCTTCTTTATCTCTCTTACTATCCACTAGAGTATTATCAAGTTAACCTTCCAAAAGCTAATGTTCAGGAACAATGGAAGGAAGATTGATTTCCAGTAAACAGTAGTAGTATCGGTAACTTATTCCAGAAAGCTGAATATGATAAATACGGGAAAGTGGATGCAAATTTTAAGTTTCAAGCAACATTATCATCATAACCCAAACAAAAAGAAGGTCAAAATAGTTTTAGCATACAGTATGGGATCCCAGCCGAAGCTTTATTTAGATCAAATATAGTTCGTACGGGCAACGATCCCAGGCCCGCCCGCTACTCCTCGCATCAGAACTGGTTCATTCTTCGTCATAGTCGCGGCGGTGGTGATGCTTCTGATAGCTATGCTTGTTTTCTCCATCATACGAAGATTCATTGCCCTGCCAAACAGTTCAAATATGCATATTAAAGATATTACAAAAAGAAATATACAGTTTTGATCAATCTATGATCCCCACAAGGCCACAAGTTCCTCAATGCTCAACACCACAAGTTCCTCAATGCTCTAATTATTGCCCACTACCAGCATTCGGCAATCTGTTTAATTGCGGATACTTATTTCTCTCTTGAAAATTTCCTTTATTTCTATTTGTTTAATTGCTGAGATTAGTTTGTTGCTACAATTTTAAGGAAATTTGTTTTATTACTGTGGTTCAACGATGTCCCTCTTATTGAAATCATCCTTACACAGTCACTCAATTTTTTTGTTTTGGGTTTTTCTTACTTCTCAGTTTATAGTTTCATTCTGTTTCAACAAAAGAGAACCAATATTTGAATATCAGAGCTTTGTTTGGATTTCACGACAGATTTTTCTACATGTTCGTCCGTTCTTTTCTCCATAATTCCACATCAGAAAACTGCTTTTGAGAATCCAAATATTGCCACATTGACAAGCATTCATATATGGTAGGTTCTTATGCACTCCAATGGTTGACTTCTAATGCAGACTGATGAGTATGTCAAGAGGGAAATCATGAATCAAAGGTTACTGAGGCATCCAGATATTGTTTGATTTAAGGAAATTCTGAATGAGAATGAACCACGGCTTTATTGAGGAAACTATTAGTAGTGGAGGAGGTAAGAGGTAGATGTATGAGAATAATTGCATGTTCAATATCTCTAACTAATGTCCCAGGTTAATAGTCTTTTTCATCTTCTGAATTCATATGCAGTTCTATTGTGGTGGATTCTCTTCTTTCAACTTATTAGCATTCTTTCCGTTAGATATATTATACACTATATATGGTCGACATAACTTAGGCTTATCCTGGGTGTTGTGAGCACTCTCTCATGTACATGTATATATACCCTATTGTTGTTGCGAATAGCATTTTTCGATCCAATTTTATCATGGTATCAGAGCCTTAGGATTTCGACGAGCGTCTATCTTGCGCTTCTGCCTCTTGCTTTGTGTTTCCCGTCGCTGAGCCGCCGATCCCGCTATTCTGCTTCCCGTCGCAGCTCCCATCGGCTTCCTGTCGCCGCTCCCGGCGGCGGCTTCCTGTCGTTGATCCCGCTTCCGCGGATCCTATTTCCGATCGCTGCTTCTCACCGATCCTGTTGGTATCCTGATCGCAGCAGTCGTTATCGCGTTGAGTGCCCTCGACACTGAGATCATCAAGATAGTTGCTTCTCGCCGATCCTGTTCCAGATTGATGCAGCCCGATCGCTGCTTACGGGCTCAAGCAGGTTCATGATCTGCATCTGATCGCTCCTTCCCACCGTTGCATGTTCTTTCCCCGATCCAGAGTTGACATCGACACCTTCCGCCGGACACCTAATCGCCGGCCTTGTTCTCCTCCTCCGGCTTATCCTCTGTCCCCTCGACCTCATACTCATCTGTTACTTCCTCTAACGTGCAGTTTCTCACTCTTCCCATCTCCCCGCCTCATGTATCCTCTCCTCTGGTATGTCGACCTCCTCTTCCCTTACCGTAGTCTACTATGTCACCTCCTCTTCTCTTGCCGCAGTCTACTCTGTCACCTCCTCTTCCCTTGACGCAGCCTACTCCATCACCACCTTACTCCTCCCCTCTATGACCCACTTCTCCCACTGATGAGTTGTCCACTTGGGCCATTTCCCGCCTCTTCCATATCATACTCGTCGTCTTCCTTCTATTTCTTCGCCTCCAGTGCCCCCAGACTCAGTGTCTCTCTTCAAGTAAATGTCCCGTGGATGATCCTCCAGCATGTCGCTACCCACTTCGTGAGAGACATCCTCCTGACCGCCTTAGCATTGCTACCATACCACTGGACGTGCATGCCCTTCCTGTTAATGTCTGTGATACTCTAGAGCCAACTTCCTATCATGAGTCTGCCTAAATACTTGAGTGGCAGGCTGTCATGTCTGTTGAGTTGGAGTCACTCGAGCACACTCGTACCTGGAAGTTTGTTTCTCTTCCATCTGGTGTTCTTCCTATTACTTGCAAGTGGATCTTCAAGGTCAAGACTCGCTCAGATGGTTCTGTGGAGAGGTATAAAACTCGGCTTGTGGCTTATGGTTGAGCAGGGACGCGACTACATCGAGACCTTTGCTTCGATCGCTCAAATGACTACGATCATATTTATCATTAATTTCATGGAAGTCCAAGAAACAGACATGTAGTTCTCATTCCAGCATTGAGGCTAAGCTTTGGACCATGGCTACCACCGCAAAGGATATCCTTTGGCTCTGTTGGCTTCTTGAGGACCCTGGCGTCTCTTCTTCAAATCCCACTTCACTCTACCGTGATAACACCGGTGTCATTAAAATTAAACTCGGTGAAACACTCACTCTCCAAGCATATCAAAGTGGATGTTTTTTTCCTACGTGAGTAATATGGTTGTGGCACTCTTGCTCCTTCCATTATTCCTTCCGAGCAGCAGATTGCAGATTTGATGACTAAGTCGTAGACGCGGACTCAGCATATATATCTATTATCCAAACTCTTGGTGTATGATCCTCCATGAAATTGAGGGAGGGTGTTAGATATATTGTACATTATATATGGTAGTCATAGTGACGCAGGACGAATCTATAGGCGGCGAAAAACCGACGACCTAATCCTATATGCTATGTCAAGCCCGAAGAATTAAATCACAATTGAATAATAAATAATATCATGACATGCAGATAAATTCACAGCAAGACACAAAAATTAATTTGGGCGAAACAAGCGTATGTTTTCCTCTGCGTGGAGGGTCAAAGCAAGAGCGCACGACAAATAAATCCTACAAATCACGATAATTATCTAACAAACCACCACAATACAAGATATCCAAATTAATATAGTAATCAATCCAATACAAATATGCTGAAAATAATAATCCAGTACAACGAAATCTCACCAAATAGTGGGTTGACCAAGACACTGAAGAATCCGAAGCCGGAAATACGTGTATGACGATCCGAGGTGGAACCGAAGGCGTGGAAAACGATGTAAGTGGCTGTCCTCGGCGGTGGAAGGAGGAAATGGGCCGGAAATGAGTAAATCTGGCGACCTATGGGTAGATCCGGGTGAGGGAACGACGGATCTGATGTTTAGAAGCGAATCTGGGCTAGAGGATGAGGGGAGGGTGAGGGAAATAGCGGATCGGGGACTGGTTTGTCCAGATCTTAACAAATCTAATTGGGAGGGGGACTGTAGGAAGTGGCTCCACGGGTGGGGAGGTTGGCGGCAAGGCTGGGTTTTAATGGGGGCTGCTGTAGAGGGAGCCCAGGTGGGTGGCGACGTGCTGGGAGGCAAACAAGGAGGCGGCTTCTGAGAAGAGGGGGAGGAGGCTGGGTGGAGGGTTGGGAGAAATGAAGGGAGGCGGCAGTGGTACAGCAAGGGGAGAAGGGGAAACTATATCTTAGAAATAGTAAATTTCATTATTGCACAGTGACATGGAAAGAAATAGGAATTCTGGACAGCAATATGACTGGTTGTTTTGGGGGTTGTAGGGGCAGCGGGTGAGGGTTTCGGAGGGGGAAGGAGCCTAGGGTTAGGGAAAACCTTGGGGAGAGAGATACAAGCCTAGGAGTCGTCACCTAGGGTTCCACGGAGTCGGCACCGTGGAGGGATAGCGGGAATCTGGGAATACTCTTCTCTAAATTCTGCAATCATCTAAATCAGCCACTACAAACCTATTTATAATGAAAAAAATGTTAGGGCATCACACCTTCAACGACTATGATTGGCCGGAGGTGGGGCCACTCAAATACATCAAAATATAATGCAAACTACTGAAGTAATATATCAAATCGATTCGCAACGCAAATCCAGACACATCTGCAAAGTCTGATCGTCGATCCGAGCACACCCGATATGTAAAGTTGACAATTGGCCCCAAACGGGCCCAAAACTCGTCATCCACTACAAATCCTAGTCTATGCTTCGCATCACATAGCTTACGTTCAGAAACAAATTATTTGGCAAATTTTGGGCTTCACATAAAAAAGCCTAACTTGAAAGAAAAGGGTAACCCAAAAAAGATAACAACAAAATTAGCTTTGTTCTCTTTGTTAAACCGGAAGCCTCACTAATTTATGCTGATCATTGTTTCGTCTTCACCATTGTTCTTGAGAGAGGATTCTAGGACATGCGACTCCATATCTAGTCGAGCTCCCGTCAACAGAGTCATCCCCTTTTGTTGTCACCTGGATTGCTTAGCACGCCTTCCAGATGGGGGACTGGTTTGTCCAAATCTGGACAAATCTAATTGGGAGGGGGCTGTTGGAAGTGGCTACACGGGTGGGGAGGTTGGCGGCAAGGCTGGGTTTTAATGGGGGCTGTTGTAGAGGGAGCCCAGGTGGGTGGCGGCGTGATGGGAAGCAAACAAGGGGCGGCTTCTGAGAAGAGGGGGAGGAGGCTGGGTGGAGGGTTGGGAGAAATGAAGGGCGACGGCGGCGGTACAGCAAGGGGAGAAGGGCAAACTATATCTTAAAAATAGTAAATTTCATTATTGCACAGTGACATGGAAAGAAATAGGAATTTTGGACAGCAATATGGCTGGTTATTTTGGGGGTTGTAGGGGCAGTGGGTGAGGGTTTCGGAGGGGGAAGGAGACTAGAGTTAGGGAAAACCTTGGGGAGAGAGATACAAGCCTAGGAGTCGTCGCCTAGGGTTCCACGGAGTCGGCACCGTGGAGGGATCGCGGAAATCCGGGAATACTCTTCTCTAAATTCTGCAATCACATAAATCAGCCCACTACAAGCTTATTTATAATGAAAAAAAAAGTTAGGGCATCACACCTTCAACGACTATGATTGGCCGGAGGTGGGGCCACCCAAATACATCAAAATATAATGCAAACTACTGAAGTAATATATCAAATCGATTCGCAGAGCAAAACCAGACACATCTGCAGAGTCCGATCGTCGATCTGAGACACACTATATGTAAAGTTGTCAATTGGCCCCGAACGGGCCCAAAACTCGTCATCCACTGCAAATCCTAGTATATGTTTCGCATCACATAGCTTACGTTCACCTTGGGTGTTGTGAGCACCCTCATGTACATGTATATATATCATATTATTGTTGTGAATAGCATTTTTCGATCCAATTCTATCACTTTCAAAATAAATAAGAAATAAAAAAGTAAGTTTGCATTATCATAATGATGTAGTATTACTGATGAAGCTGGTGAATAGCATGTGTGCATATGCCCAAGTTGAGGTTAGTACATAGCCTCTTTTTTCCACTTCTACCAAGTTAATTGTACTACCATTTGATGTTGAATTAATCTAGGAGATCATCACTTCCATGTTGTTTATGCTAAATTAATCTAGACTTTCCCGTGGTTTTAATTATGCAGTGCATCAATCTTAGCTTCTCAAATATTATCACCACAATTTGGGATAGGGGTGGAGCCCCATCACAACCACATTTATGATAGGGGCAAAGCCCCATCACCGTTGCATTTAAGATAGGGGTGAAACTGATGGCGTGCAACACCCGACACAGGTCTATTCTTGCAGGAGGCGGTGATAAGCTACCCGTTCAGACGATCCGAGTTCGTGGTTGCATCTGGATGATCGTTCCGAGTCAATTTGATATATTATTTTATAAGTTTTGAGTTGTATTTAACGCCCGATTGGCCCGGACAATATGAGTTGTCCGATTCGGGTGCCCTAAGTTGTTTCAAGTATAAAATAATGCAGGTTTCAGTCATGGTGGTCATCGAAGGTTGGATTACAGATTTGCAACCGCCAATCTTATCTACCTCTGGTGCAATGCAAGGAAAGTACCCCTAGGTGTGATTCCAAGTTAATCCATGTATCCTTCCTCCCTCCCCTTCTCATCCATTGTCTCCAACTAACCCGCAAGTTCTCCCCTGCTTCCCGCACCACCCCCCCCTGTCATTCTTGTTGGGTTTTCAAAAAGGGGATGAAACATCACATCACCATGTGCGCAGCGAATAAAACTCTAGAAGAACCAAAACAAGAGTAGGAACTTGCGAAATCCATGAATCAAGAAATGAGCAAACGGCTAGGGTTTTTCAAGTACCTGTACGGGGACGATTCAGAAATCGACCAAAGTGCTCCGGCCAAGCCAAAATGTTCCAGAGAACTTCAGGCTCTGATTTGGAATCATATTCCAGAGATTTCTGGTCTGTCGAGTCCGAAAGTGCATAGAAATGTCCGCACCTTTACGGGTATCCACACTAACGGGAGAAACGCCTCACCGTCGTCGTACGAGGGCAGGCTGGAAGGGAAAGGATCAAAGTCTTCGTTTCCACGAACTGCTAGGTTTGATTTCGGGAGAGGACCGCAGGTGCTAGGGCTCGATTCTCAAAGGAGGCCGCCGTCAGGGTTTCGCCGCACGGAACACTTTTGCGGCTAGGGCTCGGGAAAAGAAAGATGAACCGGGGAAAAATTATGCCCTAACCCTAAAATTATATCTATATATAATATTCAGTGAACCGGGATCGGTCTAAACAGTAATTACACTTAAAAGACTGAACCGGGTTCAAGATTTAATATCTGGTAAAAAGACGCGTGCAGCCAAATTTTTACTAAGTCACAAAACCAAGTCAGCAAACTGTCAAATAGCATGAAATTTGACCGCATGAATTCGACTTCATGAAATTCGACTTCATAAAATTTGACAACATCGGCTGCATAAAATTCGACTTTATTAAATTCGACTGCATCGGTTTCATGAAATTCGACTGCATCGGTTTCATGAAATTCGACTGCATCGGTTCATGAAATTTGACTGCATCGGCTCCATGAAGTTCGACTGCATCGTCTTGATGAAAATCGACTGCATCCAGTCAATACTGTACTTAGCCATTTTCAGCCAACCTTTTTTGTTGACAAACTATCAAACAGTTTCTATTCAACAATATTTCTCTTTGTACCCATAACCTTTAAGAGTTGAGCCACCTCGATCTATTATCCAATTTCTTGTGTGTTATTAGGTGTGATCTCATAAGCTCATATTACGTTAGCAGCGAGACTAAAGCTCTGTTTGGCGGGGCTTATTTTCAGCGGTCAAGCGGTTACGACCGCATGTATCGGACCTTAATTAAGGCCCGGTACATGCGGTCGTAACCGCTTGACCGTTGAAAATAAGTCCCGCCAAATGGAGTCTAACTCGTTGAATACTTCTAGATCACAAAGACACCAACAGTCTCTCACTCGAGCTAGAAAGTATCAATTATAGTTTCACAAACAATGAGCAGCATTTAGCAATCTATCATTGCTATCCAAGTAATATAAGAGTTCGTAACTCAATGAACTTAATGTGATCAATGTATCGGTGTTGTTATGTCCTTTTGTCCATTACATCCGGATAGAACTAGAGGCATAGACTGTGTCACTCTTATAATTGTTCAATTCTGATTTCTTGATTTAGAATGGACTTTCAAAGAATTGTGAGCTCAATATCATATATTGACTCAACCAAGCATGACCATGCATTTCTCAGTCTCTTTCCATCAAGGGGCTCATATATGCAACTCCTGTCATATAGGAGGACAAATTACATTTTTATCCACACACAAACACTCAAATGATTCATAACACACTCAATAATCACCTTTATCATCAACCTTTCTCAAGGAAGACTTTAGATGATATCTAAGTACGCTCTTCCTCATTTGATGAATATTGTGACTTCAGGTCAAATGACCACAAACACCATTATCACTTGAGACCTACTTATGACACGTTCATATAACAATCCACAAATTATTTTTAGGGTGGGTCTGTCCAATACAACTTGTTCACTAACAAGTACTCATGTGATGACTTGATATCACAATATCATGACCTGTGAGAATACGTCATCAGTCAACGCACACGTTAGTCTTAATGTACCATCATTGCCCTTAGCTTCTAAGGTGATATATCGACCAGGGACTATTTAAGAATGAAGCTTCATATAAAACATAGACCCTCACATTCAAGTCACGCACTTGAATTCCTATGGAAGCGAACATTCTAAGGGTATTTATTATGCTAATTAATCTATCATATAGAAACAGCTGACATAACAAAAGAATTTATCGTAAATATAAAAGGAAATATAAAGTACTTTATTCATCACATGAATAAACAACAACCGACAAATATACAATCCACAAGTCTTCCATTAAAGACGATCATTCAGGTATCTAATACCCATTGATCTAGTGTGACCATCATGCTTTCTCTGGGCAAGAGGCTTCGTCGGTGGATCCGCAATATTCTCTTCAGTCTGTACTCTGCAAATGCTCACATCTCCTCGATCGACAATCTCTCGAATAAGATGCAACCACCGAAGTATGTGCTTGGAGCGCTGATGAGATATAGGTTCCTTAGCTTGTGCAACTACACCGTTGTTATCACAGTAAAGAACTACGGGATCAACAATGCTAAGAACTACATCAAGCTCGTTGATGAATTTTCTAATTCATACAGCCTCCTTCGCCGCATTTGTAGCGGCGATATACCCGGCCTCAGTTGTAGAATCAGCAACTTTCTCCTGCTTGGAACTCTTGCAGCTTACAACTCCTCCATTCAGGCAGAACACAAACCTTGACTGAGACTTTGAGTCGTCCCTATAGTTTGGAAGCTAACATCCTCTTCAATATCTTCAACATCGTAAGTACTTGAATATCAAATGTAAGATAATTTATTATTATTATTATTTGCATAAACAGCTACTTTACTGTTCTTCTAGTGCACATTCATGCATATACACTTTAGGAATAATTAAGAAAAACTACCCGACGATTTTGCATATTACAGGGACCTCTCTAATTTTTAAAATTATCAATACCTCACCTCTAAGCTTATAATGTTAATAAGCATGTGCAAAAAAACACTCTTAAGGGAGGGTTTGTGTTGCAACTATTTGTTAATAATATAAACTTAGAAGGAAGATCTTCGTAATTTTAAAAGTTAAAGGGGAGTACCCTGTAATTATGTAATGCTGGAGGGGAGGTCCCTGTAATTATGCAAAGCTAGAGGGGTGATCCCAATAAATGAGTCTATGTGAATTGCAAGGTAAATACTTACAAGATTTATAAGATAAATAAAACTTTAGATGGACAGTTCTTGAAATTATTTGGTAGCAATTAATATACATTTCTTGTTTACAGTACTTAGCATATAGGCAGAACACAAATCCTGACTGAAACTTTGAGTCGTCCATATAGTTCCAAGATTGTTGCATGGTGGGGAAGGAGCCAGGAGAGGTTTCTTGACCGGTGGGGGGGGGGGGGGGGGGGGGGGGGGGGCTCGAGTGTGAGTGTGTGTGGCTGGTAAGGGTAGATGGATGTTGTAGAGGATCACGAAAGGGTTTTTAGTGGGCTGGAAGCAGAGGGAGATGGGCTGGCGGTAGAGGGGAACTTAGGAGAGGTGGTTGTAGGGTTGGGAAATGGTGAGGGGCTCGGCCACAAGGAAGGTGACAGGGAAGGGGCGAAGACTTGAAGATAAAGTGAATACAACCTTGAATTAATATCTTCTTATTCTTCAACTGGAGCGCAGGGAAGCATACAAGAGATTTGTTTTTCTTCAGAAACTGATGAAAGCCGCAACAATCTTTCAGAGGAAGAAATTAGAGAGAGAGAGGAAAAGTAGTCGGCAGAAAGCAGAAGAATTAGAACTAGGGAAAGAGTAAGAGTATAAGACAGTCTTTTCTATGTATCTTTTTGTATATATAATCCCTTCATGTCCTTTCTTTCATAATTTGTGATCCTTCAGAATATAATAAGTATGATGCTTTCCAAATCTTGAACTTTCTGTAAATAGAATTCTCAATATTCTAGGAGTAATTTCTTAATTCTTTCTCAAAATCATGTGTCTTCCTTTCTTATATTTATAACAACTCAATTAGAATCCAAATAATGTTTGATCACAGCCTGAAATCACCTAAGGCAATATTTCTGAAATTCTGTCACAACTCAACGCAAGCTCCATTTAAACATCGATTGCTATTTGACATATGACTATCTGCACATCAGTTTACCTAGATATGATTTGAGCTCCGAATAACTTCAGCTTACTGTGACTGTGAAGAAGTCGACGTACTCTAAGAATGACTTCAATGTACGTCGATTACTACTCGCGGTAAGTTTTGTACACTCAAACGCTTTCTTCAATCTTTCAGTTGTGCTTTTACCTGTCACTTGTTAAGTATAGATTGACTACGTATCTTTCTATACAGATTTAAGGCATATCCTATATCATTTGACATAATCTATTATATCAAATAAATAGATTTTTCTCAACAGAGTTTGCTAATGTTTTTATTGTTCTTTACATTAATGTCTTATGGGATTTCCTGCTAGCGATCCCTCTAAAACTTCATGCTAACTTCTAATGAAATTTAGTCTTGTCAAAGAACCATAAGTTCGTATCTTCAAGGCATAAATTTCATGAAATGTTGATAATCTTAATTGTCGGTCTCTTTTCTTTTAATGCAAAGCTGAATGTCCAGAATTTTTCTATGTTGAATTTGCAGCATTGGAGCAAGTTAAAATGCAAAATACCGATTTTAGGAGCTTATGACAACTGAATATGCAAGTTTTAAAACTTATAATAAATTATACAATGCTTGGCATGAAGATTTTTATATAATGGTCACTATTATGTTAGGAATTGAACCTTTTTTTGCATTTTTTTGTTCTTACTGAAGTACTATCTTGACTATGCAATCAACATGTATAAGAAAAAATTACATAGTTTTTGATATTGTGCCTAAAATGTACCCGAGTACGATGTTTTTGAAAAGACCGACATTTGAGACAAGGGCGTGGATAATGATAACCTTTTTTTAAAGGCAAGTGATGACAAACTGAGGAAGCTGGATATAGTAATCATCTAGACTCACTATTGTCAAATCATTGCTCTAGCACTAAATATGATCTTGAATTCTCTAACGTAGAGGTTAAAAAATTTCACTGTGATAGAGTTGCTAGAATGGTACATTGTCACATTTTGGTTGAATTTGAAATGTCAAGAAATTAGAATGAGCTCATAAAGTTTCAAAATGGTCAGCGGAGTCCCACTAGCCTGCCACCCTGGCGCGAGGAGTCACACCAGCCCAGGGGTCCCACAGGGAGTCCACCCGATAGGCCTTATCAGGTCAGCGGACCATACACCGCAACCTATCCTCGGCCCCACAAGGCCACAACAGGGTCGATAGGTTGTTGAGGCCAGGGATCGATCCCCCGACCTCCTTGATAAAGAACTCTCATGCGAGTTCTCATCACCAACCAAGCCGCGGCTCAGTCGGTGATCTAAGAGAATTCATGTGCATACGATTTGTTAATGAAGAATGATGTGGGTTTATAGGTTAGACATGCATTTACAAATCAAGGTAAACTCAAATGGACTATATTTTTTGATAGTCTAAATTAAATCTAAGATTGAATTTATTTTTTTCAATTGTTTGCTCGTTTGTGAACGCTCAATCTTACCTAAGGAACGTGGTCAATTTTTATCTTTAATTTTTTTTTCCTTGCAGACGGTCATAAATGTTGTTATGCCAAACACATATTCACAACCGTAGCATTTTTGACTGAATCCACCGGAGCAAAAATGCTGACGACTCGCGTTCAGGACCTCCACCGCCGTGCCAAATGGACTGTAAAACACTCAGTAAAAAATCCTGCATCTTTCAATATCATTCATTAGACATGAAAATTAAGTAATTGACCCAAATTCCAGATCAACCCAACAAAAAAATAAACCAGTTGACTCTCCAGTACCTTACATGAAACACCAAGGAACGGGCATATAAAATCCAGTAAAAACTTAACACATAATAATTCAAATAACAAATAAAGAGATTACGAAGCTGGGAGGGAAGTAATCTCACATATTTAGGGCGCACGTCGTCTTGGCCACCATAGATGCTTGGCTTCTCGTATCCGATGTTGTCCTCCCCGTCACCATAGCTCGATTTCCTATACCCCTCACTCTCATCCTCCGCGTAGCCCGATTTCCTGTACCTCCCGCTCCCTTCATCTTCCCCACCATAGCTCGTCTTCACATAGCTTGGCCTGCCAGTATACACAGACTCTTCACTCCTCCTAAAACCAGCACCTTCTTCTCCATAGCCCTCCTCATCACTCCTTCGGTATTCACCGCCGCCATAACCGCCACCACCGTATTTGTTCTTGCCATACCCTTCCTCATCATTCCTCCGGAAATCAGCACTGCCATAACTTGGCTTTGCATACACTTCTTCCTCATCGCTTCTCCTGTTCCCACCCCCACTATAATCCTGCTGGCCATACCCTTCCTCTCCATACCGCTTCGGCTCCTCCTGCCTGTCAAAGCCTGATCCGTACGGAGCCTTCTTCCCATAACCTCCGTCTTCCTCGTTTCTCTTCGGCCTCCCGCCGCCGTACCCGGATTCATACTCGGATCCATACTCCTGCCTCTGAGGTCGACCTTCATTACCCGATCCGTATTCAGATCCGTACCTGCCTCCGGAAACTTCATCACCGCCCTGGCCGAATTGGGAGTCAATTCGGGGCTTCGGGCGAGGACGGCCATAGCGATCCCCGAAATTGGCTTCGTCGGTTTCGTAGACGGAACTCTGGGAATTTGAGGAGTAATTAGGGCGATCGTAGTCTATATCACCGGGGGTGGAGATGGAGTAACACGTCTCGTCGGAAGGAGGCAGGGGGCGGCCGTAGGTGAGGGCTTGGTCGTAGCCACCGGAGTACGGGGTAGGATCATAGTCATCGAAGTCGTCCACGGCCTCCTCACTTGGAGATCCCCAAAGCGGCATCGTGGCTTCTGTCTCTCCCTGTCTTCTTTTCTCGAATCTGGTAGTTTAGATCTATCTTCGACGTCGGTGTGGAGGAAGATGGGAATGTGCAATACCAAATAGACAATATAAAAGGACGACTCCACAAATAGACATAGATCTGAAGATAATTGCAGTTGCGCCATCTCAATCAATGTTTAGGTACACGTGGGTACATAGAGGTAGATGTAATATATTTTTAGGCGTTGGATTTGAGATCTGACTGTCACCATTAAAAAGAGCCAAAAACATTTAAAAATAGGCAGAAGTTTTTGTTGATCGGACGGCTCACAATGCATCGTGGGCACCATCCTCCACATACCCACGTGTATCTAAAACATAAGCAGTCAATAGAACAATGAAAATTTTGTAAACATATATTTGAATGAAAAAATAAAAATCGAAACCGAAGGCACAACAGCTTTGGCTGCCACCGCAGCCTACCCTGCACCCCCGGCGGGCTCACCAGACCCCCGGCGGATTCGCCGGAGTCCGGCGAGTATGCCGGTGGGCTTCGGGTAGGCCGGCGGCGGCCTATATCGTGAGGTCAGGGACGGATCTGAGGGGCCGGTTGGGGTCCGCCCCCCCACCCCCCCCCCCCCCCCCCGCAAGAATTTTGCAAAATAGTTTGTTGATTTGGATTGTTCTCGTCGAGACAATTGATTTTGACTACTTATGCGTCAAAAATGGTGGCTGGATGAGGGAGAAACGGCTCTGATAGAATGAAAACATTCAAAAATTTTGTTGTTAGAGGAAATTGATGTCTGGACCCCCTTGTAAACATTTCTAGATCCGCCACTGTGTGAGGCTGGATTTATTTAACTTTGTGTGGGCGTTGGTTTAGTCACACATCGATGAACCTCTGTGGCTTATCGTTGTATATAATGATTAGACATAGTTGCTTATTAGCTATTTTGTTGTTATCGAGCTGCTTAATCTCAAGGGCGGGTGGGTTTGTCGAGTATTTTAGGCTCTTTTGCATAGTAAATAACGGTCGATGATAAATCTGTGTATATATAGTATAGACGAGTGACAGGCAGGGGCCTCCGGCCCTCATTCCCCGCACCACAATACCCATCCCATGGCGGCGGGCTTCGCCCACCCCCCGACGGGCTTCGCCCACCCCCCGACGGGCTTCTGCCCCTACGACCAATCGCGACAGTACCTCGACTCATGTGGCGGGCTTCGCCCGCCCTCAGCGCTTCTTAATATATATATTTTTTATATGTATTATAATTTTTTTGTAATTTATTCAATTATTAATTTCTTTTTTTCTATTTTAAAAGTTATAAGTGTTGCGGACTAACTCGATGCCCCGATCGGACCGGATTAACTCGGACCGTCTTAGCCCGCGGAGCGGTCGAAAGCGCACACAGCCAATGTAAATGAACTGTCGACACATGGTGTGATGATGTGGAAAAACCCCTTAAATGGGTAAAAAATCACGTGATCGGGTATGTGCCGATCAAATTCCACTAGCTTCTAGTGATTACAGGGTGTTGGAGAATCGGGACGATAGGCCGCTCCCGTTACAACTTGTGGGAGAGAGGGAGACTACGGCTCCCGACGGGCAACAGGCTGCGCCGCGGGAGTAATTTGGATGTTGAAATGCGTGGGATGATCCTGGTGCTCTGGTTCTTGTGGTCGCGCACGCTTGCTGGCGACGGATTCCTTCTCCCTTTGGCTTCCTCGGGGACTTGGGCATTTTTCTGCTGGCAACGTGCTGGTGGAGCGCTGGTAGCTGCAGCTAGCCGCTAGTGGCCGCCGGTGGTTCACGGCGACTAAGGCCGACTCGGGAGAGGAGGTAGGAGGGCTCTCACCTGAGGAAGAAGAAGACAACTCAGAGAAGAGAAAAAGTGAAGTATGAAGAGGCCATGAGGTCCCTTTTATAGCCTCCGAGGGAGGATCATGGCGGGCCCCACCACTAAAGTAGTGGGTTAGTGGGTGGTTACCCTCTTGATCGGACGACGAGGAGAGCCTCCCCTCGATCGGACGGCGGGGAGGTCGTCCAAGGCGGCGGTGGTGGCCGGTCGGGCGGCCGGCGGCGGCGGCTTGCCGAAGCTGACCGCGGCTAGGCCGGCGGCCTGCCATGGCCGGGCCGCCGGTGGTTTACAGCGACTAGAGGCCGACTCGGGGGAGAAGGCAGGAGAGCTCTCACCTGAGGAAGAAGAAGACAACCAGGAGAAGAGAAAAAGTGAAGTATGAAGAGGCCCTGGGGTCCCTTTTATAGCCTCCGAGGGAGGATCATGGCGGATCCCACCACTAAAGTAGTGGGTTAGTGGGTGGTTACTATAACGCCCCCGATTTTTCTGCGACTGTTTAATCTTTGTTTTGCGTAACGTTGACGCATTTTCCGGCCTTTACCGTTGTTAGAGCGTGGTCTTAGCTCTTTAGGCCTTCGAGTGGCTTGTTTTGTAGCCTGTTGGCAAGATTCCCTAGCAAGTCGGAGTCTGTTTTGGTGACCCGGCGGGCCTCTTCGGGAATGCTTATGTTTTGGCTTCGGAAAATTTAGCCCGAGTTTTTGTTTTTCGAATGACGATTTCGACTTCGCCACAAGATTCGTAGCGTGAGTATTTAGTTACGGTGTGAATTTCGTTAAATTCCGAGATAGTTGGAATTTTCACATCGTTTTGACATGTTATAGGATTAATTGTTGCAGCAGGCTGATATAGCTTTAATAATATAACATATGTTAATAACTAGTGGCTGACTAGGATTCTTGTATTAGCAAAGTGGTTGTAATATCATATACATATTATATGATAGTGTCTTAGGGGGCGGTAATAGCTGGTGGCGGTAAGAGCTAGTGGCCGACCCTTGCTTGGTTAATAATATTATAATAGCCTTCATTTATTAGCTGGTGGCTGGATATTAAAAAAAAGAGCATATCTTAGTCTTATCTCATTCTTCTTCTCCAAGAGAGCGGCGGTGAGCTTCCAGCAAGTTTCGGGCAGCAGAATCTGAAGCTTTTGGCCGGTGATTTCTAGCTGAGTTCAAGCTCGGTTTCCTCGAGAATATGTAGATTGGGTTGCTCTCTCTTAGGTCTTCCATCCTAGGTACGTTTTATGTGCTCTAGGACTGTTATAGACGCTTGAGACTGTCGGATTTCTCAGGTTTTCCCCCTGTTTTAACTTCAGGTTGCTGTTTTGTGGTCGGTTTGTGCCTATCTGTGCTGGAATTAAAAGAGCAGCTGATGTCCTGAAGGTTGAGGCAAGTGATGTTCCTTACCCTTGCCAAGCTCTTCGTTTTTATGCTTATATTTTTCCTGGTTATTCATGTCCAGCAGTATAGTTTACTTCCCTACAAGCTAGGGTTGTTGCTAGGTTTATACCGAGCCCATTCATTATAAACATTGCCCAGATTTCATTATTTCTCTCTCTTCTAGTTGCTGATTTTATGTCCAACTAGTGGCTAGAGGTAGGAATGGAGTTTACTAAGTTATTCTAGCTTGGGTGATAGTTGTAGCTGGGTATAAAGGGTCGGAGGAAAATTTTTTTAGTCTAAGGAAAAGCTCTCGGGTTGCAGGCTTTGAGTGGATTTTAAGCTAAGTCCAAAAGCATTGAGTGTGGTGGACACACTCAACGCCTAGCTGGTTTGGTTTAGCGTCTAAGTCCAAAAGCATTGAGTGAGTGGAGCTCACTCAATGCCTGGCTGTTTGCTCTAGAAGCTAATTCCAAAAGCGTTGAGTGAGTGGAGCTCACTCAACGCCGTCGGCCTTTGGCATTGAGTGAGCTGCACTCACTCAACGCCATCTTGCCAAAGAATTATTCTAAGTCTTTTGGCGTTGAGTGAGTGGAGCTCACTCAACGCCGTCTGCCTTTGGCGTTGAGTGAGGTGCACTCACTCAACGCCATTGCCCAAAAAGTTTTGCCAAGTCCTTTGGCGTTGAGTGAGTGGAGCTCACTCAACGCCGTCTGCCTTTGGCGTTGAGTGAGGTCCACTCACTCAATGTCATAATCCAGAGAAAGGGTGTTGAGTGAGTGGAGCTCACTCAACGCCGTCTGCTTTTGGCGTTGAGTGAGGTGCACTCACTCAGCCATTGTCCAGAGATGGTTTTGCCTAAGTCTTTTGGCGTTGAGTGAGTAAAGCTCACTCAACGCCGTCTGCTTTTGGCGTTGAGTGAGGTGCACTCACTCAATGTCATTGTCCAATCAGATTTTCTAGTCTTTTGGCGCTGAGTGAGCTGAACTCACTCAACGACATCTATCTAGAAGACTTTTCTCTAAGTCTTTTTGCGTTGAGTGAGCTGAACTCACTCAACGCCATCATTCAGTTAGTCTTTTTGCATTTAAGTCTTTTGGCGTCGAGTGGACTCGACACCTTCTGTGTTTGGCATCGAGTAGACTCGACGCCTTCTTTGCTGAGTGGACTTTTCTCTAAGTCTTTATGTTGGTGTTTTCTCCTGAGTGTGGTTAGGGTGGGTTTATGTCGATTTGTTGATGTTCTGGCTAGTTTTGCAGGCCAAGACGTGAATTATAGCAAGTGGTCTGCTTGTTGACTCTATAAGGGGTGGTTTGGGTGTAAAGCCGTGGTCCCATCATTTTGGCCCTAGTTTGGGCTGGTTGTGTTGGTGTGTTAGTACCATTTTAGCCCTGGTTTGGGCTGGTTTTGTTGGTACGTGAGTACCATTTTGGCCCTGGTTTGGGCTGGTTTTGTGGGTGTGTTGGACCTTTAGGCTGCCACCGTTGTATCCTTGAGTATTTATGGTCTGGGTGTTTGGATGAGGACTGTTTTTGGTCACCAACCCAGATCCATGGCTCTACCACTACTAATGATTCACACTGTTCGTTTCTGTTGTTAAAGTGGTTATTTTGGCATACGTTGGCCTTGTTGCTTCTGTAGTTTTAGCAGGGCATGTTGTTATTTCTCGCACTTGGTGCGTTGTGTTGTTGCCTTGGGCAGTGTTTTCCCTTTCTTTATCGTTTAGTTCTCTTTTGTTCTTTTGATAGCACTTGTTGTAGGGTTGGTAAGCCATTCTTTCATTACTTATGAATCTAATGCTCCAGTTTTCTTTTGATTAGTTGCTTGCTGAGCCGTTCTTTCTTTAAATGCCTTAGGTTCAGGTTGTAGCCGGCTGAGCGGCTAGTGTTCTGGTGGAGCATACTTGTGGCCTCTGGGGTTGATGAGAGTGTTGTACCTCGACCTTGTGAGGTAGTTTTCTTCTTTCTTTACAAACATATATCCTAACTAGTGGGTTCGTGTCAGGTTGATGACGCCCACTGGTGATTTACTTTTGATACTATATATGAACTCATAACTGCTATTTTGCCTATTTTGGGGGTTGCTCACTTGCTGCTGGGAATGGTTTATGTTAGGTTGCATGTTAGATATTTTGAAACCTAAAAGTATGACTATATGTACCTCATGCATCTCATATTTATAAACCTAAAGTATTACTTTCCAAAGAACGTAAAAGCTATTTTCTTATATTATGATAAATCTAGAGTCTTGTATTTCACGATTTGTCGTTTGGGGACGTTTATACTCATGTAGGATGTCAAATCAAGCTAACCAAAGTATTTTTCTCTGCGTATACATATCTTTTTTAATTGTGGACTAGCTGATCCACTGTGCCGAGGGATACGGCCATCAACCTTGATTGTTTTTCTTTCATATAGAAATATGATTTTCTCCAAAGTGTAGAGTCTAGGGTTTTGCCTGAGCGTTTGTAGTTATCATTTACACGACGTGGCATCATGACACGTATTTTCTCTTACTCTGATATGATTTAATTATTGAGAAAATGCGGGTCGTGACAGTTACCCTCTTGATCGGACGGCGAGGAGAGTCTCCCCTCGATCAGACGGTGGGGAGGTCGTCCACAGCGACGGGACGCCACAGCGGCAATGGTGGCCGGCCGGGCGGCCGGCGGTGGGGGCGGGCGGCCGGCGGCGGGGGCAGCCGGCCTGGGGGCCGACGGCGGTGGCCTGCCGGGGGCCGACCGCGGCTAGGCCGACGGCCTGGCCGCCGGCGGTCAGGTGGCCGGCCACGGCTCGCCGCGGCTAGGGCGATCGTGGCCGGCCGTGCCCGGGCCGCGGCTAGGCCGGCCGCCTATCGCGGCCACCCCGCCGGCGAGGCCGGCGGTTCGACCGCGGTGAGGCCTGGAAGGGGGCCGGCCGCCGGTGGTGGTCAGACCGCCCGACGGCGGGGGTATTCCCGGCGGCGGTGGCGGCCCTCCTCCATGGGGAGAGGAAGTGGGTCCCGGCCCCCCATGATTCTCTCATCATGAGAGTTCATGGGGGGATGACCCACCCATGATCCACTTTGGGAGGAGATCATGGGGGGGCTTTCTCTCCTATAAATGATGGTGGAACTCATCAATAAGAAAACTCCAGAATTAAAGTAAATGTAAATAAAGCGGTACGAAAAAAATGTTAAAATGCAGGTGACATAATGGATATGCGTTTGACTTTGAAATGAGGAGTTGACAGTTCAATCCCATTTGAGTTTTTATTTTAATTTGTTTTGTATTTTTCTATTCTATCTATTATTTAGGCTCCGTTTGGGGGGACTTATTTTCACCGGTCAAGCGGTCATGACCGCATGAACCGGGACTTAATTAAGTCCCGGTTCATGCGGTCATGACCGCTTGACCGGTGAAAATAAGTCCTTCTAAACGAAGCCTTAGTCTCACGTCGTGGGTTTAAGAACTTTTTCTGATTTATATAATAAGAGAGGAGAGTATTGTATGAAATTTGATAATGGGCGTTCTATACATTGCGGGTTGGGGTACACCGAGCCGGCTATATTCAATGCGGGTGGTCCAGACTAGGCAGATTATATTGTCAAGTATTGGCTTTTTTTTCATAAACTGAATGGTAATTTCTAATTGTTGGGTAGGAGCTTTCATAAACTGAATGGTAATTTCATAAACTGAATGCGGGCTGTAATTCTTAGGTTTAAGACATCCTACTATGCTAGGCTTATGTGCCATATAAAAATTTATACGAACGGTCATGATTCGTTTGAATGATCGAACGGTTTAGATGTTATGATCTTACCAGGTCGGGTGGTCCAGATTGTTATATCTAGAGGGATAAAATGAGAAAGCTCAATGTTTAACCAAAAGCATGTTTATCCATTTAATATAGTGTAGATATTATTTTATATTAAAAGGAAAAAAAAACACATTTAACTAAACATTCACTTCTCAATTTTACCCTTTATTTTTTTTTCCGGTTTTTAAAATTGTGTTTTTTTTTAAGTTTGCTCTTATATAAGCAAAGTCATCTATCTACAAAAAAAAGTGTGTTTTCACCGCCACTCGTAAACTCTCGTGCACACGGTTGCAACTGGCGGAGTATAATACTCAGAGTTTGCAAGCAGTGGGAGCGCCATCACGACGGGGCAATGTCGTGATCGGAATAATGTCACGTGGAGCACTAGGGCCCCCGTGCATTATCGCAATTGGGATACTGTCGCAATTGATCGTAGGCGCGGATCCTTGTCCCTGTAACTTGCTAACATAAAAAAGAAGCTAGTTACAACCCCTCCATCTGAAGCCCTTTTTTGCTGACCTTAAGGTTTCTATGTTCGCCTGCGGCAAGCCTCGCGACAACTCCCGTCGAGCGCCCTTAAATTGATGTCCACCTGAGTCGTCAATCAAGTATTCTGTCAATAAAGAAGCTGCTTCATTAATCATTCTCCTATTATTGCTGGATGTGAGTCTCGTACTTTCTTTGATTTAGGGTTTTCTGAAAACTTGCCTTGAGAAAATAGGTTTTTTTAGGGTTTATATATTTTTGATTTTATGATTTTTTGCTTCTCTTATGTGTGTAAAACTCTATTTTTGCTTGAAAAAACATACACTTTTTATTGTCAGAGTTGTTGCAGGTCGCCCGATATTTCTCCGGTTCGGAGAAATTAGACCGTCTTAGCCCGAAATTAGACCGGGCACGCAAACAAACAAAGAAAACAGCAGCAAATGACGAGATTTTTTTTACGTACAAAACCGTGGATGAGTACGTGTAGGAATTTATTCGTTTAGATCGTTATGCGGGAACGACCATGGTTGATGATGAGGAGGGGAACAACCTCTTCTATCATGGTTTGAGAGAGAATCTGAGACAACCCCTGATAGCTCTTAAGAATGCGGGCTTCAATAAGTTGGTTGAGGCAGCTAAGACGTTGGAAAGTGATATGAAGCAAACTCAATGCTGCAAGGGTCATACGATGAACCAGGAAGAAGGAAAGCTTTCTCAATCGCAGTGGGAGTCAGAAGGGAATAAGTGGAGGAAGAAACCCCGTCTCTTCAGGTCAGGAGAGAAGAGCAGTACGACATTTGAGGAATCTCATTTCAAGGGACCACCAACATGCTACACGCGTGGCAAGCCAGACCACATAGCTCGATATTGTACTGAGGGTGGTGTTGAACCAAAGCCAAGGCAGGAGTAGTTAGTGTGTTCCGGTCCCAGTACCGCGAAGAAAGGAAAGACGGCGGAGTCGAGCACTTCCCATTTCTAACCCGTGTAGCCAAGGGCCTACAATCTTGGGCAGTAGGAATCATTTCGACAGCCCGGTGTGGTGGCAGGTATGGAAAAATTTAAGTCGTTTATTAGCTTAAAGACTTTTGCGACCTTTTATGCGTGTTGCATGTATACTAGGCTTCGTGCTAGTTTCTGATTATCCCTCTAGGGTTTTGTTTGACACGGGAGCGTCGCACTCCTTTCTTGCGGAAAGCTTTATCCGGAGAAATGGGGTCGAGCCCTTTTTGGCAGACGCAGAACTTAGGGTGCGCATGCCCAATGTGTCTTCCATGACTACTAGGACGAAAGGGCATAATGTTTGGAATCTAGACGGAGTTGACTTCGTATTGGTAGCAGCAGTCCTACCGTTAGTCGAGTTTGATGTGATATTGGGAATGGACTGGCTTGCAGAGTAGCAGGGCAGTATTGACTACCTATCAAAGGTGGTGACCCTAAGAAACAAAGGAAAGGAAGAAGTCGAGATTAAGGGTTTTAGTGGGTGACCTACTCCCTGGTTTCGGCCATACAATTGGTGTGAGTAGTTAACTGTGGAGGAGTAGCATTCGTAGCTTTATTGGAAGTGCACTTTTCTAAGTTATCAATTAGAGAAGTGTCGGTGGTGGCAAATTTCGGGGATATGTTTCCTGAGGAGCTTCTAGGTGCACCTCCTCGACGAGAGATCGATTTCTCGATTAATTTAGTGTTAGGAGCTAGGTCGGTGTCATGTCCTCCTTTTAGGATGGCACCGAAGGAGTTGGTCGAGCTCAAGGCACAACTGCATGAGTTGTTGGAGCAGGGGTATATTAGGCCCAACTCTTCACCGTGGAGCGAGCTGGTGTTGTTCGTAAAGAAGAAAGATGTCAGTATGCGGTTGTGCATAGATTACCGCAGGCTGAATAAACTGACCATCAATAATAATATCTGATTCCACGGATAGATGACATGTTCGACCAGTTGGTGGGATCGGTAGTGTACTCCAAGTTGGACTTAAAGTCAGGGTATTACCAGTTGCGGATTCGAGATGAGGACATACCCAAGACAGTGTTTGGTGAGAGGTATGACCACTTCGAGTTCTTGGTGATGTCGTTCGGGTTAATGAATGCACCATCGGTATTCATGGATTTGATGAATCGAGTGTTTCAGGAGTACTTAGACTCATTTGTGATGGTCTTCATCGATGATTTTTTTGGTATACTCAAAATCGGAGGTGGAGCATGAGACTCACTTGAGAGTAGTCCTACAGGTTTTGAGAGAGAACCTACTTTATGCTAAGTTCTCGAAGTGCGAGTTCTAGTTAGAGAGTGTAATATTTTTGGGTCATGTGATTAGTGGTGATGGGGTGACGGTGGATCTGGCGAAAGTTGAGGTCATCCGGAATATGCTAGTTATGAGAACCGTGACGACAGTTAGCAATTTCCTTAGACTAGCTGGGTACTATATAAGGTTTGTAGAAAAACTTCTCACGGATAGCTCAGCCCCTCACTTCTCTAACTCGTAAGGACCAGAAGTTTGTGTGGATTTAGGAGTGCAACCGAGAGTTTGAGACTTTGAAGGAAATGTTGATGTCAGCTCCAATCCTAAGCCTTCCTAAAGGGATGAAAGGATTTCAATTTTTTAGCGACACATCGGGTTGCGGTTTGGGTTGCGTGCTAGTACAATATGCCAATGTGATAGCCTTTGGGTCTAGACAGTTGAAACCTCATGAGAGGAAATACTCGTTCACGACTTGGAGCTGGCGGCGGTAATTTTTGCATTAAAGTTGTGGTGACACTATGTGTACGGTGCAAAGGTGGAGATCTTCACAGACCACAAAAGCCTGAAGTACCTTTTGGATCAAAAAGACTTGAACATGCGGCAGTGCAGGTGGGTCGAGTTCCTTGGGGACTACGACATGGCAATTCAGTATACGCAAGGCATGGCCAACGTGGTGGCCGATGACTAGTAGAAAATATTCTAGACAAGCGAATTGGATTGAAACTCATGATGAGTGGTTGGTGCGGGACTTTGAGTCCGTTGGCATTGATTGTGTAGTAAGAGGAGACTATATTATGGCTCAGTTGAACTTGATAGAGTTGTAGAGTGACTTATCTGATCGTATTCGGGAAGCAATCAGTGTGGATGCAGAGTTTCAACCATTGGTGGTGGAAGCTCAAAAAGGCTAGGGTAACGATTCTCATCTTGAGGATGTGAAGCTCTTCTTCTTTTGCATAGGAAAACCCTCTCTCGCGAGTGCGCGACAAGTTTGTGGTGTTCCTTGGGGTAGATATGTGAAGTCCCCCTTGTTTAGAGTTCGGAATCGTAGTACAGACATATGCATGATGTGTGAATCCTACCCGGACATGCTGGTCTGGATCGGTGATGTTTTGCTATGTATTGTTAGCCGGAGAAGACTTCGTGCCTTTGGTTGTTTTCGGGTTTTTACGTGGTAGATTGCAGCAGGGATCCTTGGGGATTAACCCCAAGGTGCACCCAGAAACCTGGGCGGAAATGCATTTCTGCCATCTTGGTGGCCTGGGAGCCAACCTTGAACATAACTGGGTTATGTGCTTGTGTGTTCGATTTTGGGATCCGGGAGAAGCTTGGCTCGTGCGTACGTCTTAAAGTGACTAGGCGGAGTGAGCAACGAGCAAGTGGAAACGGACCCGGTCTATGTGGTTTGGTGACAGATACCTGAAAAAAGGACTGACCACTAGCATAGTCGTGCGAGCCTTAAGCTTAGGTCGGAAAGGCTAAATGCTCACGAGATTTGCCGTCCAAGGGATGGTTATTAGATTGGGGTTTTGACCGGGTTCACCGAGTTAGTGCCTGAGAGCACGGGGTGTGTGGCCACGTGAGCCTGCACCTGTGATGTTGTATTTATTCACTATATTGCTTGTTACGCTAACAAGTGCAGGGAAGGAGCTTTGCGGCCCCGAGTTTGGGGGCGGAATCCTTATAATTTGGTCGGCTTTAGCTGACCGTTATTCTTGTTTGCCACTGTTGCGGTGAATTGTGCTTGTAGGTGCTGCGGAGCCGAGTGGCAAATAGCAGGTTAAAGCCCAAGTTGCTGAGCCGGCCCTCGAAGGTCTTGTTTGTTTACTTGTTTAATTCATGTGTGGCTGGCCTGCGAGCCAAAATTTGTAAGACACTATTTTAAATTTATTGAACTTTTGTAAGGTCATAAGGCCAGTACTTTTAGTACTTTGTAGTTCATTCCTGCTGGGTTTTGTTAGTGGACATTCATGTTTGTGGCTGGGTTCTTACTTTTGCAACTTAATAAATTGCTTCCGCTAGATGCTCTGTGTAGGACGTTGTGTTTAGAAGGATGGTTTCATCTAGTAACCTACCGGTCTGTCCGTGGTATATGGCGTCGGGCCCCGACCTTACCTACTGTTATATGCTATGCGACAGATAGGGGTGTTACATGTAGCTTTGTATGTGAGCCGGTGTCAGACTTGTGCCTTAGTAAAGAATGAGTGTCAGAGGCCGAGTGGGTTCCTGAAGCCCATTCCTATCCCTGAGTGGAAATTTGACGACATCTCCATGGATTTTGTGCATGGTTTACCTCGGTCGCAGCAAAGAAATGATGCGATTTGAGTGGTTGTGGATCGCTTGACCAAAGTGACTCACTTCATTCCGAATTGGAAGGAGGACATCGTGTAGAAGCTAGTGGAATTGTATGTTCGTAATATTGTGTGGTTGCACGGGGTTCCAAAGAGCATTGTTAGTGATCGTGAAGGACGGTTTACGTCTAAGGACTGATGACTAGTACAGAAGAGTCTGAGCACAAAGCTCATGTTTAGTATGACATTCCATCCTCAAACCGATGGTTAAACGGAGAGGACGAATCGTACAATGGGGATATGCTGAGAATGTGTACCCTTGATTTTGGGAGGAAGTGTGAAGACCACCTTTTCATGGTGGAGTTTGCCTACAACAATAGTTTCTAGGAGAGCATTAAGATGGTACCATACGAGGCTTTGTATGGAAGGCAATGTCGAACACCGATGTCTTGGATAGAGGCGGGGGATAATAAGATTTTGGGAAAAGAGGTAGTGGTTGATGCTTGTGAGTTGGTGCAGACAATTCATGAGCACATGAGAGTTGCTCAGGATCGGCAGACGAAGTATTTCAATGCATCTCATAGGAACGTGGAGTTCGCGGTAGGCGACTATGTTTATTTAAAAATCAAGCCGTTTAAAGGCATTTCGCGGATTTGCCGACTCAAGAAGTTGAGCATGAGGTTTTTAGGGTCGTTCGAAGTTACATAACGCATTAGAGAAGCAGCCTACAGGTTGACGTTGTCCAAAGAGCTGAGTGGATTGCACGACGTTTTTCATGTCTCGGTTTTAAGGAAATCCTTGGTGGGGGTAAGTGTTGTGGTCGAGTCGGCGACAGTGTCGATAGAAGAGGACTTGAGGACGAGAGTCCGACCGGTTGGCCTAGAGGATTCAGAAGTTCGACAGTTGCGGAATAAAGAGGTTAAGCTCGTGAAAGTGCGATGAGATAATTGTGGGCGAGATGAATTCTCCTTGGAGCGCGAGCAAGCAATACAGGAAGACTTTCTGGAACTTTTTTCATCGAGTCTGCTTATTGTTTGAGTGTATGTTAAATTTTGAGGACAAAATTCTTTTAAGGGGGGGATGAGTTGTAACACCCCTGTTTTTCCCCACTTCCCGACAGTAAACCCTTTTGGTCGAGGCGAGAGCGACGAGGCGAATCATCGAGTGGTAGCGCACGACGTTAGGTAGCAACCGCGCGGCGGTAGCCCCTTTTCGTCGAAAGGGATCGTCGAGACGAAAGCCTTGAGGGGTACCACACGACAGTAATTCTACTGCTGACGGTAGTGGGGAGTTCTAAAGTGGCTATCCTGTCTGTGAGCTACCGCGACGCGGTAGGTAGCTACCGCTCAGCGGTAGCAGGAGGAAGCAGTTCTGTAATTGCTGATTTTTGGTTGTCCGATCTTCTTAAGATTCGATCATATGGCCCGGAATCCTCCGTTCTTGAGCCTTAAGTATGGTTAAGGGGTTCATCTTCCCCATTTTTCTCATCTTCTAGTGTTTTGAGAGAGAGTTTGGAGGAGGGTGAAGAATAGCATCTTCTGCCATTGACGAAGCTTCAGAGCTCTGTTCGTCGATCCGATGCCGGATTCGTGGAGAAGGCTTGAATACGCACACTTTCATCCGTGCAAATCAAGATCTCCATAGCTAGGTAGAGGAGTTGTAAGGTAATAACATTTCTCCTCTCAGTTTTTAGGATGTGTGCATGACATCCGTTGCGTTTTTTGCTTTCCTTCAAGCATTTAGGCACCAAATCTCTCAAATGAGAGGGATTCGGGTCGCCATGGTTCAAGAGGAGCAACCAAGCCGATTGAGTCCATCCCGACATGTTGTTGCACTAGAAATCCGCTCCGTTAGTGGATTAAGCATTGTGGGTGAAGTCGTAATCGCAATCGGCTCTCCGATGCGGTGTTGTTGCATGACGAGCATTAGGGATTTTGCTAAAAATCCTATTGCGATGAAGACACCGTTTCTGATTACCTCTATTTCATGTGAGAACGAATTGTTATTTATGGCAGAAATGTTGTGGTAGTTGAATGATATGTGAAGGCTTGACTTTGTCTCTGTGGTCGGCTGACAAGCTCGTGACATTGCAAGTCATGTGTGGAGAGTGTCCCGACAAGACAAGTCCCCTTCTATGAAACTGATGAGAACGCCAAGCTTTTGGACAAGCCTGAGCGATGAAGCCCACGAGCGGGCATGGTCAAGTAAGGATTCTTAGCGTCGGTTTGTTTGTGTAACGGAACTGACGCGTGAGTCAGAGCTTGCATGTATACCCGAGTTTTGAGATTTATGAGCGGGTGGGGTCTAGGCAAGAGTTCTGTGTTGTGACTTTAATGCCGTTAGGGGAAATTGGAAGTACCCGTATGGATGATTATGAAGTGCTATGTGGGATGATGTGTTAGATTCATTCGCGCTATAGAGTGTCTTGGATGAAACCCAAGTTTGCATACATGTTGCATTGTACCCCTTTTATTTAAATTCTTAACTTAAAAACGTGCTTGATGTGTGAGATATCCAAACCTGTTTATTCATGTTTAATGACATTTACATACGAAGTGCTGACCTGTAGGGTGATGGAGTGCCCCGGGGTCCGCTAGGGACGACCGAAAGGAGATGTGTTGGTTACACAGTTGAGGTCAGCCTTTGCTGACCCACGTTACAATAAAACTTTTTCAGGGCAAGAATCGCACGCTAGAGCAAGCTCGCCAACCAAAAAGGCCAAGCTTCACAAAGTATTCTCTCTTCTATTAGTTTATGAACTGTTGAATGCCTTATTCCGTAAACTGTAATCCGGCTTACACGCCGAGGTAGCCTAGGAGTTCTAAGGCATGTTACTATGTTGATTGTTGTTACGGTTTTTGACATTTGAATGTTGTAAGGTCTTAAGGTCATGTTGGGCTCCTATGATTGTGGATAACTTCTGGGTTGGTTGTGTGTTTACGCTGTCTTGTTGTCTGTGTTTTGAGATGCGTAGTTCTTTATACCACTTTGTAATGCTAAAGTTGTGACGTCTATATGTTGTGGGGCCCCAGCCGGACCCATATTATATTGTCATTACAGGGGAGGTGTTACACTTGGTGTCTCAAAGTGGAGCAGTGCTGAATGGCTGAGCGGGCCTTGTGATGATGGCTACGAAGTTAGGTCCGCCATAGCGGGACGTGCACGTTATTAAGCTCTATCTTTTACTTGGCGAGGGCTTCACATAATACAAAGGACGCGGGGGCATTCCGTCTCCTGAGCAGGTGCTGTCTTGAAAGATGGTGTTGGCGACGGGGAACACTTAATTGCATTTGTACCGCACACGTGCTTTGCATTATTGGCTGGCGTATTGCCTTTGTCGCTTTCTTTGCTTGGTCGTGAGAGCTCTTACGTGACTCATTGTGCTTGCGACTCCCCACAGACGTTGACCTTGCGTGGTGAAGGTCCCATCGTCATCATTAGACGTGGAACCCCCAATAGTTGTCGAACTACTCCTTATTGTTGCCCGCATGGCGGTGACTTAGTGTCATGACATGCGTTGCGGCAGCCTGGGAATATCTGGTGCTTTTATGCTCCTTGTTCATCATACGTTATTCTTGGTGATTATCATCGAGCGTTAGAGGTGAGAGCTTGTCGCTCACGTGTGATGATGAGACTTGTCCCCCTTGCCTTGGTGGTGCAGATGGACTTAGAGGTCTATTTGTTTCGGGAGGCGACGACGGACCTTGGTTCGTGAGCGCTTTGCGAGGACCAAAGATTTGGCGAAGAGACTTTTCTCATTTTTGCCTGAGGAGGACTAGAGTCCGTCCATGCAGTAGTGGTGAAAAACCTTTGTTCGATTGCTCTTTAGGAGGTCCTGAGTCCGTCCGGATAGAGGTGGAGTAGCTGAAGAAAGAGAAGACTTGACTGCCCGTGAAGCTGAAGGACGTCGAAGTTTTGTGAGTGCCCATGGTGGCCAAGTACAACGAGTCTTATGACTTTGAGATGGAGCGATCTAGTATCGCAGAAGAGGTCTGCCCTGAGTTGATGGCGATTGGGATTGATCTGCTTGAGCGCGATGTCGTGTATCGCTTAGGCTTTTGCAAGGGGTTTTGGGTTGCTCGGAGGTTACCAGAGCGCGATGATCTGGGCGTAGACGATGCCTCAGATGACGATATTGAGATGATGACGAGATGCCTTACAACGTGGGAGCGAAATGCCCTGGAACGCGGTGGTGAAGAACCCGACAGTGTGAGAGCGGGATGCTCTACAATGTGGGGGGGGGGGGGGTGAGATGCCCAGCAGCATGAGAGCGGAATGCTCTACAGCACGGGGGCGAGATGTCTGACAACGTGAGATCAGAATGCTTTACAACGCGGGGGCGAGATGTCCGGCAGCGTGGGAGCGGGATGCTTTGCAACGCGAAGGCGAGATGCCTGACAATGTGGGAGCGGGATGCTCTGCAACGCGAGGGAGAAATGACTGGCAGGGTGGGAGAGGAATGTTATGCAACGTGGGGGCGAGATGCCCGACAATGTGGGAGCGGGATGCTCTACAACGCGGGGGCGAAATGGACGACAGTGTGGGAGCGGAATGCTCTGCAATGCAATGGCAAGATGTCTGATAGTATGGGAGCGTGATGCTCTGCAACGCGGGGGAGAAATGTCCGAAAGCGCGGGAGCGAAATGCTCTGCAATGTGGGGGCGAGATGCCAGGCAACATGGGAGCAGGAAGCTTTGCTTCATGGATGATCCTTATTTCTAGTCACTTAGATTCGGTGTCATGGCTTATGGTATTCTACTCAGAATCTTGCTTTGGAGGGCCCCGCGTAGCCGACTGAAGTCAAAAAATAGTTGTAATATTGTAAAAGAGGGAAAGGAAAACATGGAGTTGAGATGCGGACGCTGCTCACGCTACTCAGGGGGAGGGCCCCCTGCTCACGGTCTCTGGCTTATCTGTGTTGGGGTGTGAAGCGACCCTTAGTTGGATTGCCGCTCCGGGGTATAGGCTTTCTTGGGGCAGAGTTCTGCACAAAGCTTTCGAGAAGACCTTGTTGAATGAGGCGCTCGATCTCATTCTTCAACCGGTTGCAACCCTCTATCAATAATATACCCAAATATTTATAAATGATTATAAATTGGCCTACAAGCTATTTTTTCGTCAAAACTGAACCCGGACACTTGTCCGGGTGTGCCTCTGGCCCTCTACATAGTTCCGCCCCTGATTGCGGCCATGTGCGCACATGGCCGTGCGACTGAACGTGTGACCTTGTGACCGCATGGCAGTGGCCGACTGTGCGATCTTGTGGCCGCGCGTCGGCGGCCAGGCGGTCGAGTGCATGGCGCGCGCAACCGGTCGGCCGGCATGCGGCCTCCCGACTGCACGACGGTGGTGCGGTGGTGCGTGTTTGCGCCCGTGCACTGGGGAGTCGCGTGCGCGGCCGAGTAGTTCTGGCAATCATAACGTTAGTGGGGTTGAATTTGGTCAACCCCACTTGGCCTCCATTTTCCCCCATCAAGTTAGTGGGAAAGATGAAAATTCTAGCTATCCGCAATCATAATTGGAATATAAATGGAGGAACCCATATCAATATATATACTATATTATTTTATAATGTAAATAAAATATTTCAACTTGAAGTTGGGGCTGAGAGGTATATATTGTGGGCCTTGAGCTTTGTGAAGGGTGAGACTTATCATTGGAGGAGGTGAGATTAGGCAAAGTTATTAATGCGGGTTGACATATTATGAGCGGATTTTAGTGGTTAATATAGGCTCCGTTTGGGGGACTTAAATTAAGGTCCAGTTCTTGTGATCGTAACTACTTGATCGATGAAAATAAGTCCCTCGTAACAGAATCATAATCTCAACAGAGTTAAGGGTGTAGATGAGTTTGAATGGGCACCGAAAATGGGCGGGCCATTAGCGGAGCTACTTTTCAAGAGTCTTGTAGAATGACCATTTAGTCGCATGATTTCTTTGAATTATCGATCCAACAACATATAAAAATAAAATAATCATATATAATATCACTGAAGTTTGGTAGGGTAATTTTTATCTTTGTTCTCCTTTGTTAACAATGTTGTTACAAAAAACTCATGCGTTCTGTACTTCTGTTGAGTCCGCGCAAATTATTATTTCAATTTTGAATATATATAAATATATATTCAATGTAATAATATAATAAAAAAAATAAGATAAGGCGCAGACACGCGGAAAAATTAGGCGAAGAGCAGAGCCATAAAATCTGGAAGATGAGCTCAGAAATGCGGAAGACGAAACCCAGCGACCGAAGACAATGGCTTCAACTTTGCTATCTGTTTCTTCTCTTCCCTCTTCGCCGATCAAGTTCCCGCCTTCATCATTTCTGAGGTATGAAGTTGAGCCCCTCCTCCTCCTCCTCCTATAACATCATTCGTCGAAATTTCTTCTCCGGTCGTAATCAGCGAACCTGTTCCCACGATCAGTTTTTAGCCTACACGACTTACCCTTGGTCACATCTTTAAGGAGCAATTCCATTTGACTTCAAGAATGCAACATTTCTAGGGCTAGGTTTTTGAGGATCGAGATTTGGTTTACCTAACTCCCGAAACATTTTGTTGTTATTACTGAAAGGTTTTACTTGTACTGTACTGCCATTAGTTTCTTATTTGTTTCTACTGCTGTTTTTTGATTTTGTGTTTTTTTTAAAATTCTTCCTCTTCTTATTTCACTGCATCTTATCTCCATATATTTAGAAAGATGTGCATCTTTATAGATCAGTGCCCCTGATCCAATCAAACCAATCATTTGAGCCTTATTATGCTACTACTATTATGTAAACCTATGCGTTGAACATGCAAATGTATTTTCTGATTTTTAGAGGCTATCGCTATGTGAAACTCCAGATTGAAGATTGTTAATGCTAGAAAAATTTGATAATGTATGATTGTTCAGAAGTTTGGATTATTATCAAAAGCATACATAAACCTTTGTTGGATTTGATAGAATCTTAAATGGTTATTATTAGATGTGACATAATGATCATCCATGTAAAGTTTTGAACCAGATCAATAACAGTGCAATGGCGCCTATAATTTGGATTCAACCTTGGTTCTTGGTTTGAAGTGCATTATTGCACCTTGATTTGTCAATGATAAAATTTGGTAGATGAAATCCAATCATCTTATTATTACGCCCTAATGAAATAAGCACTCCAAGGGGAATTTCCCTCTTGGCCAGTCCTAGGCTCCAATTCTTTTCCAAACCAAATTCAAGATCCGCATACATGAGAAGGGTTCGGGAGTTATATAGCCTCTCCCGCCCAAAGAGAAACGGAAGTAAGTACGACAATAGAAATAAAATATTGTACGGGAAATAAAGTGCGACAAAAGGAAAATAACAAAACGGGAAATAAAATATCATATTGGCGACCATCACGCCACGCTTCCCGTGGTGGTCCCATCCACCGGTCGATTCCTTCGAGAATACACGCGCCACGTCGACGATGCTCCTTCCTCGAGGCCACCCTCCTCTGTGTCCGTAACAATACCTCCATCTGGAAAATTTGCCTTGTCATCAAGGAAATACTCCGGAAATTGGCTGCGAAAGTCCTCACGATCTTACCATGTCGCCTCGGAGTGGGGCCGTTGGCGGCATGCGACCAGAACCTGATCTCAGACCCAGCCCTCCACAGTGATAGGTTTGCGGTCCAAGATTGCCTTAGGAAGGTAAATGGTGGAGCCGTCAGATGCCATGTCCGGTGGAAGCGTCGCCTCGACCGGGTGGTCTCCTATCACCCGTTTGAGCTGGGACACGTGGAAGACTGGATGCATGCGACTATGGGCAGGAAGACGGAGGCGGTAGGCCACCTCACCGATGCGGGCAATTACTTCGAACGGGCCGTAGAAACGAGCCGATAGCTTTGGATGAGATCGGGACGCCACTGAATTATGACGGTAAGGTCGGAGCTTGATGAATACCGCGCCTCCTACTTGAAACTGAATGTCCCGCCGATGTTTGTTCGCGTGGTGGAGCATCTTTTGCTATGCATGAAGGAGGTGGGTCTTCAGGATATGGAGAATCTCGTCCCGGTCCAAGACCTGAGTGAGCACTGCTGTAGTACCCCCATTCGTCACGTAGAATATAACAGAAGGTCCGGCCGGGGACCCACACCATATTCCACGGACAGTCAGTGAAGTTACACATTAAAACCAAAATATCACGCATCCTAACTCAGAGTTGTATTCTAGCAGAAGTATTAAAATTAACTAAGAACCCAAACACAGGAATGTCCTCTAACCAACAAGTTGGAATGATATTCAAAATACACAAAGAGTTTGACCTTAAGGCTTTACAAATTGTTTTATCAACAAAAGTGTTTTATAAACATCGGTACACAGGCCGGCCACACTTGAAAACAGTAAAAGATTCGCCTTTGCACCTTCAAGGGCCAACCAACACAGCATAAGAGACTTCGGCCTGCTATTTTTCACTTGGCTCTCCAGCATCTGCACAAGCACGACCACCAAGATGTGACAAAACAAGACAACAGTCAGCATTAGCTGACCAAATTATAACGACCACAACCCTCATTCGGGGAGGCGGTGCTCCTTCCTGCAGGTATACAACATGTATATATAATGACATCAAAACGTGCAATTTAAGCACCATTCACCACAGACGTTGGCGCGCAAGCCCACACGTCCCGTGCACTCAGGGCACATTATCGGTGTACTGGAATCCAAGCCCCACCACCGTACTCAGTGACAGTCCACATTTGATCATTACAGGTCTTTCCGGCCCGAAACCTAAGAACCTTTCTCCTATGCTATGATAAAGTCAAAGGCGCTCTATTACCTTGAGATACAAGCCAGTGACTCACTACAAGTCGATCGACATAGGGCGTGTACAGTTATTAGTCTTTTCGGCCTGTAGCCTAAGACTCTCTCCTATGCTACGACAAAGTCAAGACGCTCTTCCAGATTCATGCCAGTGACTCACTCCAAGTCGAACGCCATATGACGGGTACGGTTCATCCACAACCCGTTGCTCAAACCGTCAGGCTCACAAGCCACGATGCGGGTCAGCCTCCCCTTGCCATTCATACATACATAACCACGTCATGTTCTAAGGCTGACACTCACGACCATCATAGCTGGCTACTCTAAGCTCACAACTTAACATATTGGCCCCTAGTCTCCAAGAGACAGACCTCACAAACATAGCTCTCTAGGAGCTACCGCCAACGGTATCTCTACCGCCGTGCGGTAGGGGACAAAAAACTATTTCTTCCCCAAATTTGGGTGTTTTTCTGGAGACCAACTCCAGTATTCTCACTACAGCAACTTGCACATCCCATGACTCCGTAAACTACATGTTTAACCATGGAGTCTTCTCCGACATGCAAATCAATCATCAGCAATCCAGACCAACCTGTCCGGATGAGCTTCACACAACATGTCTATTCCGTACTTCGATTCTGGATTCTATATGCAAGTTTACTACTGGGGATACTACCGATCAACCCGTTGGAAACTTTGCGTTCTCCGCCAATTAGTGGGGATTTCCATGCATATGTCAAATAAGGACTTCACTTATCCAAGAAGGAAGATTGTTACCCTTTTCGATTGTTTAGGAGGCATGAACTTGCAACTGATCCGGAAGGAAACGTCAACAACGCTTTCCTCTCCGCGGATCTAGCTTCGGCTTGCTACTCCGATCACAGGAACGCCTCCTAAGCTTTTCTCTAGGGCTGGTTCAACCTTCTCCTTCCTCTTCTTCTCTCTTCTTTTCTCAAAGTGCAAGAGAAAGAGAGAGAGAGTGTGTGAGTGAGAGAATGAGTTGAAAATAAACCCTTAAGCCTTTTACCAATCCGGGCTGTACTCTCAACCATAGGATCTCCGTCTCCTAAGGAGTGAATGAACAAGATTCACTTGAGTGTTCATTTTAAATAGCTACCGCCGCGCGGTAACTATCTAGCGCCACGCGGTAACTATCTAGCGGCACGCGGTAGCTTAGACAGTGACCGCTTGACTCAGTCAGTGCCGCTTTGCCGCTTAACGATCGCCTGAACCTTATTTAACACGTGGCATGCTATCGCCAGCGATACCGCTACCGCCTGGCGGTAGCAACTCAATGCCGCGCTTTCTCGATGCCCCTGGCTGTTCTCGACGCCCGCTACCGCCGACAGTAGCTAGCTATCGCCGGGCGGTAGCTTCCAATAAGCAGAAAAATTGTTGTTTTCAAACATGTGAAACCTGGGGTGTTACAACTGCCCCGACGAGACATTCTCTCGGAAGGTGTTGGATGACGGTGGGCGGCGACCGACCATAGACATCCTGGAAAGGGGTCATGCCAACCGAGTACTGAAAGGACGTGTTGTACGAGAACTCGGCCCACCCTAACCATTTGCTCCAGTCCCGGGGGCGGTCAGAGACGAAACGACACAAGTATATCTCCAAGCAGCGGTTCATAACCTCGGACTGCCCATCCGTCTGGGGGTGGTAAGCCGAACTCATCTGGAGATGTGTGCTTTGGAGTTTGAAAAACTCTTGCTAGAAAGAACTTATGAAAACCGGATCGCGATCACTGACGATGGACCGAGGAAAACCGTGTAGTCGGACGATGCCAAAAATAAATGCCTCGGCCACTGTTGGAGCTGTAAATGGGTGGCGCAAGGGTATAAAGTGACCGTATTTGGACAACCGGTCCACCACCACCAAGATGCAGTCGTAACCCGAAGACCATGGGAGGAGCGTAATGAAATCCATCGCCACGTCTTCCCAAATGAGATCGGGAATGGGCAAGGGCTGCAGTAGACCACCCGAAAATGCGGCCTCATACTTCGAGCGCTGGCAGACGAGGCATGCTGCCACGAATTCTTCTACGTGTCGCATCATGCCTTTCCAATAGAGTGCCGTTGCGAGGTGGCGGTAGGTACGAAACTCCCCCGAATGGCCCGCTGTTGGGGTATTATGGAACTCCGACAGAAGTCGTGGGATGCTGGGTGAAGATGATGAAATGACCAATCGGCCCCGATAGAACAGTCGACCTCCAAGAAGTGTGTACGGGCGGGGGGGGGGGGGGGGAACCCTCAACATCCGTCCTTAAGCGCTTGATGATGTCCCGTGAGGCCGGACCGGTCTCCACCTCTCTCTGTAAAGTCTCCGTCTCCTGCCAAACTGGGCGTGATATGACGTCAGTTCCGCGGACGCAGTCTGCTGAGATAGTGCGTCGGTCGCCAAGTTGGACTTGCCAGAACGGCACTCCACCGTGAAGTCATAGCCCAATAGCTTTTCCACCAAAAGCTGCTGTGATGGAGTAGTCATCTTCTGGCTGGGAAGGTACCTAAGGCTGTGGTGATCTTTGCGGACGATGAAATGACTCCCCAAGAGATACGGACGCCAGTGCTGAACCGCCAAGACAAGATCCATCAACCAGGTCTCGTACGTCGAGCGGGATCGAATGGTAGAAGAGAAGGCCCGACTGAAGTAAGATACCTGCCGCCCGACCTGCATAAGCACCGCGCCAATTCCTGAGCCGGAGGCAACACACTCCACTATGAAGGGCTTGGTGAAATCTGGCATGGCGAGAACTGGGGCCCGTAACCAAGGTCTGCTGTAGGGATGTGAAAGCGGTGGCTGCCTCGGGGGACCACTAAAATGTCGTGTCGGTCGTCTTGCGTAGAAGGCGTGTGAGAGGTAGCGCCAGCTTGCCGTAGTCACGGATAAAACGACGATATTAGCCGGTCAAGCCGAGGAAGCCCCAGATCTCACGTAATGGACACGGTGTCGACCACTGCAGGACCGCCTCCACCTTGTCGGGATCCATAGCTACCCCTTGACTCGACATGGTGTGACCAAGGTAGGAGACCTCGCGCTGAGCGAACGCGCATTTCTTCAAATTGGCGACTAGGAAATGCTGTTGTAGTGTCGCCAGAGTGACCTCCTGGTGGCGCAGACGATCCTGCTATGTCAAGCTATAAAACAGTATGTCATCAAAGAAAAGCAGAACATATTTACGAAGTACAACCCGAAAGATGTCGTTCATAGTGGTCTGAAAGGTTGTCGGGACGTTGGTTAGGCCGAACGGCTTGACCAAGAACGTAGTGGCCGTCATGAGTGCGAAAGACGGTCTTCGGAACATCCGCCTCGCAGACTCGGATCCGGTGGTAACCGTAATGCAAGTCGATTTTGGAAAAATAAGTAGTTCCACTTAGCTCATCCAGAAGCTCCTGTATCACTGGAATCGGGTACTTGTCCGCAATGGTGGCTTTGTTAAGCTCGCGATAGTCCACACAGAATCGTCAACTGCCGTCCTTCTTATGGACTAGAAGGACCGGACTAGAAAATGGGCTAGAGCTCGATCGGATTAGGCCAGCAGTCAACATATCAACAACCAAGCGTTCGATCTCATCTTTCTGGATGTGGCCGTAGCGGTAAGGGCGGACTGAGATCGCCTGGACGCCCTCCTGGAGGGGAATACGGTGGTTGGTTGGGCGCGGCGGTGGAAGACCCAGTAATGGCTCAAACACTTAGGCAAAGACCTCCAAGAGGCGAGACAACTGGGGCGGATAAGAAGTAGGCGGTGGTGGTAGGTGCGGGTCCTGAAGTCGCGATCTGCCATAAAAATGCGCAAAAATCCACCGAGTCAGTGCGCTGAGCTGCGCGCGAAGAGATGGCGATCCTCTGGAGGGTAGCCTCACCCTGGAGCGTGCAAGGCCGGTTGGCCAACTGGAAGGTTGATGCCAACTAGGTATTGGATTACGAACAAGGTATTACAATCGAGAAGAATGATTATGGGAGGAGGGAGCCGGAGGAGAGGAGGAGACGAAGGGGATGAGGAGAGGAAGAAGATAGTTAGGGAGCAACCCTAAATTCTAAACATCCAGAACATAGAGAAATTAAGATAGTCTCCCCCTCTTATACACATGAGGGGGTGCGGATAACAAAAACAATTAATGCTGTAAATAAGATGACGGGCCGACGTGTGCGCAATCGTAACAATGCCGGCGTCAGGAAAAACTGCCTTGGCCTCAAGGCAGTGGTCAGTGAGCTGACGGCGGACGGTCCGTGACGGCAACAGTGCCTGAGGGGCCGGCCCCCCAGGGGTTCCCGAGGGACTCGAAGTCGTCCAAGGTGACTTCCGGGTCATAGTCGCCGATGATGGCTTTCTTTGACGGCGCAAACGTGCGCAGGGGAGTATGGCTGGCGACAACGGAAGCACAGTCCCCTGATGTGAAGGTCACTGTACTCGCTGTTGGAGAGACGCTGGGGTGGAGGGCGTCCCGGGCGCTGATCCCCGTGTCCTGGTCGTGGCGGGACCGCCGGTGGTCGACCCTGCAGAAGGCCCGCCAGCAGAACGGGTGGCCGAAGGTTGATGTCGGCCTCGACCAAGCGGGCCAAGTCGAGAGCATCAGAGATCGTCCGCGGATTGTGCGTGCGGAGGCAGGAGCGGATAGTGGGGAGGAGGCTTTGCATGAAGAACCCCAGATAATGGTCGGGCGGCAGCCCGGGAACATGAGTGACGAGGGCAACGAAGTCGTCGATGTAGTCATCCAGATCGACGGATTGACGGACGCTGTAAAGGCGCTCGAACGCCGAACCGAAGTAGCGGATGTCGTACCGACGGATCATCTCGTGCTGTAGTGCGGACCAGGAGAGCAAGGGGTTGGACTGGCGAAGCCACCACGCCCAGTGGAGCGCAGAGCCATCCAGGCCGACGAAGGCCGTGGACACCTTGTCCTGTTCGGGTGTGCAGTTGAGGTCGAAGTACTGCTCGGCCTTAGCAATCCAGGCAAACGGGTCCACGCCCGAAAAAACAAGGATGTCCAAGGATAGGGCCGATCGGACCAGACCCGCCGGAGGGCCGGCGTCGGTCTCCAGTCGGGGCGGTGGTGTTGCGCCAAGAATGGAAGTCCCGTTTACGGAGGATCCGGAAGCGTGGGTGGCGGTCATTTGCGACATCACGTCGATCTTGGCCATTAAAGCGTGGATGGTAGCTGTTAACGATGCGTGGCTCAGTTCTTGGGCTTCAAGGCGTTTGTTGAGGGCCTCAACTGCGGATTCGAGGGCCTCAATGGTGGTGCGGGGTGCCATGGCGGCGGGAAGCGATCGTAACATGCAGTCGTCCACCGGCGGTCGCGGAAGCAGGCAGGGGCAGTCGCGGAAGCAAGCAGGGGCGGGAAGCTCGGTGCGGGCAGTCGCGGAAGCAGGCAGGGGCGCGCGCGGGCAGAACTGGCGGGGGCTGCAGCGGAAGCGTCGGCCGTGGAAACCACACGTGTCGGCGCGAAAATAGGTCTTAGGGCTCCGACGGCCAAAAAGGCGGGCGGAGATGGCAGGTCGGACCAAATTGATACCAACTAGGTATTGGATTACAAACGAGGTATTACAACCGAGAAGAATGACTATGAGAGGAGGGAGCCGGAGGAGAGGAGGAGACGAAGGGGATGAGGAGAGGAAGAAGATAGTTAGGGAGCAATCCTAAATTCCAAACATCAAGAACATAGAGAAATTAAGATAGTCTCCTCCTCTTATACACATGAGGGGGTGCGGATAACAAAAATAATTAATGCTGAAAATAAGATAACGTGCCGGCGTGTGCGCAATCGTAACAAAGGTCATACGCATGGAAGCCCAATTGTGTTTGATGTCGCCCAAAGTCTGTAACCAGGTGATGCCCAGAAGGACGTCGACCCCACCTAAGTGGAACACGTGGAAATATGCGAGGGCGGTATCCTCGCCCAACTGCAGAGAGAGACCGTGACACATGCCTAGAGTCGGCGATCGACGACCATCCCCAAGGTGAACGACAAAGCCCTGTGTCGGATCTGCAGACAACTGTAAGCGTGTCACGAAGTCGTGTGAGATGAAGTTATGGCTCGCACCACTATCAATCATGAACACCCCCGGTGTTCCTTGGAGGAGGCTCTGGAGCTTCATGGTGCGGGGTCCTGTGATGCCCCCCGTAGAAGCACATGAAAGCTCTAAACGCTGCAGGCCGAGCGACGGCGGCCCCTCCGGTGGATCGTCCTTTAGCAACAAGGCGTTAAGTTCCGTAGCCATCACCTCGTCATCGTCAGCACACATGAGAACCCGCAGCTCCTTCAGCGGACAGACGCGTGTCAGAGAATAGGGTTGCTTACAACGAAAGCACAAACTCTTTCCGCACAGATCGTTGTACTCCTATGTGGTAAGACGATGGGGAGGGGGGGGGGGGCGTGGTGGCCGAGGAGGAAAGGCCGGTCGAGGAGGCGTGGCTGGATGTTGTTGGTCCCCTGGTGGAAGTCGCGGTGGAGGGGTAACAAATGTGGCACGTGCTGGTGGGGAAGGAGCTGCCGGAGGTGGCCGCGGCCGGTGTCCGACACGGACTGCAAAATTAGCTTCCACCAATTGGGCTCCTTCCATTGCGTCGGAAAGAGCCCAAGGGTGATGGGTGCGTAGGCGGGAGCAAACGTGGGGTTGGAGACCCTGAAGGAAGAAGCTGAGGTAGTGATCTGGAGGAAGACTGAGGATGTGGTTGACGAGCTCAATAAACTCGCTGATGTACTGCTCCACGGAAGTGGTTTGTCGTAGGGCACATAAGCTCTCCACCATATTGTCGGAGTACTGATGATCATAGCGCTTCGTCAGCGCTTGGGCCAAGTCGGTCCATGAAAGGGGTAGTGTCGACTGGCGCAACCAATGAACCCAATGGAGGGCGGAGCCTTCCATGGCAAGTGTCATCAAAGCCACTTTCTGTCCCTCCGGGGTGCCATGAATGTCGAAGAATTGTTCTGCCTTTGCAATCCAACCGAGAGGATCAATGCCGTTGAAGTGAGGCACTTCGAGGGATCGCGACGCGTGGGCTGTGGCCAGCGTGGCGAGTGGAGGGGGAGTTGACGGAAAGGCGGCTTGACTGATGAATGAGGTGGGCTCCTCCTCGGCCAAGGGTGTGGAGGAGCGATTGTCCAGTTGGGCATCCCGAGCCTCCAAGCGAGGGAGAATCGCTTGAATTGACGCGAGAAAGCTAGCTTGTTCGTCGAGGCGGCGCTCGACAACGTCTAGACGGGCTTCAGTCATAGCGCGAGTGGTTGGCCGCCGCTGTCGGGTCGCCAGGAGCCGATGGAGGTACGAGATCTCGCGGAGAGAAACGCGGAAGACGAAAATAGGCCGGCTGGGGAAGAAGTCGCAGGAAGCCCGAAGGAAAACGCGGGGCCCAGCGGCCGACGTTGCCTGGCGTGAAGCGGGATCCGGACAAAATCGCGGAAGAGGAAGCGACAGATCAGGCCAGGTTCGATTGGTGGACGGATCGCGGGTTTCGCCGCGACAGGAGCGGTCGATTAGCGGAGGTGCGTCGCGGCGTGCGACGGGGAAGAGGGATCGCTGCGGAAGATTGTGTTGCGGAACCCGGAGGCGCACGGGGTAGGCGGGAATGGCCGGTCGGACCAATATTACGCCCTAATGAAATGAGCACTCCAAGGGGAAATTCCCTCTTGGCCAGCCCTAGGCTCCAATTCTTTTCCATACCAAATTCAAGATCCCCATACATGAGAAGGGTTCAGGAGTTATATAGGTTATATAGCCTCTCCCGCCCAAAGAGAAACAGAAATAAGTACGACAATGGAAATAAAATATTGTACGAGAAATAAAGTGCGACAAAAGGAAAATAAAATATCATATTGGCGACCATCACGCCACGCTTTCCGTGGTGGTCCCATCCACTGATCGATTCCTTCGAGAGTACGCGCGCCATGTCGACGATGCTCCTTGCTCGAGGTCACCCTCCTCCGTGTCCGTAACACTTATCCATTAATCTCGTCGATCACACGTTGAATGTTAAATTCAAATTGTTGCTGATTTTGACCCGAAGGCCTTAAAACAAAAACTGAAGTTTCTCGATCCTCTCTGTCGCATGATGATACCACAACTTTCAATGTTGACTATACTACCTTTGCTCCCTACAATCGACCACATTAGTCCACAACAGCTTTTAGAGATGAGTCTTTGGTCTCCTCTAAATTCCATTGGAAGAGCTAATAAAGAATGTTTTTTTCTCTATTTTTTTGTAAGTTTGTTACTTTTAGGCTATTTTTCATTCAAACTGATGTTCTAACTTAAAGCTTCAGAGTGTCTCCCAGAGCACACTTCCTTATTTTAGCAGTGATTTTTCCTTGTCTGAGTGTTGCAATCAGTGATCGAGAGCTAGAGACGATTTCTAGGGACCTGTTTGTGATGGAGCAATTTGTAGCCCACCCTACATCAGTTTGTCCTTTTTTGCATGAATTCCACGACTATCTTATACATATACCATTTTTGGGTTAGGCTTTCTTAGGTCATGCAAGGATGGTCAGTATTCAAACATCCCATCAAGATGCGAGAACATCAAAATCTTCTCCTTGAAGTTGCTGGAGCCTTCTCGCAATACCTTGGACTCATCTTAAATTAATTTTAGAACTTAAATCTATATGCCTTGAAATCATGTATAATTCAAAATAAATATAATATTATCCTTAAATAAATGAACTGAAAAGAAAATCGTAGAATAATCCACATTTCTGCTATATTGTGATCTTCTTGTTTGCAATGAATCCCATGGGATCAATATAAATTTTCTTTTGAAGAGTCCTGTATAAGTTTCCTGGATGTTTGATTTCTATGGAGGAGGTGGTTAAAATGGTTAGTGAATCTCTCTTGAATCTTCAACATGTGCGAAATAGACAATAGGGTATAATATAGAGATTTCAGATTTTGACGTCACCATACATTGTCTTATTTAGAACACTACCGTAGAAGACCATTTAGTCATATTACAGCTGTAGAAGTAGCAGAAATCTAATAATACTTTTATTATTTTATTCCTTACGGTCAAATAAGCTATATTTGAAAAAGAATTGCTTAAGAATCTCAGAATCTGTAAATAAATCTTCTTCATTTTAGTACTAACATAAGATATATTATTCCTAGCTATAGGTTTGGCGCAATCTTAGATTTTAGGTTCAGGAACTCTCCCAACCACAATTGCAGGTATGCTTAGTAAGTGGTTGGATGATTGACGATTGATCATCATCGCTAAGCTCATGTTTAGAACTTGTATCACAATCTATCTTCATAAAGATTGAAGTTTTTGTGCGGTTTAGATGTCATAAAAGTTTGAATTTTTGAATTGACATAAATTATGGAACCTGTAGAGTTTGAGAATGCTTGTATTGTGTGTTTTGTTATCATTAAGATGGTTTGGTTGGGAATGGATAGGACTGGAATACACAAAACTATTATAAGATTTATACTGATGACAATTCCTAGATTCTTCATGGGACACTCGATTGCCACACAAATATTCACAACACTTAGATGCATCAGCATTGGTATGACTTGAAGATAGATATATATATATATATATATGGGGGCACTGAATTTCCGCGCAGCGCTTTTTGGACAAAAAAACGCGCTCCTCGGAAAAATGAAAAAAACACCGCCTTAACAACATTTTTAGAAAAAGTGGTCAACATGAAAGTTGTAGATCTCGTTTCATGTTGACCACTTTTTCTAAAAATGCTGTTTAGGGGGTCTATTTTCAAAAGGCGCGAAGGGGGTTCCGCCCGGTAAATATTACGATTTTTTTTTTTGCGCGGACCCCCCTTCGCGCCTTTTGAAAATAGACCCCCTAAACAGCATTTTTAGAAAAAGTGGTCAACATGAAAGTTGTAGATCTCGTCGAGATCTACAACTTTCATGTTGACCACTTTTTCTAAAAATGCTGTTAAGGAGGTGTTTTTTTCATTTTTCCGAGGAGCGCGTTTTTTTGTCCAAAAAGCGCTGCGTGGAAATTCATTAATCTGTGTATATATATATATATATATATATATATATATATATATATATATGAGCTCAGTTTTTTTAAGCCTAAAGAACTTGAGTTAGTTCTCCCACAATACATGTCGGAATTAGACAAATAATATATGCATTTTATAGCCAAGAACGAGATCTAAAACTTTCATGTTGAACATTCTTTCAAAATTTGCACGGTTTGGCCGGAATCTCGCCCGAAAAGTTGCTGGCTCGAAATGACTATAATAATAATAAATTTCAAAATTCGAGCCAGCAACCTTTCGGGACAGATTCTGGCTAAACCGTGCAAATTTTGGAAAAATGTTCAACATGAAAGTTGTAGATCTCGTTCTTGCCTACAAAATGCATATATTATTTGCTTAATTCCGACATTTATTATGGGAGAACCAGCTCAAGCTTTTTTAGGCTTAAAAAAATTTGAGCATATATATTCCAAACCCATATATATATATATATAGTAAGAATGTATCTATAAGATTGTTTGTCTCAATTGTAATATGAATCATTCTAATCGTGAGACACATTGATTATGATTCATTGTAGTTTTCAAATACATAAGAATAAGTACTATGTGTTGGTGTTATCATTATGATCTGGAAGTGATCAAGTATGTAGCCTCACTGCTAACGCAATATGAGCCTATCAAGGTCGCACATAAGAATGTTTGGAGAAATTGGGAGATTGGATTAGTATGTTTTTACTCATGTGATGAGTGAAAAAGACTTAGCTCATCCAGGCTTGGAAAGCATCGAGTGCGTTGAGACCACTCGACGCTTTCGTCGAGTCAAATGTTGACTCGTCGAATGATGACGTTGAGTGTGTTGTGTTTACTCAACGATTCGTCGTGTCAAAGTGTTGATTCGTCGAGTATTGCATTTAAGTGTTGAGTGCGTTGAGTTCACTCAACGATTCGTTGAGTCAAGGTGTTGATTCAACAAGTCTGGTTCTCAAGCGTTGAGTTCGTTGAATTCACTCAATGCCTTCGTCGAGTCAAAAGTTGATTTGACGAATCTGACACTTAGGCGTTGAGTGCGTTGAGTTCACTCAACGGCTTCGTCGAGTCAAATGTTGATTCGACGGGTTTGACGCTGAGAGCGTTGAGTGCGTTGAGTTTACTCAACGCCTTCGTCGTGTATCTTATGGATACTTGACGATTCGTCGAGTATGTTTTTGTATACTCGATGATTCCTCGAATATGTTATGGATACTCGACGATTCGTCGAGACAAGGGTTGTCTGGTCGAATTTCTGTATTCCAAGTCTTGGGTTTGCGAATAGCGACGGGCTGTTCTGTTTATTCCTTTGGACATAAATAAAAGAATTTTAGGGTTTCTCATTATCGATTTGACCGGTTGTCTGTCTAAGCACACGAGCTGCACTGTGCGAAAACCCGAGACCTAAAAGGCCGACGAAAACTGTTCCGCCTTCGCCGATCCCGTCGCCGTCGCTGAGCCCGATTCCGGTGAGTGTCGCCGCCGCCTCTTCTGTAACGGATCTAGCAGTCCGTGAAGACGCAGAGTGCCCTCTCCCGACCTAGATCTTGTTCGACAAGAGTCTACGGGTTCTCCCGTTCGTGCGGATCTACTGTAGAGGTGCGGACACTATTCTGCACTAAGGACTCTAGCCACTATGTGATCGACAGATCTCCTGGAGCATTTAGGTTGAGTATCGACTCAATCCCGCAAAAGTAATTTTATTTTACAACACTTTACTTCTTGATTAATGTTCATCGCTAGATCCGAACTCTTTTAGGTTTTCTTGTTCCTAATTTCCACTGCGCACAACTGCTGTGACGTATAGTTAAACCCAACACTATGATCATGTATAATTATGAGAGTTCTAAGCATTATAATTGTCTGCTCTACGTTAAATATTATCATCAAGTAATAATCCTCAAATCAGTTAAGGGCCATAATTTTTCTAGCACTCTTTTGTGTGATATCTGATATATCATTCATATGCCAATCTTTAAAGTGTTGGAGAAAGCATTATTAGAACTACAATATCACATCTTTTGTTAGAATCAACCATTGTGTAATCATTTGGAAGCCAGTATATTTGAGTCTTGATATCGAAGGGAATACATTGCATGCTGAATATGTAGTTACATAGGTACTAGAATTTGAGTTTTTATTATTTTTGTCTTTTTGTAATTTAAAATGGTGTTGGATGGGGAAGGGACGTGTGGATGGACATGGTTTAGGTGCTAGTAATTGCACTTTGATATTAAATGATGTGGAAATGAGAATGATCTAATGTTAGGAGCTTCTGGGGTGAGGTATACAGGGGATTGCATGCAGTGATGATGCATATAAAGAGGAGAGTTGACGCAGGACGAATCTATTGGCGGTGGATGAACGATGCTCTAACTAGGGGTGAACCCACATGGAGGCACACCCGGGCACGTGCCTGGGTCAAAATGTTTGCGATTTCCTCCCCCATCGGCCTCCCGCAAGAGCTGCAACACGCCGTGCCCTAGTTTCCAGCTGTAGAGGATGACCACCCACCACTCCTTGCTCTCCAACTTGAGCAGATTCTCTATTCCAGATCTCGTGAGGTTCACAATCGCGGGATTGTCCATTATATCGGGCACCTCGTTTGCTCCATTGACGGCGGAAGCAGCGTGGATGTCGGAGGCCGGCCCCTGGGGATTGCCCTGAGGAATGTTGCCCTTGTGAAGGGCGCATTCCTTCGCCCTGGCGTCCTGCCACCACCACCTGGGCACCTCCCCTCCCTCTCGTACTGCTCGGGCAAGATCGGCCTTGTACATGGCTCGTAGCCGATGGAGACATAACCCCATGAGCGAAGGGAATTCATCGGAACATCCATGGTCCTGAGGAAGTTCCTGATATCCCTGCCGTCCACATTGGCGACTGGATTCCACTTTATTAAGCTGCCTGCGCCCCCATCCAATCCTTCGGAAGTAGGATCAACCTGGAAGAAGAATCCATCACTACTGCAGCCATTTTGGATATAAGAGTGAACTTAACCTCCGATTTTATTTCCTTAGTTGATCATTTTTGGGATATTGTTGTGGATTCCAGCGTATATGCCCCCATTTTAGTCTCATTTATGGGGATTTAGGAGAGGGCTCTTTACAAGACCGATACCTGGTATTGCTACTGAACACTTGTGTTGATAATATCATTTTTCCGACTCTCTTTAGCACTCTTGTTGACAGATAGTGAATTTGCTTTCATTCATTTTATACGTGAACTTAAAATCAATATTTTATAGGGAGTTTTACAGTGATTTTTTGACATTGAATTCAATTCTAATACGTAACTACATCCAAGAAATAATGAATTTATCAAATTCCACCAATTTATAGAACATGTTTCTTAATTCATGCAATCAGAAGACTTGAAAGCTTGTAAATTTCCGAAAGAGCAAGCTTGCATGTTTTCCTGCTTTTGCAATTACCTGAGGTTGAGAGAATGTAGATTCAAGTATGTATTTGCAAAGTATCCCTTGGAAGATGCAAGATCAACAAATAAGTAGGCAGAGAAGATGGTGTCTTTAGACAGTCTTGAATCAAAGATTTATCTATTGACCTTGTAAATGATCTAGTTAGTTTGGAGGGATTGAAGGAGAAGAATCTTGGTTTGGGGGAATTGAAAGGGAAGATTCCATTTATTTGTTTTTATGAGAATTGAATGAGGAAATATTATTTGTTTTCTATTAGTTGCAATGGACAATAAAATTTATTTCCACTTTGGATAGGGTAGAGAATTATCGATGTAGAATGCATCTTTTGACATTTTCGGGGTAAATTCTAGTACTTGTTAATTAGTGCCCGGGTTAGGCAAAAATCCTGGGTCCGCCACTGGCTCTAACGCTACATGTAATACAAATGATCACATGACAAATGCAATGAACCTAAACACCATCTAATGAAGGTATAGAGGCTTGAGGTGTGACTACTGGAATGCAATTCTAAGCGGTGTGTAAGGGAAATAACTCAACAACCCTAAATGATTATATATAAGATGCGAGATCTGACGGCGAATTCAAATTAAGCAATAAATAGTCATATCACACAGATAATTTTAGCAGAAGACAAATAATTTTTATTAGGCAAACAAGTAATGGTTTCCTCCACATGGAGGGTCAAAACAAAAGCGCACGACAAATTGATCCTGCAAATCACAGAAATAATTCAAAACAAACAACTACTATTCAAGAGATTCAAGCCAATACAAAATCATAACACCATATATTAATAATGAGAATTAAAATTTCATACAACGAGCAACAACTCACAACGCATGAAGGCTGTCGTAGGAGAGCAGATCAGGAGATGTGCGACACAATTGAGACGATCCAGAGGGGAACCAGGGGCTGAAATGACGGGACAACGACTGGATCTGGAGGTTTGGGATGAGATTTGGGCCGTAGCAGCAAAAATAGAAGGCTGGCGGGTCCTCCCGGAGGCTCATAGGTGGCAACAGGTTCGGAGGGGTGAGGTCGGGGTTGGGTTTTGCTGGAATAGCAGGAAAAAACCAGAAAAAATTGGATCGGGCAGATCTGGGTAGTTGACAGATCTAGATGTCAGGCTGTAGATGAGAAGGAAGGGAAGGTGGAGGTGGCTGTTGGGGGTTCTCAGTGGGCTGGCGGATGGTAAGGTGGGGGGCGTTGGGTACTATTTTGATTGGGAGGAGCGGCGACTTCTGGATTGCAGCAAAGGGGAGGCGGCGATGGCTGGATTTCAGCAAACATGGGCGACAGCTGCTGTTTGAGAGGTTATGGGGGTGGCGGTAGAGGCATTAAGGGGTGGATGAAGAAGGCTAGGGGTAGGGGATACCTTTGGGAAGCGAGAGAAAGCCCAGGAGTCGTCACCTAGGGTTCCACAGAGTCGACACTGTGGTATAATCGCGGGAATCTAGGATTCTTTGTCTCTAAATACTGCAATAGCTGATGACAACCTCCCCCCATAGACTTTTATTTATAATAAAGAAATACTAATGCATCTTACCATCAATGACTATGATTGACCGGAGATGAGATAGCCGATGGAACTTTAATTCTCATTATTAATATATGGTGTTGTGATTTCATGTTGTCTTGGATCTCTTGAATAGTAGTTGTTTGTTTTGAATTATTCTTGTGATTTGCAGGATCAATTTGCCGCACACTCTTGCTTTGACCCTCAACGTGGAGGAAACCATTGCTTGTTTGTCTAAAAGAAATTATTTGTCTTTTGCTAAAATTATCTACGTGCGAATTGACTATTTATTGCTTAATTTGAATTCGCCGTCAGATCTCACATCTTATATATAATTATTTAGGGTTATTGAGTTATTTCCCTGACATATCACTTAGGATTGCATTCCAGTAGTCACAAATCAAGCTTCTAACCCTTCATTAGATTGTGATTAGGTTCATTGCATTTGTCGCGTGATCATTTGCATTGCATGTAGGGTTAGAGCATCGTTCATCCGCCACCTATAGATTCGTCTTGCGTCAATTGATAACAGAGCAGGTTGTGAACACTCTTTTGATACATAGTTGTAGAGTCTATATGTTTCTTAATGGTTAGGTATCACCAATATTCCTCTCCTCTATTTGGGAATCCCGAGTCCATTTACACCCGCTCCTATAGAGATCCTTCAGGGAGATCCTTACGTTACTATGATGATTATTCTTGATCGTAGGCTCACAACACACCATTTCTAGAGATCGTGTTGATCCATCTATATGATCCTACTATTTTAGAGATGATAAGTATGATGATTGTCGTCATTCATATCCATGCACGCGAGCATATCGAGTTGATCCTTCAACATGACTCGATTACCTTAGAGATGATTATTACGAGGGTTGTCGTTTTGAGATAGATCTCTAGTGACAGTTTCGTACTAATGCCTCTTTTTTGATGACTCATCAAGTCCTGAGTCTTTCAGTAATTGGATCATGGATATGGAGTGTTATCTCGATCATTTTGAGTTATTCGGCGAGTGTCGCATTAAGTTTGCAAAACTTAGGCTTCTAGATCAGGCGAGAACATATTGGTTTAGCATTAAGAGGACTCGCAAGCGAGATCGTCTTCATCGTATCACTAGTTGGGTGGGTATGAAGCGTATGTTGTGTCAGTGATATTTACCTTCGGCATATCAGAGCCGCTTGCTTGAGCAGTTATTTTTCCTTCAACAAGGATCTATGTCTGTCGCTGAGTACAATGACCGTTTTGATAAGTTAGTTGTGAGGAGTAATATCCAAGAGGAGCCAACTATGACCACTTCCCGATTTCGGTATGGACTTCGATCTGACATATGTACTGAGTTAGCTTATCACAGCTCGAAGTCCCTTGGGCAGACATATCAGCTCACCCTTCATCATGGAGAGTCCTTGAGATCCGCAAGAGCTGATCGAGTGGATTCACACTTTGACCTCCGCAGTACGAGCCCCTCCCATATCGAGGTCACCACGATGCCTACCATTGTCCTGCCAGACACGACATAAATGATATCTGATATGGATTTCTCTCATCCCAGTAAGGTATTTAGGCTGGTGAGTGGTATGTCTTTTATTTCTGACTTTTCTCTGGTGACCCCGACTGAGAATGAGTTTGAACGACCTATTGATTCTATAGTGATGTCCATCATCTACACCCCTTCTTTTGTCATGCCCTGGGCTAGTTACCATTATCCTGTCAGACACGACATAAATGATACTTGATACAAATTTTTCTCACCCCAGTAAGGTACTTAGTGCGGTGAGTGGTCTATCTTTATTTTCTGACTTTTCCTTGATGAATCTGACTGAGAGTCAGTCTGAACAGCCTATTGATTCTATAGTGACGTGTCCATCATCTATACCCCTTCTTCTGTCATGCCCTGGGTTAGTTAGCACCCTTACCATGGACTCATTTACTAACACTGCACCTATAGACCCATTCTTGAGAGTAGGTCAATGTCACTCTCCCCTTGTCATTGTCACGAGCCACATCACGATCAAGAGCCAAGTGCCTGGTGTTGATCTTGTAATGACAATTTCACCCATTTATGAGGACACTACCCCTTGCGATGCCTACTAATCTGGAGGATCATGACCCTGTTGACCGATTCTATGACGAGCCCCCTATTGAACCTCCTGATGAGCCGCCACATTTTGGTGAGGATGAGATTTAGGTGAGCCACTCGTTTATGAGTTTCGAGTTCTTGGTGTTTCTTTTGTTTCCATCTTTGGTCTTGCCTCAAAGAATGAATCTGGAGTGGAGCATCGAGTATTTAGGGCCTTCCTTAAGTACACTTGAGCATACTCGTGATATTTTGAGTACCCACCTTATGACACATTGCACTCTTGATGAGTTTTGGAACACACCGCCAACTTACCCACCAGATGAGTTCTTTCTTTTTAGAGACACTCACCACACTCTTGAGTCACATCCTATCGTCGATGTTTCTGGTATCCACTCAGGTGATTGTCGCATCCGCGATGAATTTTCATACATACCTCCCACTGAGCCCCCTGATGCGTCACAATCCTCAAGTGACATTTGACATCTTATGAGCTCCTATTTGAGTGTTGATGTCTCACTCAGTCACTTGGACACTCGCCGCACATTGGATGAGTTTTTCTACACTCAGCCGAGAGAGCCTCATGATATGCCACCTCATTCCAGATCATTGTCAGACTACCACATATCGAGCGTGTTGTGTCTGTCGTGTTTCATTTGCATCGTTGACATGAGTCCGTTGAGTCGTTTCTTCATTATTTGCATGTATCCGTTGGGTTGTTTGTTCATCGTTTGCATGCGTGTCATGAATCGGTCCGACGGTGGATCAATATTGGTAATAAATTTTATAAATCGCATGCAAATGTTCACCGGTAAGAGCAGATATTTCATGAAGGCGAGCATGTAATTGTGAGAATCCGCATTGTGGGGGCTTCGTGGGAGGCCTGCTTTGAGCGTTAGGCGAATGGATCCCTACACAATCATGAGACGGATTGGAGCAAATATCTATGATCTTGATATCTCGACGAGAATAAGTATCCGTTAGATCATCGATCCAGATACGCCATATATGATAAGTAGCTAATCAGCCCCGAACGAGCCCAAAACTTGTCCTCCTTTGCGGGTCCGCATCTCCGCTCCGCATCAAGAGTGATCTTTGATTCTTCATGAGAAGCAAACTGGCATGAGAGAAAGGGAGAGGCGGGAGGAAGGAGAATGGAGGAGGGAATATTTCAACTTCCATTCATTCTTCATTTACAACCACATAATAAATTATTTATAAAAATAGGTCTACTGATGCAGGACATGCGTCACACCTGCGTACCACCTTGGTGTCCCATTAGGGGGCCCACCCTGGAATCCATCAGGGCAGCTTTATCAGGTCTGCAACTCATACTCCCCAACCCATCTCCGTACCGGCGACAACCACAATAGGTTATTGAGGTCAGGAATCGATCACCCGACCTCTTAGATAAAGAGTTCTAAATTGAACTCCCATCACCAACTGAGTTGCACTTTTATGATGCAGGATAGACATCACACCTTCCTGCCATCCTGGAGTCCCACCAGGGGGCCCACCTTGGAATCCACCAGGGCGGCTTGCAGCCCAGATAAAACCACCCTGGTGGATTTCAAGGTGGGCCCCTTGGTGGGACTCCTAGGTGGCAGACAGATGTGACGCCTATCCTGCATCGGCTACATTATAGAAATCAAAATCAATTTTGTTTTTTTGTAGATAAGTCTTAAATCCTATCATCATGTAAATAAGGTAAAGATATTCTTAACATTATAAAATAAAACAAAAATAAAAAATTAACATAATCCAAAATTTTATAATATTATAGAACTAATAAATTACAAGATCAATAACCTATTGGCCAGTAGGGTATTTCTCTAGGGTTTACTTTCAATTAAAGTACATACCTGCTACATTTGAGATTCACTATGGTTGCAAGGATCAGTATAAATTACTTAAATATTTGTTTATTCTGAGTTAAATTGTTTTAATGATTTTTTATTTAATAGCAGGAGTTCGGATAGAATGTATTTACCATATACATTTCTCAAGAGAAGGGATGGACGAAAATCGCGTGTCTGGGCAAGTCCAAATGTACGCATCAGGGCTTCAACATCTATTCTGATAATTTCTCCTTTGAAAATAATCACGTCTAGTTAGGTATGTTCTGATCAATCTGCAATGTAAACTTCTTTGGAAAATATATTGCTGTTGCGGTCTAACTCGGTGCTCCTAAACGGGCCCAGATGTGACCGTCTTAGCCCGGGAGCAGTCGAGCGCGCAATCAATCACAGAGTAGGAAAACAAGTGCACAAGGCGATTTTTACGTGGAAAAACCCCTCAACCGGGGAAAAAATCACGTGACCGGGTTTGCGTCGGTCAAACTCCACTATTAGTTTCAGATTACAACTTGTTTCCAGAATCGAGGGCGACCGGCCACCCCTCGTTACACTTTGGGGATGAGAGAATCTTTGGTGCTCGGGGGGTGGGTGGGGGGGCAACAGGCTGCTCCACGCGAGGCTTGACTTTCACAATCTCTGTGAGAGGATGGGCGCGGAACGCGCAGGATGAAGTTGGAGCGGGCTTGCTGGAGGCTATATGCAAATGAGGCCTTCTTCCTGCAACGGGCAGAGCGTCTTCTTCATGGTGATGTTGTGGACTTAGCGGAATCTCCGGTGGAGTGGCGGTGGCTCATAAGAGATTTTTGGTGGAAGAACGGTGGCTCGTTGGAGAATTCTGGTGGAGGAACGGTGGCTCGTTGGAGAATGTCGACAGAGTTCTGGCCTGAGGAAGAAGAAAATACGGAGGAAAAATGTGAGAAATGTGGAGACCCGATGAGCCTTTTTATAACCTCCAGGGGGTGGTTATGCGGCTATCCGTACATTGTAACCACCAACTTTATTATTTTAAGCATAGTTCTGAGCGCATATTATCTGCATATTAAATTTTTGCTAAGTGCAGGCTCCCACTAAAAATATGGCTCCCCCACTACCGGTGGCGGTTACGCGGGCGGTTACCCGCGTAATGGACGGCCGCGATCGTGGCGGGGCTGATCAGGCAGTAAAGAGAGACGGCGGGTGAGGGAGGTGGCCGAGATGCCTCCCAAAGAAGGCGAGAGGAGCGGCCGACCATCTTCTCCCTGCGACGGCGGCGGGCCACCGGTGCGACACCGGCCTGGCGGGCGACCGGCCGGCCGCACTCGGGCGGCAAGCCAGGAGCGGCCCCGGCGCCAGTCGATGGGTGCGGCACCGACACTGAGTGCTGGCCACAAAACCGGAACCGGTCGGCCGCAAGGCTCGACCGGCCTGGACTCGGTGCGAGGGGGGCGCGATCGGCTGAATGTGCCCGGCTGGAGGGCTGGGAGTGGCCGGCCACGAGACGCCCCTCCCGCGGAGGCCGCAGGAGGGAGGGCTCCCGCCGGCCAGGTTGGCCGACGGGATTGCCGCGCCTCTCGGCCGCAGGCGCGCGATCGGGAGGTGGGGCCTCTCGGCTGGCCGACGAGGGGTAGTGGGATCCCGACACATGCGGATCGCCCGCGATCGCGCATGCCAATCACGTGCGCGACAGTCAAACCCACATCCCCACTAAGGTAGTGGGGATCATGAGGAGCGGACAATCCGCACCCCGAAATTCTTATAAAAGGGTCCTCATTCCTATCAATTGCCATATATTTTATTATTTTAAATTTCTTTAAGTTTAATAGGAGCACTATGACTCCATCAACAGTTAAGCTTCAGTTAAAAGGTTCTTGATGCCAGATATTCACTTTTAACATTTTTCTTGAACTTCTTTATTCCATCTATGTAGCTGATAATATTTATTATATATTTTTTGCTATCATTTATTGGATGCTTCACGAGTTTATAGTCATTTTCATCTCTTGTTAGAGGATCTTATTTTTAGTGCTTAGTAAGCATGTTAATTATAGATTAAGTGATCAGTGAGGCTTCTTTTGAACTGAATAAAAAAATAAAATTACGGGAGGGCTAGTTGAACATACGTATTGTATTTTAGTTTGTTATTTTTCCGTTGCGCGTTACACGTGATATGTCACATATTTCTTATCCTATATATGTATGCTTGTCGTTGTATTAGGGCAGAATAATAGAATTTTCTCTCGCTCAACTTGGTATCAGAGCTTCGGCGTCCCCATCTTCTCGTCTCCGCTCGTCCTGTTCCGGTTCCATCGCTTGATCCCGCATCCTCCGCGTCTCCCTTCTTCCGCTCCCTCCTCGTGCTCCACCGTCGCTCCTCCAGTGACTTAGTTTGCTCCGCCGCCCTTACCTAGGGCATCCTCCAGCGCCGCCGCTCCTCCAGCGCCGCCGCTCCTCCAGCGCCGCCTCTCCTCCAACGCCGCCGCTCCTCCAACGCCGTTTCCTCCTCCAGCGCCACCGCCCCTCCGCCTCGCCCATCAGTTCGCAGCAACCAGCACCACTCTCCGCCTGTTCTATGGGCGGTCTTTTGTCTGTGACCGTTTTGTCCTCCATGGTTCTTACCGGAGACATCATGGTCACATCCTCCGGTGTCCTCTCCGGCGGTGCGATCTAACAGAAGGTCCCTCTCGCCACTATCTATATGGATGGCTCAGTGCTCCATTGGGTGCGTTGGATGCGCCAGCAGACACCTGACATTTCCTGGCCCGCATTGAAGGAAGAACTCCTCTGCCACTACGACAGCCGCCAGATGGGTAATGCCTTTGAGCGCCTCAGTTCCGTCCGTCAGTCTGACTCGGTGTCAACTTACATCGCCGAATTCATCGCGGTCGCTACTCATGTCCCCGACCACAACTTGGACAATTTTCTGGTGGGTCTGCACCCCCACCTTCGTGCGCGCCTTCGGGTCCACAACCCGACTTCTCTTTCACGCTCAATTGAGCAGGTTAGGTATCTCAATGAAGAACTCTACCCAGCCCCACCATCCTCCTCGGCACGGTCGTCCCCACCGCGACCACTACCACCACCTCTACCGCCGCGGGCCGCGGCCACTACCGTCACCTCTTCCGCCCGTGGACACTCTTCCCCCACCTGGGCCCCAGCTACCGACTCCGCCCACGCATCCGCCAGCTCCACGTCCCCCCCCATCATCTGTCTTACCAACAACAAGAAGAGCTTCGTCACACGGGCCTCTGCTTTCACTGCCAGCAACCGTTCTCACCCACCCACGTCTGCCCTCTTAGGAACCTATGTGTATTGCTTGGAGCTGAAGATACTGATCCCGACTCTGGGGAACTGGACCTGCTGACGCTTTTTGACGACCCATTTGGCCCTCGGCTTTGAGGACAAGGTCGTTTTTCGGGCGGGACATGATGATACGAAGCGGCCGCCACATGCTATTTTAGTTTATGTAGTCCATGAGAAATTTTGTAATTTGTATTTTTCCCCACTCACCTATATATATGAGTGGTAGTTTCTTTATGGAGATTTTTTGGAAGTCTAGGGTTTTGGCTCTCTTGGAGAGTGGAGTGTCAAGGAGGACCCAGCCTCCGGATGCTTGACGAATTACGAGAACTCATTCTCGATTGCATCTTTTATTATTAATTTAATGCAATTTCCTCTTCTTTATCATTTATATATTACCTTCTCTTCCTTATCATAGCGGTAGGGTATATATATATTTTTACAAAAACTATATTCATCTTTGAGCGGACGATTGATTTGGAGGTCAGTACATTTTTCTACTAAGGAGTCAATAATGAACTTAATTCTAGTACTAATGTTATCTATTTGGGGAAAATTTTGTGGCATTTTTTATTTTATATATATATTTAGGTATCTAGCTGGGCTCGTAATTTTAGGAATAAATTTTCTCCAGTTCCTTTATCATAGAAATAGCCAGCGATGCAACTGTAAAACATATAATCTCAGCGGAATGTTTCGATATAATTCCATTTTCTAATTTGGAGATGTTCTAATTTTCTAATTGTTTCTACTTGGGCAGTCAGCGATATGGTTTTAAGGATTTGGTCTTAAAGAAGGGTCACGATTAAACTCTTGGGGATATTATTTCTTATATTACTCCCACACTGCCCTTTCTGTTTCTTCTAATTTTTTTTCTAGGTGCCCATACATTTCTTGAGGGGATTTAAATATTTCTGTTTTTTCATATGGTCGAATTACCATTTCTTCTGCGATTAGCACTTTAGTTCATAATCTTTTGCGGCATCCTTTTTAATAATACATTAATTGAATCAATTTATTAATCAATTAATCAATGGCTTAATCATATAATCCATCAATTAATTAATGACTCAATCCATAATTCTGCACTTGTTTGGCACCGGACCCATGCAGAGAAAGCGATAAGGAGGATTGATGCCACTCCTAAGTAATGAATTAACTTTCCTGAATGCAGTCACCGATGTAGTATAAGAAACGTGGTGCAGGCTGGACCTAGGTTGAAAAGCGGTGGGCGGCGTGAGGCTCAAAGAAAAATATAAAAAAGCTGGTCTCGATAGACGTGGTGCTCGTCTGGGAAGCATCGTCTTCCCTCTAGAAGGATTACCCAAGAGAACATGTCCTGCTTTAGCCAAGAAGTCCACGGCGGGGGAGCACTCATTGGAGTGAGCCGATCTAACCATGACAAGTGGAGAGCTAGAGCTGGCGCTTGCCGCACAAGGGACGTCTTGCTTGATGGGGAAGTATCGTCCAGAAAGGAATGTCCACAGTGCGCTAGCAATCAACGCCGCGTGTGAGGACACCAATCGTGGCGTGCAAAACTGTCTGCTTGATTGATCGGGCGGCCATCTTATGAGGCTTGATTGGAAGGGAAGAAGTTGTAGGACTAGCGAAGTTCAATTCTTGGCCGTCAATTCTGATTCCACAGAGAATGTGGGGAGGAATCGATTTAGTGAAGCCTAACCACAACATAGGAAAGGAACGTGGCTAATTGATACCAACAAACTCGTAGTGCCTCGATATCTCGTCGGAGGTGATGGTGGTGACATGTATACAAGGGTGCTAGTGTTCAACAGATAATGTGAGGAGGGAGCCGGACTCAACCTGTGAGAAAAGAGGAAGAGAGGAGCCTTGGCCATCTACGACCCTAACTTGGAGAGGAGAAAAAAACTAAGTGAGAGATTAAAGATTCTTTCATTACTTTCTTATTCATAACCCTCAAGGTCCTTATAACATACTCGTAATAAGTCTGAACATTTGGACTTAGTAAAACATGCATAAATATGAAAGGATAACTAATGCGGGACAAGCGTCACACCTGCCTGCCACCTCGGAGTCCCACCAGGGGGCCCATCATGACGTCGCACCATGACGGCTTTATCAGGCTTGCGGGCCGTACACCCCAACCGTGGGCCGTACACCCCACCGCGGGCCCAATTGATCCACAGATAGGGTGTACGATCTGCGGGTCTGATAAAGCCCCCATGGCGCGCCCCCTGGTGGGACTCTAGGTTGGCGGGCAGGTGTGACACTTGTCCCGCATCATATAAGTGCACTTTTATGATGCGGGACAAGCGTCACACATGGCCGCCACCCTGGAGTCCCACCAGGGGGTCCACCATGGCGTCGCACCCACGGGCCGTACACCCAAACCCGTCTCCGGCCCACCACAGGAAGCTGAAAGGTTGTTGAGGCTGAGATTCGATCTCGAACCTCCTTGATAAAGAGCTCTGAGGCGAGCTCTTTATCGGTTGTTGATGAGAGCTCGCCATGGCGCGGATCAGTTGGTGATGAGAGCTCGCCCGAGAGCTCTTTATCAAGGAGGTTTCGAGATCGAATCTCGGCCTCAACAACCTTTCGGCTTCCTGTGGTGAGACCGGAGACGGGTTGGGGTGTACGGCCCGCGGGCCTGATAAAGCCTCCATGGTGCGACACCATGGTAGGCCCCCTGGTGGGACTCCAGGGTGGCGGACAAGTGTGACGCTTGTCCCGCATCCATAACTAGCTTGAGTCCATGATAATATTTCGTGTTGAAGCAAAGTGTTTTGGATAATCTGATAGTTATTTTAATGATAAAATGTTCTAATTTTAAAAATATAGGAAGGATCAATCATGAAATCTAGCAAATTTAACATGTTTTGTATATACACAGCCAAATGAGCCCAACAGTAAAATAAGTTATTATTTTTATATTTTGATTTTTGCAATTTCAGCCTCTAATGTACATTTCCAGTACAGCTGGTGTAATGACTAATTCCCATGAATTCATGGATCAATTTTGTTGCATTTTCTATGTTTTTATTTGTTTGAAAGGAACCATTTGAGCTAATATTACCTCCGGTCTTGGTTTCCTTTTTATCTGGACTCGAATATTTCTTTTGTTGGTAAGGAACTCTGAAGAAAGAATCAAGTGATGCTCCAGTATACGTATACCATTTCAAATCATATCTTTTCAAAAACAATCCGTTTTTCAATATATATATATATATACACACACACACGAATAATTACCAAAACTTCCCCTGGAAGATAAGCATAGTTACAGCTTGCACCCCTCTTATTATGAAAATTACAAAAACCTCCCCTCAATGTTACAAAATATAACATTTACCTTTCCCGAAGTTTACATTTCATAACATTCGTGCACAAAATACCCCCCTTGGAAATGTATTCCGAGGGGTCCAAGGGGGGTATTTTTGTGCATGGATGTTATGAAATGTGTATTTCACAAGAGGTAAATGTTATGTTTTGTAATATTGATGGGAGGTTTTTGTAATTTCCATAATAAGAGAGGTGCAGTCTGTAATTTTTCAAAAGCAGAGGGGAGGTGCCAGTAAATGCCCCTATATATATATATATATATTTCCATGCACTGATGCACAAATATATTTCTTCCTTCACTTCCCATCTGATTACATGAATTCTTGGGAATGACTTATATATATATAGTTGAAAGAAATATATGTAAAGACCCATCTTTGACTCTCTTCCTCTTTAATATTTAGTCTCACATTTTAGATTGGGATTTCTTCTCCTCTCTCCCTTCCCGTATAAATGTACAAATACATATATGTAGTAAAACAATTTTTAGAGAAATTAATAAAAGTGTATTATATTTCTCTCCATTTTTCGTATTTCTACATGATATCAGAGGCCTACGATCCTTTATTTTCATGTTGCTGGTCCTACTCTCGCCCATCTGTGCGGTTAGAATTCTTCTAACCGCAGCTCCTCTGTGTTTCCTCCTCCATTCGATTTCTTTCCCCGTTCCTGCCTCATCTGATTTTATAGGTTTTTCCTCGGGGTCCCGCTTGCTTGCCTCTTTCGCGGTCCGTCTTGGCTTTCCCCAGCCCGCCCCTTCTACTCATTGCTCCTGCTATCTTGGTCGCTGAAATTCCGCAAGTTCTTTGCCGCAAGCTTCTGATCGCAAGCTCTTCTCCGCCTGGTCGCCGAGGCTTCTCGCTATTGTGATTGCAGAACTCCTGCTCCCGTCGTCGTCAGTTCGACGATGGTCTTCTTCTCTGCTTGCCATATGGTCGCCTGCTAGTCAGAAGGCGGACCGCTTGCCGTCTTGGTCGCCTGCTCCTGTTGTCTGACTACATTCCTTGCCGCCGCTACCTACCTAGCCACAGTTCTGCTTTCCGCCGCTACCTGCCTAGCCGCAATTCTCCTTGCCGCAGCTTCAACTCGTTGCTCCTGTCTAGCCGCAATTCTCCCCCGCCTAGCCGCAGTTCTCCTTGCCTAGCCGCAGTTCTCCCTTGTCTAGCCACATCAAAGTGCCGCTGGAGTTGCCGCAACTACTGAACGCACCTACTCTCTGCTGCTTGTCCGCAACTTCTTGCCGCAAGTTCTCTTTTGCCAGTTCTCCTAGCCACCTTTGTAAGCTCCATGGAGTCGATTGATGCTCCGTCCCTTCCTGCTCGTACCGCGACACCTCTTCCTGAAGTTCGTGATGAGCTTCAGATCACCACTATTTCTCTTAGTGGGAAGAAGAATTTCGTTGAGTGGGTTCACTCCGTCCGCCGTGTCCTTCAAACGAAGGGATTTTTACACCACCTAATTAAGAACTCCCCGTCTGCGCCCACTGATGAATACCGGCAACGGCGGATGTTTGAAGGTCAGGAGAGACGCGCATGTAATCTTGGTAGGAGAGCGTTCCGGTACTCTCTACAGACTGATCGGTACCACAATTGCGAGCAGAAGGGCGAGGGGAGAGGTCAGATTGCCTCCCAGGCTACATGACACGGTAGCGTGTGCCTTTCACGCTAGTTCCTCAGGAAAAGCTTTAGAGAGCAAAGACAACTCTCAGGGGAAAGCTAGGAAGGATAAGTGGAGGAGCGAGACAAGATTTGTGGCGAAGGGGTTTGCGCAGAGGAAGGGCCTTGGCGAAGATAAAATCTTCGCAGCCGTGGAGAAGGTGGGCAGAGTGTCTCAAAAGTGCCCAGGTACCGTAAGGGGAGCCATCTGGCTCAGGAGTCCCACCAAGGAACTCAGGTTTACTCAGAAGAAGGTGGAGCTGCACAGTGGTGTGCGCCACCAGGAGTCGAGGGAGTTCGCTAGGGGTAGAGGTATGGTATTGCAGAAGGTCTCTACGGAGGATATCGGTGCGAACATGCGGGAGAAATCAGTGACAGGAGTCAAGTTCAAGAACGGTCTTGACTTGACTCATTCTGATGCATGATCGAGGGTTTGACCCCAGGGAGAGGGGGTTTGTAGTCGCCAGTCGGAGAGATCAAGGTTGGAGGTAGAGTTACGTTCGTTAGGCTTCGAGGTGGAGTTCATCGCGTGAGGTGTCAATGTGGAGTTTGTTGAGATTGTGTCACCTCACCGATCCGGTGCCCTTTTTTATTCCTGTTTTAGGGGAGTCCTAAGCATGGAAATGCTTTATGGGGGGGGGGGATATAATATATGGGATGTTCTTCCTATTTGATTGAGCCCTGTTTTGACAACCCCCTCCATATGTATTCATCTTCATATATTGATGACTCTTGATCCTATTATAAATAGGGGTCAGCCTCCCTTGTCATTAGATTATTCGGTAATATACAACACTAGTGAGAATTCAGAGAGAGAGAGCTTTGAGTTTTTCAGGCGGTTTTTCCGGCGAACGGAGGCAGCATGCGGCGGCATCTGGCGCGCAAGGTTGCGGCGCATCCGGTCACCTCAGGCGGGGCGACATCCGGCCGGCCACCTGCAGTAGGCCCCAGAGGTTCGGCGGAATCAGGCGCGGCGACGGCGGCAGCAGGCGCAGAGGCAGCGATACAGGCGGAGCTAACGGAGGCGGCGCATCCGGTCACCTCAGGCGAGGCGACATCCGGCCGGCCTCCAGAAGTTGACTCCAGACGTTCGGCGACTTCAGGCGGCTGATCCAGGCGGGATCGGCATCAGGCGGCGGAAGCAGGCGGTGATTCCAGCGGGAAAGAGACATTGTTTTTCAGTTTTTTCTGTTTTTTCTTGTTGTATCTTGTAACCTCATCAGTTTTTTAGTGGATCTTTCTGGCGCGCTCTCCCCGTGGACGTAGAAGCCCAAACTCCGAACCACGTAAATTATTTTGTCGTCTGATTGTGTTTGTTTGGATTTAAATTTCGTTTATCATATTATTGCTCAGACTAGCTTCCGTTGCTAGATCCGCGGCGAACTACCATAGTCGCGGATTCGGTCCAGATTTCACAACAGAGGTCACGGGTTCGAGTCTTGGAAGCAGCCTCTTGCAATAATGCACAGTAAGGTTTGCCTACATTTCACCATTGTGGTGGGACCCTTCCCCGGACCCTCGCTGCATGGGGATGTTTTGTGCACCGGGTTGCCTTATATATATATACACACACACGAGTGGCAGGAACGAGCCTCCGAACCTCGTGCCCCGTGCGAAAGTACCCGGCCCGCAGCGGCGGGCTTGCTCGCCCCCCGGCGAGCTTCGCCCGTAGGACCAATCGCGACAGTACCCGACCCGCGACGACGGGCTTTGCTCGGCCCCGGCCCGTGACGGCGGGCTTTGCCCGGCCCCGGCCCGCGACGGCGGGCTTTGCCCGGCCCCGGCCCGCGACGGCGGGCTTTGCCATAATATTTCTTTAGGCGCAGAGGCTCGAACTAATGCTATTCGCAGACCATAATATTTCTTTATACATACGTATATGTCTGTACGTGTATATATGTCTGTACGTGTATATATGTCTGTACGTGTATATATGTGTGTACGTGTATATATGTCTGTACGTGTAGACATGTCTGTACGTGTAGACATGTCTGTACGTGTAGACATGTCTGTACGTGTAGACATGTCTGTACGTGTAGACATGTCTGTACATGTATACATGTCTGTACGTGTAGACATGTCTGTACATGGATATCTGTCTGTACATGGATATCTGTCTGTACATGGATATATGTCTGTACATGTATATATGTCTGTACATGTATATCTGTCTGTACATGTATATCTGTCTGTACATGTATATATGTATGTACATGTATATATGTATGTACATGTATATCTGTCTGTACATGTATATATGTATGTACATGTATATATGTATGTACATGTATATATGTATACACATACCTAGAAAATGTTTTACTTATCCAGTAGATTATCTCGTTTAAATACATTAATCCTATGTACCAGGTCAATATAATACTGTCATTTTCTATGATTATTCTTCAGTACTGAAAACTGTGCCTCACCTTTATTCGAAGAAGCAGAAAAAAATTCTTCTGACAATATGCCATTTGGCATGCCTTCGTTCTCAACAGGAATCTCACGGAAAAAGTAGGTCAAATGATGGGAATATAATGGTGGATCCCGTGGAAGCTAAAAGATTAGCTGCTAAACAGTTGCAAGAAATTTTGGCTAAAGAAAGGCTGAGAGTGAGTAAATTTAGTTCTTACACATGGTAGATTCTTTAAACGCATTGATTGTAAATGCTGCATTTAATCTGGCGTACACTTTTAGAATAGAGCACATATTATTGAGAAAATAAGCTTAGTTTCTCAAGAATCTGTTTATGCAATCTTAACATTTAATTAAAAACTACCTTAGCACTTAATTATGAATAAGCTCACATAAGAATCTTCTTTCATGACCCATTAAGTGATTTTTTTTCACGGGAAATCCAACCATCCGGGTCCATGCTTATCTCCTTCCTCGCGTTCCTCCATCCCATGAATCCTCGTCTCCCCCTTTCTCACTGATAGCTGGTGCCATCAATTGGTATGCATGGCATTCCCCAACTTCTCCAGATCAAGTTAATTGAAATTAAATATTCTAGTATAAAATAACTAAATTCTAAAATTAGAAAATAACATATTTCTAGAATCTATTTATGAAGAGAATATTAAATGTTGGATGGTCCAACATGAACAAAAAAAGGCATGTCAAGATTAGTTCCACACCGTCTACCCAGACGGTCCACTCGTGCTTATAATAGGTCGTAGGCCCCGCCTCTTCTATCTTTGACACGGGTTTTGAAATGGAAAATGAGTGTGGTGGTTTAACATGGTATCAAAGGAAGGTTCACGCTGAGGGGACGTGTTGGACGGTCCAACATGAACTAAAAAAAAGACATGTCAAGATTAGTCCCACACTGCCTATCCAGGCGGTCCACTCGTGCTTATAATAGGCCCCGCCTCTCCTATCTTTGACTCAGGATTTGGAATGGAAAATGGGTGCGGTGGTTTAACATGGTATCAGAGGAAGGTTCACGCGGAGGGGCGTGTTGGACGGTCCAACATGAACTAAAAAAAGACATGTCAAGATTAGTCCCACACTCCCTACCAAGACGATCCACTCGTGCTTATAATAAGCCCCGTCTCTCCTATCTTTGACCCGGATTTTGGAATGGAAAATGGGTGCGGTGGTTTAACACTAAAATCATCCTAATGAAGGCCTCATTAAATTTTTTGATATCCCAAATGCAAGAAATAAACTATTTGATCTTCTGCCAATAAATCCTGCATTAAATCCTAACCCATCTTTTCATATAAAAGGTCAACCCCCCTTCATTATGTGGGAGCTGGGAAAAATTGATGCAATGAATATTTTCGTTCTGTTCCGTATCCTAGCCCGACTCCCTACCAACCCTAATGCTGCACCCGTTCAACTTCATGCCACTAACCACGATCCATAGGACTTCGCCATCGACGCCAACACCTTTCGGAGGTTTCGACGACCCCTCATCAATCCCTCGATTGAATCCACATCCCTTCTGTCGGATCCAGTCCCTTCAACCGCCGTGAAGCACGAAAGCTCTTTTCATGTTGCTGACAACCACCTTGTAGCCTTCCTCATCCAGCTGTCCTCAATCGTCGCCGACCAACCCCGATACATTGCCGTCCGTCACTAACCCTCATCGACCACTGGTTTGATTTCTGATTTGCCCTCCTCTCTACTCCTGTTTGATCCCAAACCCATGAGCCTTCTCACAACTGTACCCGTCCCCCACCAAGCATAATCCAGTGTTCCAGCCTTCATTGCAGACGTGTCGTTACTCCTATGGGCCTAAAGTATACCCCGTACATCCTCTCTTGTTCGTACCTTGTTAGAATACTTTTATGCTTATCTATTTGATCTAAAAATTCAGAGCTCGCCTTTCATTTATCGTTATATATATGTTGTTCGTCAATAAAAATTCTGTGATGCTCATTTCTCTGTTTTGTTTACATGTATGTGGAATGCTAGTATCTCATGTCTATTTATTGTTGAATGTTAGTTTGATTGCTTTTGCCGTACTAATCCCTGTGTTAGTTATCTCAATTATTTACTCGCCAAGCCGAGCATGCTCGCCTCAATTATCTAATCTCAAATATAATTTATTATTAAAAAAAATAGTAAAAAGGAGTTGAAAAAATTTTAGGGAAAGTAAAAAAAGAATGGAAAATTTTATTGTGAGAAAAGGAACTCTGGGATGCACAAAGTCGGACGTAATCTGGCTCTCTAGAACTAGTAAAAATATCTCTTAATGCAGTTGTGAATGTAGGCGTTCATTTTCAAATTATGTAAACTAAATCTCGTTTGGTGTTTTAGTGATTTCTAGATCTGGAGGTGTTGATTTTGCACTCTGCCCATTATTTGGCAAAAATCGGCCTAAAAAAATGAGTCGCCCATTGGCGAAGTCAAACTCAAGTGTCGACTAGTAAAATCCAACTAGTTGCCAACAGGTTGTTATCAAAACTGGCATCAGACAAATAGAGTTTCTGGCAACAAACAAGTAGAGGGGAACTTGAATGAATAATAACTAGATTGGCAAGGAGACAAGTCTACTCGACAACAAAGCGTCTGAAGTAGTATGGCTCGTAGCGGGTGGTCAGCGAACATGTATTGATGGGGTTGGACAAAGTAAATGTACCATCTATTCAAAATATAGTTTAACGTGTACCCCCATTCATTACTCCGGTGATTCCCATATTTCCCATAAACAACTAAAGTTACTAATTTTTTTACTTCAACCTTCAACAACTAAAATTTGCTATTTTTTTAAATAGTTACAATTCTGCTCTTTCATGTCGACCCTAATATAATGCAGAGGCAACGTCGAATTGAAGCAATTAATGGCGCGTGGGCGATGATTGGACTAACCGCGGGCTTGGTTGTAGAGGGCCAAACTGGGAAAAGCATTTTGTCCCAGGTGAGAGATCCTGACATTGATTTTATATTTTTAATACACAACAATATGATCCTAAACAAATTGGAACCAGCACCGTATTCTGTTCATATTTTTCAGCTGGCTGGTTATTTGAATGGCATCTTCAGTTTCTTCAGCAGATAGTGTGGACCCATACCATTTTTGTGTGTGAATTTGATCATTTTCTTGGATATATATATATATATATATATATATATATATATATATATATATATATATATTTCTGCATTCTAAGAAGCTGAAACATTGGAAAGAGATGCAAGAGCTTATAGAAAACTGATCTCAAATGCGATGTAATGTTCCGGCACTATGACGGATTTCCGCATTAAAAGAAAAAAAAAGACTTTTTTTGATGTGCTGTGCAAGAACTTTATAGGACATTCCTCTTGGTAGCGTTCCCTTTTATGCACACTTAATTGGAGCTCTTCAATTGTTGCAGACATCATTTGAGTACAAGATTTTACTTTGTATTGTTCATTGAAGTGTTCGCTCTTTTTTTTGGAACAAGCGTCCCTCAGAAGCAGGCATACCAGTCGATATATCAAGTGTGCGACCTTGGCATGCTCATTAGGTGAAAATGCAGCACTATTTGGTTGTATGTAGAGAAGCCATTGCGAGCATGCTTGATAGAGGCGCGTCTCATCAATTTCAGAATTGAGTATCTCCTCTCCCATATACACCATCTTTGATGGGGTGATGAAGTCCCATGCCAGCGGTTGAATCAGGAATAGCCTCTTTTTTGTTGTTGTATAGATATTCCTTATTAATTTTGAGGTTGGCGTTATTTTTTTTGGAGGGGGAGCTATCATAAATCCTTGTAGATTGATGATGACTTTTGAGTAGAAACGGAAGCGAAGAGGTGCATTGTCTTTCAGTAGGCGCTGAGAAGGCTCTCTTACTGAGCATGACGAGGGTGAGCCGACCCCTATAGTCTCTTTGCCAGTCATGAGGCGATTCTGATAATTATTCAGATAATTGTTCCCATAGCAGAGAGGAAGCAGACATCATCCATCACCTTTTAAGGGATGTTTACAAAGAACTCTCACGGGGGGGGGGGGGGGGGGGGGGGGTCTAAATACATCTTGCTTTGTGGAGCTGCTTATTTTGCTGCTGGATTTAAAATTGAGAGGTATTTTTGCTGCAAAAGTGATTATTTTGCCATCTTCCTATTTCGAAAATGCCGCACCATTCTCTATTGTTTTAAGAAAAGCTTAGTTTGAAATGGCTATTCTACTAATTCTGTTTTGAACACTTCAAGCCACTCTTCATGGGCTTATAAGGATCCAGTGAGCTCTTATGGTGAGCTGGGCAGGATAAAACAGATTGAGGCTCCATTTGGCGCAGCAATGACAGTCACAAACATGGTGAGCTTATATATCATGAAAAAGCCATCGAAGTAATATCTGTCTCACCTAATAAGGAAGTGAGCTCTTATGGTGAGCCATTTGAGGCTCCATTTGGCGCAGCAATGACAGTCACAAACATGGTGATTATGAACCATCGTTCCTCACCTAAAGAACTTTATCCATTTTTATGATCAAAACAAAATTTTTTTGATGGCGGGTATAACCATTGTCATGCCAAACATACATTTTATGAGAGTGATGTTTCCATCCAAACTCACGGGAGCAAAAAAGCCGTCCCAAACAGAGCCCGAATGAGCCTAATCCAGAAAAAAAAAAGCAGAATGTGCGCCCCTTCACATACGTATAGACATGTTTGGTGTGGTTCTATGCTTTCTTCAGCAAATTTGTTTAAACGCATGACATTTGAAGCATTTTTCATCAAAATAACATGAATTTAAAAGGAAAAATATAAGACAGCATTATTAAAGAATCAAAAATGAAAATAAAGCTTTTTTGTATGATTCAGAGGTGTACTTAGCTGTGACTAGCACGAGTATTGCAGCAAAAAGTGATGCTAACAAATTCCAACCTCCTTCACAGGACAGATTGCCAGCTTGGTCTGCAACCAACAAGAGATAAGATTATTACAAGAATAAGAAGAAACAATACACTACTGCCCTTCAGGGGGAAAGAACAAAATCTCATAAAGCCAAGTATAAATATATGCAAATATATGCATGATTTTTTGTCATCATAATTAAAAACGGAGAATAAAAGCATGGAGAATCTACTTATCATTTGTTCATAATAACCGGCATGAGATTGAATAACACGTTTAAGTTATTAGTACAGCAACACGCGCAAAATTGCCTTGCATTTGAATACAAGTATTCATTCAAAACGTCTGTGGACGCTGCTCCCGACAATTATATTTTTGGAATAAAAAATGAGGCAAATTTCACCGGCACCACTGCTCAAATTACACAGACATCATCGAAATCCAAATGGTCATATGAAGGCTTCTCGCAGATGAGTCGGCAGCTTTAGCACGGGCTCGAATTCACCGAGCTGCGAGAAATGGTGGTCGACCATATCATCGGAAACATGCTCTAGTGCTGGAGGGTCCCACTGCATGAGGGACCAACGGAGATATTAGCAAGGGTCTTAAAATAACTACAATGAATTTTCACATATATTAAAATTCCCTAAGAATTAAATTATTTGGTGATATCATCTTAAAATAACTGTTGCATTTCTACATTCAGCTGTCTTTGCATGCAGGGAACAACATAGTGCACAACTGCTTTACTGCTTTAAATGAAAACATTTTGACTTTATAATTATATATTTAGTTTAGGAAACAAAAAAATATGCATGGGTTCATTTCAACTATTTATCTACTAATACTATATTTTTATCAAAGCAAAATAAAATTCAATTATTAAAATTCAGCCAGTTTAAACGGGGATAAAAATGAAATTTCATATTAAAATTACTAGAAAGTTAATTTTATTTTAAAGAAAGTTTATTATATTTTGACTAAAAGTTGAAAATTTAGGAATTTCAAATGTCCATTTGAAAATTATAAGGATTCTAAATGCCTTTCCTATGAATTCAAAGGTTGCTTAGTGTGCTTTACCCTTTTCCATCAATTACAAACTATTTCTACAAAAAAAAAATGAAATGACTTTGTGGAAGTTTTAATAACAATTAAAAAAATTTCTTCAAGTTACACCCTACATTTTAACGATTTTATGAATAAAAATAGTCCTCTTAAAAAGCCACAAATATTCAATCTTAACTTATCAAGATTTCTTGTTTTGTTGGTCACAAATTTAAAAGACTAAGCGCTAAAAGCTACTTCTATTGTAGTGTTTTCGATAATTACAAAGCAACCAAAATGTTTTATGATATATTAAAAAAGAAAACCACCAAATTTTCTAAAAGAAAAATAAAAAAAGCACCAAACATGCTCTATTACATTTTAAAATCAATTTTCGAAAGCAAAAAATAGATTACGAAACCAAGTTTCATTACCTTTGGAGCAATATCTTTCACGACCAACTTAGCTCGAACACCCTATCAAAGAAGAACAACTGTTACCGCACATGAAACAAATAGAACGTGTATTGAAAAAGCAGTTGCAATATCTACCTCGCAAAAATCGTTAGAAACGGCCCTGGAAATATGATGCAAAGACATTCGATATTCTCGAATGAGGCATTCATCCAAAGTCTGAAATCTACCTTCTCGAACCTTCTCAAACAACCAGCAGTGATATCAAATGTATAATCATACTAAGGCTTCGTTTGGGGGGATTTATTTTCACCGGTCAAGCGGTTATAACCGCATGAATCAGGACTTAATTAAGGTCCGGTTCATGCGGTCATAACCGCTTGACGGGTGAAAATAAGTCCCCCCAAACAGGGCCTAAAGGAAAACTTTTTAGGGACTTACAGATCTTAATGCGATTTTTAGACTTAATGGTGATGCTTCTTTAATTTTCTTGATCGCAGAAGTGCACCAATCCTGATTTGTTCTAGATGCCTCCCCCTCCTTAGATTGAAAAGAAAAATATTACAAAAGTAAGATTTGAAAAAGGTCCCATAAAACATGTAATCAAGAATCAAAATAGAGGGATATTTAAGGCGATAAAATCTCAAAGGAGGCAATTGTTTTGTGGATGAAATTGCACTCAAAACTCGTTACTTTTCTCATAAGAGAAAAAAAGAAAATCCCGAGGAAAAAAATATGTAAGGAGATTGTGATGCAATTTCTTCCCTAACCGAAGGTCGTGTAACAGAAATGGTACGTCTTAGGCTGTGGTTCTTTGCATGTTCGTGAACAGAGCGAAAACAGCAGACATCAGTATATTAGTTTTTGACTTTTTGCCGTGGCAGGAAACGACAATGCCCAAACCAGATAAACGATGGGTTAGCTTTCCAAAGATACACCGCCACACTCAGAATGCCACCACAGAACCCAAGGTATAACTTAAGAACCTACCTCTCAAAGAGAAATATTTCTCCCCAAAATTCATGAAATCTTGATGCAGCAGGTAAGTTGCAAAAATATAGTAGATAGTGTATAAAGAGAGACGCAGGAGAGAGAAAATCACCCTGAATATTATTATATCACAAAGAATAAGAGTACATACACATATATAGAGGGAGAAAGAGGGAGAGACTTCTACATTTACAATGTGAGACTAAATAAACTATACATGGGTCGATACACATGAGCCACTCCTAATGTGCTTATTTATTTTATCTTTAACACTCCCCCACAAGCTGGAGCGTACAAGTCATAAGCGTCAAGCTTGGATAAGAACTGATAGTACAAAGTCCGAGAGAGAGATTTGGTGAAAATATCAGCAACTTGACTGGATGTCGAGACATGTTCCAATACTATCTTCTTTGATTGAACCTTTTCCCGAATGAAGTGACAGTAACCTTAGATATGCTTTGTGCGCTCATGAAACACCGGATTCTTGGTAATATGTATGGTTGCTTGACTGTCGCAGAGCAGAGTAGCAGGAGAGGAGAGTTTGATACCCATATCACCGAGGAGAGCTTCAAGCCAGGTGACCACAGATACGACCGCCGCCATAGCACGATACTCAGCCTCAGCAGATGAGTGAGCAATAACAGTCCGTTTCTTGCTACGCCAGGTAATAAGATGTCCACCGAGGTAGGTGCAAAAACCAGTTGTGGAGCGTCTATCATCAAGAGACCCTGTGTAGTCAGCATCAGAGTACGCAACAAGAGATAAGGAAGTCGATGGTTTATAAACAAGTCCTTGTCCAGGAGCCTTCTTTAAATATCTGAGAATCCGCTCGACGGCTTGGAGATTAGAGGTCCGAGGAGTATGCATGAATCGGCTTACAACTCCAACAACAAATGAGATATCAGGTCGTGTAACTGTGAGGTAGATTAGTTTCCCCACCAAGCGTCGAAAGTACTCTGGATTGGTAAGAACAGAGTCATTCCCAAAGTCATGTGCAGACAGCTTATGATTCATATCCATCGGAGTGTCTGTACGTTTGCATCCAGAAGAGCCCGCACTTTGTAGAAGATCAATGCAATACTTCCGTTGAGATATGACCAAACCATTGGGTCTTCTTGCAACCTCAAGTCCAAGAAAGTATCGCAGATTACCCAGATCTTTTGTCTGAAAGATGGAGTTCAGATGTTGTTTGATATTCTGGATCCCGATGGTGTCGTTGCCCGTGATCAGAATGTCATCCACATAGACAAGAAGAAGAACAGTCTCTGTTGCTTGATGACGAGTAAAAAGAGAGAAATCAACAGAGCTCCGAGTGAATCCCATCTCGCAAACTGCTTTACTGAACTTATCAAACCAGGCGCGAGGGGATTGTTTGAGACCATATATAGACTTCTTGAGATGACATACACGAGACTCTCCCGTGGTCTCAAACCCAGGTGGTTGGTGCATATACATAGTCTCTTGGAGATCGCCATTGAGAAAAACATTTTTGATGTCCATTTGATGAAGGGGCCATTGGCGGTGCACAACAAGAGAGATCAGAACCCGAACAATATTCAGTTTTGTCACCGGCGAGAAGGTTTCGTCGTAGTCGAGGCCATGTTGCTGAGTGAAGCCACTGGCTACAAGACGAGCTTTGAGACGATCAACTGTGCCATCAGGAACATGTTTGATTGTAAAGACCCATTTGCAGCTAACACAAGACTGATCAGGAGGGAGAGGAAAAATGTATCAAGTCTGGTTAGCCCAGAGAGCTGTCATCTCTTCGTCCATGGACGCACGCCAGCCCGGATGTTATAGAGCGTCCTGCAAAGAGTTAGGAAGGGAAATAGTGGAGAGAGAGGGCAAAAGTGCGAAGAGGTGGAGAGAGGCAATGGGGGGAGACATAGTTTCCCATGGGATGTGTCGTAGAGGGGGGTGCTTGATCGTCAGTGCGCAGAAGATCATCAGTAGAAGAGGGCTGCTGTCGGGCTGCTATCCGGGATGAGCGTCGAGTGTAGACACGTTGAGATGGAGGAGGGAGAGGTGGTGAGGTTGTCACTGGAGGAGGGAGAGATATGGGAGGCAGACATGTGACGGGGACAGCCGGACGAGGAATAGTGGACTGAGGTGGTAGAGCGGAGTTGTGGGAGAAAAACTTTCATCTTCATTAAAGGTAACATCAGCGGAGAAGAGTACCTTGTTGACTGTGGGAGAGTAGCAAACATACCCCTTTTGAGTACGAGAGTAGCCAACAAAGATACATTTGGTGGCGCGAGCATCAAGTTTGTCACTTGGTGGTTTGAGAGAGTGAACATAGCATGTACAACCAAATGTACGAGGCGTGAGAGAGAATGGGGACTTGGAAGGAAATAGGAGACCGAACGAAGAAGCAAAGTTCAGCATGGAGGAAGACATGCGATTAATGAGATAGCAAGCAGTAGAGACAACAAAGTTCTAATATTCAGTGGGAACCTTCATTTGTAACATGATTGACCGAGTGACATCAAGAAGATGACGATTCTTCCGCTCGGTCACACCATTTTGTTGGGGGGTGTACACACACGAGGTTTGATGGATTATCCCAAATTCGGTGCATAAATTTGAGAATTTGCGACCAGTATATTCACGAGCATTGTCCGTGCGAAGCGTTTGTACTGTAGTAGAAAATTGCGTACGTATTTAACCAATAAAGACACGAAAGGCAGAATTCAGTTCAGTACAATCACGAAATAGATAAAGCCATGTGAGGCGTGAATAGTCATCAATAAAGGTTACAAAGTACCGATAACCAAAAATACTGGGAACTCTATAAGGACCCCATATATCAGAATGAACTAAAGAGAACAGAGTACTACTTCGATGACATGCAGGGGGGAAAGAAACACGATGTTACTTGCCAAAGATACATGATTCACAAGAGAAATCCTGTAAAGAGGCATTAGGAAGAACCTTCTTGAGAATCTGAAGAAGAGCATGGCCAAGACGACGATGTCAATTGACGGAGGGAACAACAGAGAGGGAAGTGGGAAGAACATCCAGGAGATAAAGCCCGTTTGACAGCCGTCCTCTACCAATGATAGTCCGTGTTTGACGATCCTACATGACAAGAAGAGGGAGAAAAGATTAGACAGCAATCAAAATCGTGAGCAAGCCTACTGACAGACAGTAGGTTAAAGGGAGATCCTGAAACATGAAGGACCGAGGTTAATGAGAGAGTAGGAGTAAGTTGTAGATCAGTAGCTCCAGACACCAGAGTAGTGTCGCCATTTGCCATAGTGATAAACTTGGAATACTCAGTGTGCATGTACTGATGAGGTTTCTGAGAAGTAATGTGATGGGTGGCTCCAGAATCCAAGATACATTGAGAGCTGTAGGAGAGACAGGAGATACCTTCAGTAGAGAAAGAAGCAACCGAGCCAGAGGAACGGTTGACCACGCCTTGGAGCTGCAGTATCTGTAGACGGAGGTCATTGATATCCTTCTGAGCAGTAGATGAGGGGTCGGTGGGAGAGGGGCCTGCAGGAGCAGGAGCAACAACAACAACAACAACAACAGCAGGAGCAGTAAGATGAGGAGGCAAACCATGTTTGCGATAGCAGGTAGCTTCAAGGTGGTCATCACGACCGCAGTAAGTACACTTGAGAGTAGAGCGCCCAGCACGTCCCCGACCATGAGACGTGAAACGACCTCCCCGAGTAGAAGAGCCTCAGCCAGAGGGAGCAGGAGTAGGGAGTAGAGGCTGCTGGAGCAGAGCTGGAGAGAAACTGGCTGGAGCCTCGAAAGGTGGTGTAACTTTGAGCATCATTGAGCAAACATCAGACAGAGAGGGTATAGTAGAAGATGAGAGAATCTGGGCCCGAACGCTGTGAAGATGACTAGGAACACGGGTCATCAACATAGCGATCCCAACAACCTCCTTCTGTGCCCGTTGAGTAGCAAGGTCTGCAAAGGGAGGTTGGTGTTGTATCCAAGCCTCGACCATGGTCCTGGCCTTGGCAACAAATGAAGTTAAGTCACCGGTGGTTCCAAGATCCAGTGATTGAAGAACAGAGATAATGTCAAAAAGTTGTTGTAAGCTATCCTTGCCAGAGTATAGGGAGTGCAATTCATCCCACATTTCCTTAGCCATTTCGTAATACATTGTCATGCGGTAAGACTCTGTGTCCATAGAGTTAAGCATCCAAGATTGGACCCGGTCGTCATCGCGAAGCCAGTCATCAGAAGGGTCAACAGGTTTGGCCCGAGTAAGGTGAGTGAGCAAACCCTTTGTCTCCAGAACACGACGAACGGAATGAACCCATTCAACAAAGTTGGTCTTTCCACTGAGAGAGATAGTGGTGATGCGAAGTTCATCACGAACCTCGGGAGGCAGGGCAACAACACGGGAGGGCAGAGAAGGAGTAGCCACTGTTGAGTCACTGGATGTCATGGCGGATAGCAGAAATAGGTCGGGCGGCTAGCAACAGAGAGCAGCGGACAGAAGCAGCACAGAGCAGACCGCGAGTAAAACAAGCGGCAGACTGGAGCAGGATCTCGCAAGGGAGAAGCAAGGCGAGCTACTTGGAGCAGTCCGCAGCGAGCTGACCAAAATGTCGCGAGCGAGAAGAGCTAGGCGGGAAGGCAAGTCGGGGCAGACCGCAATGAGCAAGGGAAGAGAACAGGTCGCGGCGACTTGAAGCAGACCGCAACGAGAAGGAGCAATGAGCTAGGAAGAGCAGGTCGCGGCGACTTGAAGCAGGTCGCGGCAACATGAAGGAGGGCACGGCGATGAGAAGCAGGTCGCGGCGAGAGGGGGCAAGAGGCAAGGAAGAGCAGGTCGCAGCGACTTGAAGTAGGGCGCGGCGATTTGAAGTAGGGCGCGGCGATTTGAAGCAGGTCGCGACGACTTGAAGCAGGTCCCGGCAACTTGAAGCAGGTCGCGACGACTTGAAGCAGGTCGCGGCGAGAAGGCAATAGCCCGTGGACCCCACGAGTCAGAGAGAGAAGGCTATAAGAAGCTCGGGGAGGAAGGTGGAACCACGGAGAGAAGAGGAAGTGGGTTAGAACAGACAGTCCGCAACAGCCAGGCGGCTACGACGGTTAGAGAGAAGGGCGGGTAGGATCAAGCAGTCCACAGGAAGGGAGCAGTCCGCAGGCGAGTAAAAGTGGCGGATAGAAACCGGAGACCGCAGGAAGGGACGATTACCTCTGATACCATGTAGAAAGAGAGACGCAGGAGAGAGAAAATCACCCTGAATATTATTATATCACAAAGAATAAGAGTACATACACTTATATAGAGGGAGAAAGAGGGAGAGACTTCTACATTTATAATGTGGGACTAAATAAATTATACATGGATCAATACACATGGGCAACTCCTAACGGGCTTATTTATTTTTTCTTTAACAGATAGGATAGCACATGGATGGTTGAATCTACCAAGCTTTATAAGCAAAACTCTACAAAGGAGATTGGCATGCTGTGTAAATAAAAAAAAAGGTGGGAAGAATATTATAGATTGCTTACAAAGCACTAAAAATGTTTCCATAGTCAAATTTCAGTGAAAGACGCAAAAAAGAAGACTTACGGGCAGAAAGGTTTTCAGTCATGAATTGCTGAAAAGAGTATCAACTGAAATAATTATGAAAGCTATTCCAAGTAAAATATAAATTTTAAATAACTTAAAAAAGAAACAGGTAATAATTAATTTTCATTCACAACAACAATAAAAGAATGTTTATTAAAGAGAGAGCTCACCAAAGCATCAAGAATTTCCTCAACAGTTTCACGCCCAAAACAATTATTTATTGCTTCCATCCTGATTGATATGAAGGGAAAGACAAATTTAGCACACATGCTCAAGTATTCAATTCCATTTTATTTTTATTATATATATACGTTGCACAAAAATCCATATAGCCGACCTCACTATAGTGGGATAAAAGGCTTGAGTGTTGTTGTTGTATATACATTGCACGAAAAACATTTAGCAGGCTGTGATATGTTATGAGTAGTGTTTCTTTTAAACAGGAAACAAATTGAAAAGTACAGATTCAATATCCTTGGTTCAAGAATTTTTTTCTTGCCCATGAATAAAGAATAATAGGATCATAGTTGTCTAATTAAGAAAAATCAACGAAAGTCAGCATCCAGCTATAAATTGTCTATCAGAAAAACACTTAGCATTCCAATGAAAAATATGTTAAAGGTTGCAATAGGTAATGGTTCATATTTCTTTTAAACATAAAGGCTATAAAGCTATTGAAAGTAAGAAAAAACTCAGAAAGTCAATCATTAAAGCAATTTCCATTTGGTAAAAAAAGGCAGCCCGGTGCACAAAGCATCCTTGTGCAGTGAGGGCCCGGGTAAGGGTGTAACGCCCCGGCCCTCCCCTTTAGAGGCCACATTGGCACGTTATCGGATTGCAGCCCAAGAACCCAAAAGCCTCTCCGCGTCTGTTTCTTGGCTGTGGCGCATTGTTGAGGGCCTTGAGGCCGTGTCTTGAACCCGCAATCCCCTTAATAAGGAGTCTTCAAACCATTTCCCATCACCAATTGAGCTGCCGAGAAACAGACGTGGAGAGGCTTTGGGGTGCTTGGGCAGTAGCCTGGTAACGTGCCTACGTGCCCCTAAGGGGAGGGCCTGGGCGCTACAAAGGGTCCCACCACAAAGATGAAATGTACGCAAACCAAATATCCGGGTTGTGCTAAAAAAATAAAATTGGAAGAAGCAAAATAATTTAAACTAGACAATATACAAAACTATGAAGAACACCTTAAATAAGTTCCATCCTAAGTTACCTTATGTCGACTTCTTTTCCGTTCTAAGTCTTCACACTAACTCTATCTACTCGACTAATTTTTGCATTTTCGACCATGTGTTATACACATCCACACCACTTGATTTTAATTCCTATTATCGCAGTTTCAATAGATATCACCCCCACTGTTCCCTTAATACAACAATTACTTTTACCCCTTATAATAGGATCATTTATGGACGATGACAAAAGAGAATGATATTACCTATGAACAATGCTCCTGTTATCTGGATATACTATGTCTCCATACTGTGCTAGAGTGGAATCAATCACTGAAGGGTCATCTGTCACCAGTTTAGCAAGCCTTTCGTCAATCCAATTAAGCTTCTGTTAAAAGTACACTATGTTAGGAGAAGAGGAAAGAGAACATAAACCAGGCTATAGAAAAGATCTCTAGATTTGCAACAAATATAGAAATTATTAACCACAGAGACTAACAGCATTCATGAAAAAGTGGGTGGCAAGGCCAAAGGCAAGCATGTCTACTCCATTGAGCCTTTCACCCGTTAAAGCCAAGTATTCCCCTGCAGATAAATATAATAAAACGCTCAGATTTTTCATAAACAAAGACAAAAAATACAAAACACAACTAAAATATCGAGCACAGTGATTGGGAAGCAAGCCCTTCACTGTTGAGCCGCATTCCTTGGAAAAAAGGGTTAAAAAGCATGTCAAATTATTCTACTTAACTATTAAATATTGATAAGCATGTCAGCAAAATTTGAAATTAGACTAGTCCCCGTGCATGAAAATTGGCTGTAAAAGTTTGTCTGGAGACAAAAAACACCCAAGTGACCGTACTTGGACTATGCACCAAGATGATACGAGCATGTTGTAATTCAACTTCTAATTGCTTCAAATAAAATTCTGTTGGCTAAACAGAGTTCGAGTACTCCTGCTCAGTTCTTGCTGTTGTCGGAAGAAAACACAACAGGCATGGAGGACTAAGTGCACGGCAAAGCATCACACTTGATTTGTTAACCCATCACATCTTGACTTTCCAACAAAATTTTTTAAAGGTCCTTATAAAACATCACACTTGATCAAATCATGCATTTAGCATTTAATAAGCATGCTCTCAAATCCATCGCATTGAATACTACTAATATTGTTAAATTTGTTACAGAATCAATTTCTCCAACTAAGAATGCTATCTACAAATAGCATACATCAAGGAATACTGAAAGGTAAAAATAAATGTCACTGGACCACAATATACTTTAGATCTCAAAGAGAAAGGTTACCCAGATATCCTGGAAGGTGTGAAAGGTAAAAGGATGCCCCAGCATCAGGATGAAAGCCAATATGAACCTCTGGGGTAGAAAATACCTGAAAGCAACAACAAAATTTCAAGTATATCTTAACAAGACTTAGTACTTCAGATTATTGTTATTAGGCTGTACAAATGAAAAAAAAATACTAGTGAAATATTTGATCATTGAGATTAACATTCAGTAAAAGGAAAATTGTCTACAGATTATCCATGATCCAGCAGTAATATCAATACATCATATATTAAATTCAAAATATAATATTCTAGTGTTGCACAAAATGTAAAAGAAAAAGCAATCATGGTATAAGAAATATAAATACATACCATTTTATAAATACGGTAATCCCCGCATACATACTAATAATATATATTTTAACTTTGAAACCCCGCATTTTAAAATGTCCCGACATGTCTCCGACATCCGACATTTTAAAAACCAATCCGATATGTACCCGACATCCGACATTTAAAATATTGCTTAGCTCTGAATTCCTCTTTAGCACTAGACCCGACAACATATTGTTTTTTGCTTTTCCAGGTTACCAAATTACTTCCAACTGGGAACAATATCCAGAAGTGGATCTTTGGTCATCAATAGATGTCGGCCAGTCAGCATCTGTGAAAACTTCAACAATTAACTCTTTACTTGGGGTGAACAAGATACCTTGTCCAGGAGAGAATTTGAGATATCCTAAGAACCGGTGGGCAACATCCAAGTGGCAAGACTTAGGAGAATGCATTAATTGACTGATAATCCCAACAACATAAGAGATATCTGAGCGGGTATATGATAGATAGATAAGCCTTCCTACTAGCCGTTGAAACCCAGTGATGTCCGCAATAACTTTTTCATCATCTCTCCCCAATTTATGGTAGGTTTCAATTAGGGTATCAGCGGGTCTACACCCACTCATTCTCGATGTCTCGAGCAAGTCAATGATGTACTTCCTCTGAGGGATAGAAATCCTGTGTTTGGATCTAGCGCCTTCTATGCCCAGGAAGTACTTGAGATTCCCAAGATATTTTACCTAAAATTCGCTTGCCAATCTTGTCATCAGACTTTGGATCTCGTCCATGTCATCCCCTCATCCCCAATTAAGACAAAGTCGTTCACATAGACAATAAGAGCGGTCAATTTTGCTTGCATGTGCTTTATAAACAAGGTGTGGTTTATCATTGCTCTGAGTGTAACCAAATATCATCATGGCTCTACAAAACCTTCAAACCAAGACCTAGGAGATTGTTTTAGGCCATATAGAGCCTTATTTAGCCTGCAAACCTGTCCCTCAAATCCTTCAACGGCAAGACCCGGAGGTAGAGACATGTATACCTCTTCTTTCAAATTCCCATGGAGGAAGGTGTTCTTCATGTCTAACTGGCTAAGATTCCACCTTTTGCATACCGCACACGAGCACGAGATTCTAATGGAATTCATTTTGCTACAGGAGCAAAAGTTTTCTGATAGTTAATCCAAGAAGTTAGAGTATAGCATATGACTATCAATCTAGCTTTGTAATGTTCAACAAGTCCCTGAGAGTTTTGCTTAACTGAGAAGATCCACTTTCACCCAACAACAATCTTTTCGCGAGGAAGATGAACCAAATACCACGTGCATTTTTTTGTAGTCATCATAGCATAGCCTATGTTGTTAAAGGCGTGCCTAAGACTCCAGGCTCAACAAGCTCAGAGGTTTGCGCTTTCGTGCGCCTTTTTTGCGCCTTTGGAGCATAAAATGCACGTCTGAGTGCGATTTCTATGCAAACATTTTTTTCCAAAAGAAAGAAAGAACTAATGTAAGAACTCAATAGTTTTTGCATGATTTAATGTTTGTAAAACATAATCAAGTTTTAAAATTTAGATATGAGGCATGCGATCACATTAATTCTATTTTTAAGAGATGTAAATGATAGTAATGGAAGATTAATAAGTAGAAAAGATGAAAAATCTGATCAAGAAGATGAACTGATGTTTGATGCTTGTTTTTTTAAATGAATGTGGTTGCGTCTTTCATTTGTCAGGCGCGCGCCTGCACCTTCAGCCTTGCGCATAGGCTCCAAGATCCCTTTGCGCCTTGGTGCGCCTTGCGCCTTTAATAACTAAGATCATAGCATCCTTCCACTTTTGGTGACCCAGAGCTTCCTGCCAAGAAGAGGGGATGGATATGGAAGACAAAGAGGTGGAAAATGCTCCATGCGAGAAAGACAAAGAGGTATAAATCACATAATGAGATAGGAGATGCTGAGTAAATGCACGGTTAACTTGAGAACTAGAAGATGGATCTGGTGTTGGATCTGGTATGATGGGCGAAGCCTGAGTGTTTGTGACCCCGCGTCTTCGATTATAGACCAGCAAAGGAGGAGACCGAGGAGGCAAAGGAGGCAGAGCTACCAGACTAATAGGATTAGTAGGAGGGCAAGCAGGTAAATATGAAGGGGAAATAGGTAGAGGAACTCATCTTGGGATTCTTCATAATACTTTAAAATACCCCTTAGCTCATGACTGGAGGAGCACTTAGGCAGAAATCTGTAATTATGTTCATCTTAGGTCAAAATACCCCTTAGGCTCCAGCAGAGCTAGTTCTCCCTATTGGCCTGCACAAGTTCTTGTACACATATGACCTAACAGAGTTGTAATGAGGAAAAAATTAATTTGGAGAAAGATCAACTATTACGGTTGCGCATGCCAACTGGACACGCACACGCCGAGACGAGACGCCGTGCCGAGTTTGCACGCGGAGGGATTCATTGGATCCGTCTGAAGAGGAGAGACCGAATACTCAATGCTGACATGATTATTTTATTTCATTCTCATTCTATTGTTTCATATTATGTTTGTGTACGCGTTTATTTTACTCGCATTTGCTATTCGCATACTGCGCCTATAAGGGGTGGTGTTGTACTCCTTTTCATTATGCTTGGATGAATGAAATTTAGGGGTGCTCCCTAAGGTTTTCCTCTCAACCGGCCTTTCTCCTCGCTGGGTTCCTCTCCGGGATCGAATCAATTTGGTTCGACTTGCCTCACCGCCTGCACGTTGCCGTCGGTAGCCACTCCAATTCAGCTATGTGTTGTTTCCGATTCCCCACCGCGCAACGTCGCTTCGGTCAGTCCCGCATGTACCGATCTGATCCAACAAGGCTCCAACTGCTTCAATCACCCCGACTCTTGCACGAATTCCGCTTACGTGTGTGTCATTCTGGTTCCGCCTCCGCTAGAGTCCGCCCCCGTCGCATTCCAGAGCCGCCTACCGCCAACGTCCGCTTCCCCGCATCCAGATCCGCTCCACGTGATAGGCCATCGTGCAGATCCGGCTTCTGTTCGTCGATCCGCTCCCGATCCGCATCTTAGCCTATGCGAGTCATCTACTTCCTGCTCCTATGCAATAGCAGCTCCGTCGATCTGCTGCAGGAAGGCCGCCGACCCTCGGCTTCCGCTGTCATCAGCTAGATCCGCCCATTTTCCGTCGGAATCCGATGTTTCCAGGCCGATGGCTCCAAACACTCGCTCCTCCAACGACCCTGCTCCAGATACCACCTCCGAAGCCCTTAGCCTCTGCTTTGAGGCTCAAGAGCAACTCGTCGCCTCCATGCATGTCTCCCTCCTTGCCCTCCACTCCAAGATCAACTCCCTCTGGGCATCCGCCGCCGGCGTTTCTGCCGCATCCGGCTCCGGTTCACCCGCAGACGGTGGCTCTCTCCTTGGCGTCGGGCCGCTGTCCATTCCTTCAGGGACCACTCATCTGCCCATTCCTGGATGGTTCTCCCTCTACCTCGACATTCCCTCCTTTGTCGGCGTTGATCGGATGGGTTGGATCGCTAAGGCGGAGCAATATTTCGACCTCAACTATACAACAGAGCATGACTAAGTGTCTACGACTGCGGTGGGCCTGGACGGCTCGGCCCTCCACTGGGCTCGGTGGCTCCGCTAGTCCAATCCATGCCTCTCCTGGCCTGAGCTCAAGCAAGAAATGATCTGGCGGTATAACACGCGCTCCTTCGACTCCTCCGCTATCGAGCATCTTTGCGACGTCCATCAGACAGCCGACCTGGACGACTATGTTGATGAGTTTGCCGCCCTGGTCTTCCACGTCCTCGGGCTACCACCCGATCATTACTTGGACTTCTTCATGCAGGGTCTGCTGCTCATATCCGCTCTCGTCTTCACACACACCACCCCCGTACAGTCTCCGACGCCATGGACTTGGCGCATCTGGTGGAAGCCAACCTCCTTCCACAGTCACCCGCTTCTATGGCCGACCTCCCCCAGCCTCATCCGCCTTGGAGACCACTAGCCACAGCTCCACCGCGCCCGCCGCCTTGAGGAAACCGTCCGGGTTGCCCAACCGCTCCTCAGCGCATCTCAAATAATGATTACAATGAGCTTCACAGTAAGGGTCTCTATTTTCGGTGCCGCTAACCCTACTCCCCCAACAACGAGTGCTCTGTGAAGAAGTTCCACGCCATCATCGGCAACGTCGACCCTAAGGTTACCCTGAGCGACTTTGAGGCCTTGGAGCTCCCAGCGGTGGATACGCCTCTCGACCCTACCGCAGTTACGTTTCACCGCCTGGAGTTATTGTGTGCCTCGACGGGCAGGATCTCCAGCCAGCAAACCATGCTACTTTCATACACGTTGCGGGAATTCCTGATCATCATCATGGTGGACAGCGACGCAAGCCACCAACTCATCTCTGAGCGTCTGGTGCAGCAACTCCGTCTTCCCTTGGTTCCCTCTCCGGATGTTGCGGTCCACCTGGGCGATGGGCACTGCCGCCCGAATCAGGGCCATTTCATCGTCGTGTCTCTCTATGTGGGGTCCTGTTCCGTGACCGCAGACTTCTACGCATTCAGCCTAGGCGGTATCAACGCCATTTTGGGGTGGCTTGGCTCCGCACGCTCGGCGATGTATGCGTCAACTGGGCGACTATGACTATGCACCTCGACGGCGACCCCTCTCCGATCTCTCTTTGCACGAGACAGCGGACCACGAACATCGGCCTCCCCGCGGGGCGGTGGGCCTTCTCGGTCCGTCTGACGTGCCTTTTCCTTCTCCGATGGACCACCCAGAGCTTTCCACTGCGCTCTCCAACGTTATCCAGCCCTCGACAGGATTACCACCAGCCCGGCCTCCCAACTACGCCAATTCCCTCCAGCCTAGGACCACAACAGTCTCGGCACAGGCGTTCTGCTCTGACCATGGGCGACAAGATGAGCTTGAGCCTCTAGAGCAGGGAATGTTGATGGGGGACCTTACCCGTTCTGGTGCAAGCTCATTTTCCAGACGGTGGCATTGTTACGGTTGCGCATGCCGACGGGACACGCACACGTCGAAAAGAGACGTTGTAGCGAGTCTGCACGCGGAGGGAGTCGATGACGGGTCCATTTGGAGGAGAGACCGAAGACGCGCCGCCGACATGATTATTTTATTTCATTTGTATTTTGTTATCTTGTATTGTGTTTGTGTACGATTTTATTTTACTCGCATTTGTTATTCGCACCCCGCGACTATAAGGGGTGTAAAGAGAGATCTCAAAGCTTGTATATACTTCTTGAATGAATAGTTACAAGTATGAATACACTTATATAAGAGAAGAATGAGGAGAGAAATCCTAATACAAGATGTGGGACTAATACAAGGAGAGAGAAATGAAGAGAAAAACATGGGTCCTTCATTGGGCTTTTCTAACACTCCCCCGCAAGCTGGAGCGTACAAGTCGTAGGCACCAAGCTTGGATAAAAACTGATAGTATAGCGGCCTGGAGAGAGCTTTCGTCAGGATGTCCGCAACTTGGTCTGTAGCAGGAACATGCTCCAAATCTATCTTCTTTGACTGTACCTTTTCCCGGATAAAGTGACAGTCAAATTCGATATGCTTTATGCGTTCGTGGAAAATTGGATTCTTGGCAATATGAATTGCAGCCTGACTGTCACAAAATAAGGTTGCCGTAGATGAGAGACGAACACCCAAGTCTCCCAGAAGGCTCTCAAGCCAGGTCAGCTCGGAAACAACAGCAGTCATAGCCCGGTACTCGGCTTCAGCAGAAGAACGCGCAACCACAGTCTGTTTCTTGCTACGCCAAGTTATGAGATGTCCACCAAAGTAAGTACAGAACCCAGTTGTGGAGCGCCTATCATCAATAGATCCAGCATATTCAGCGTTAGAATACGCGACAAGAGATAGAGATGTGGATGGCTTATACACAAGTCCTTGTCCGGGGGCGATCTTGAGATATCGAAGGATGCGCTCGACAGCTTGAAGATGAGATGTCCGAGGAGCGTGCATGAACCGACTCACAACTCCCACAACAAACAAGATGTCCGGTCGAGTTACCGTAAGGTAGATCAGCTTCCCAACCAGGCGTCTGTAATATTCCGGATTTGTAAGCAGCTTGTCAGAGTTAGAGCTATGGGCCGAGAGCTTGTGATTGGCGTCTATAGGAGTCTCCGCAGGTTTGCACCCAGAATAACCGGCATCATGAAGGAGGTCCATACAGTACTTCCTTTGAGATAACACAAGACCATCAGAGCATCGTGCAACCTCGAGCCCAAGAAAATACCGAAGGTTGCCCAGATCTTTGGTCTGAAAGGCGGAATTTAACTGTTCATTGATCTGTTGTATTCCTGTCGTGTCGTTGTCAGTAATCAGGATATCGTCAACGTAGACCAGAAGAATCACAGTCCCGGTTGACCGGTGTCGGGTGAAAAGAGAAAAATCAGCCGAGCTCCGAGTGAAGCCACTAGCACATACAACCTTACTGGATTTTTCAAACCACGCGCGCGGGGACTGTTTGAGACCATAAATGGATTTCCGAAGGTGACATACCAGAGACTCCCCCGTGGTCTCAAACCCGGGAGGTTGCTGCATATAAACTGTCTCCTGTAGATTGTCGTTGAGGAAGACATTCTTAATATTCAGCTGATAAAGTGGCTAGTGACGATGAACAACCAAGGAGAGAAGAACGCAGACCGTGTTCAATTTGGCCACGGGAGAGAAGGTTTCCTCGTAATCAAGGTCATGTTGCCGAGTAAAGCCCTGTGCCACGAGGCGGGCCTTCAGACGTTCAACAGTGTCATCCGCCGCATGTTTAATAACAAAGACTCATTTGCAGCTAACGGAGGCGTGGCCTGCAGGAAGAGAAACCAGATCCTAGGTCTGGTTAGCCCAGAGAGCCCGCATTTCATCGTTCATGGCTGCCCGCCACCCTGGGTGTTGAAGCGCCTCCTGCACAGTGTTAGGAATAGAAATAGAGGAAAGAGAGGTGGCAAATGCGTAGAGAGGCGGCGTCAGCCGATGGAGAGAGACGTAGTTGGCCAAGGGTGAGCTGTAGAGATGGGAGCTGAATCTGCCATAGCCGAGGTATCGCTGGTAGCGGGGAGCTGGTGCACGGGAGCATCCTTGGATGGACGACGAGAGTAGACACGGATAAGGGGTGGAGAAACCCGAGGAGGGGCGTTGTGAGAGGAGGAAGAAGACGACAGAGAAGATGACGTGACCGGTACGACAGGCTGGGGAAGAGGAGCAGAAGACGAGGTGGGGCAAGGTAAGTGGAAAGGCCGGTTTTCGCAGAAGGTGACATCCGCAGAAACGACCAGCTTGCCGTCAGAAGGAGAGTAGCAGACATACCCCTTTTGAGTCCGGGGGTAGCCAACAAACATATACTTGGCGGCCCGAGGAGCAAGTTTGTCGGAAGGAGGGCCAAGAAGGTAGACATAGCAAACACACCCGAAGATCCGCGGTGTGAGAGAGGTGAGATAGGTGGAGGGATAAAGGAGTTGGATTGGTGAGACAAAATTAAGCACAGACGAGGGAAGGCAGTTGATGAGATGACAAGCTGTGGAGATAGCAAAATTCCAATATTCGATTGGAACCTCCATTTAGAACATAAGGGAGTGTGCAACATCGAGAAATGACGATTTTTTTGTTCCGCCACCCCGTTTTGCTGAGGGGTATACGCACATGAAGTTTGATGGATGACACCAAACTCGGTGCAGAGATTGGAGAAGGTGCGACCCGTATACTCGCGAGCATTATCAGTGCGAATGACTTTGAGGGGGGGTGGCGAACTGCGTACGCATCTCAATTAAAAAAGCGCGAAACACAGAGGTAAGTTCAGTTTGATCATGTAGTAAATAGAGCCACGTGGTACGCGAGTAATCGTCAATAAACGTGACAAAATAGCGAAAGCCAAAAATACTGGAGACTCTATAAGAACCCCATACATCAGAATGAACTAAAGATAAAGGAGTACTACTCCTGGTACAGGCAGGGGGGAAGGAAGAACGATGTTGTTTGTCGTAGATACAAAATTCACAAGAGAACTCCCGCAGAGGAACATCGGGAAGAGCCCGCTTGAGAATCGGAAGGGGAGCATGCCCAAGGCGGCGATGCCAATCAACAGTGGAGACGACGGAGAGAAGAGTGGGTGGGATATCCAAGATATACAACCCATTCAACAGCTGCCACTTACCAATGGTACTCCGGGTGTGGCGATCCTGCATAAGAAAAGAAGAAGGTGAAAAGGTAATGCAACAATCAAGGTCGTGTGTGAGACGACTAACAGACAATAAAATGAAAGGAGACCCCAGAACGTGAAGAACCGAGAAAGGTTCGGCGTAAGCTGAAGAGCAGCGGTGCCAGAGACTAGGGTGTCACCGTTTGCCACAGTGATGCAAAGAGGATGAGGCTTCCGTAGGTACTCTGTGGGCTTCTGGGAGGTAATATGATGAGTAGCGCCGGAATCAACGATCCAACAAGGACTACGAGAAAGACAGGTTATAACTTCCACAGAAAAGGACGCAACGGAGCCGGAGGAGCGGCTGAGGCACCCTGAAGCTGTTAGAGTTGTGTGCGGAGCTCATCAATGTCTTGGCGGGTAGTGGAGGCCGGATCAGGGGCAGAAGACCAGCAGAGGTAGTAGCAGTAAGGTGAGGAGGTAAACCATGCTTGCGGTAACAGGTAGCTTCAAGATGATTATCCCGGCCACAGTAGGTGCATTTCATAGAAGAGCGACCACCAAGTCCTTGTCCCCGAGACGGGGGTCGGCCCCCCCGAGTGGAAGATCCACGAGTAGGAGGGGTCGAAAGGAGAGGCTGCTGAAGAAGAGCCGGGGCAAAACCAGGAGGAGCCTCGGAGGGAGGCGTGACTTTTAGCAGCATGGAGCAGACATCAGACAGTGAAGGAGTTGCGGCGGATGATAGAATCTGGGCCCGAACACTATGCAAGTGGGGAGTAACTCGGGACATCATCATGACGATCGCGACAGCTTCTTTCTGGTTCCGTTGAGTGACTAGATCGATAGTAGGAGGCTGATGTTGAATCCAAGCCTCGGCCAAACTCTTGGCTTTAGCCACGAAGGAGAGCATATCGACAGGAGCACCCGGGGTAAGATTCTGAAGATCGGAAATGATATCATATATGTGTTGTAGGCTGTCATGGCCAGAGTAAAAAGAGTGAAGCTCCTCCCACATGGTCTTAGCCGTGTCATGATACATGGTCATCCTGTAGGGCTCGGGGTCCATAGAGTTTAGAAGCCAGGACTGGACCCGACCATCATCGCGAAGCCAGTCATCGGAGGGAGCAGTCGGAGTAGCGCGGGTCAAGTGGTGAAGAAGACCCTTCGTCTGCAGAACACGACGAACCGAGTGAACCCACTCAACGAAATTCCTTTTTCCAGTTAGAGAGATAGTAGTAATCCGTAACTCGTCACGGAGTTCGGAAGCCGTGGCAGCTGCACGGGCTGGTGGAGCAGAAGTAGCAGCGGAAGTATCGGAAGTCATGCGCGGCCAGCAGAAGAGATCGGGCGGTTAGAATAGGTAGTCGCACGGTCTCGGCGGACACACCAGCGACCAGGAGATCGCGACTAGTAGAAGGAGGCCGAAGTGAGAGGGAGAAGTCGGCAGAGAAGATAGCCGCACGGTCCCAGTGGGTACACCAGCGACAAGCGAGGTCGCGACCAGGATGCGGCTAGGAACAGAGAGGAGAGCGCTAGCGACAAGGCAGGCCGCAGGCGAGCAGCGAGCAGAAAAGCCAGCTGCGGGTAGGCGAGGGCGCATCGAGCAGAAGAGGCAGGGCGCAGCGAGCAGGAGAGGCAGGTCGCGGCGAGCAGGAGAGGCAGGTCGCGGCGAGCAGGAGAGGCAGGTCGCGGAGAGCAGGAGAGGCAGGTCGCGGCGAGCAAGAGAGGCAGGTCGCGGCGAGCAGGAGAGGCAGGTCGCGGCGAGCAGGAGAGGCAGGTCGCGGCGAGCAGGAGAGGCAGGTCGCGGCGAGCAGGAGAGACAGGTCGCGGCGAGCAGGAGAGACAGGTCGCGGCGAGCAGGAGAGGCAGGTGGCAGCGAGCAGGAAAGGCAGGTCGCGGCGAGCAGGCGAGGCGGATCGTGGCGAGCAGGCGAGGCAGTTCGCGGCGAGCAGCGAGCAGCGAGCGAGCAGGAAGAGGGAGCAGCGAGCAGTCTTGCACGATAAGCCCGCACGGTGTACAGGAGAGGCCGCAGTGGATAGAAAGAGTCCGCGCGGGAAGAGAAGGTATAGGGGAAGGTGGACCCACATGAGAGAGGATTATAAAAGGAGAGGTGGTAGGAAGGAGGAGGTGGAAGCCACGAGAGAAGCAGAGTTGGAGGCGGTTAGAAAAGAAGCAGATCGCAAGAGGCCGCGACTAAGGGAAAGCCGCGCGGACAGCCAAGGAAGAGAGGTAGCTAAAAAATGGTTAGGCCGAATACCCAAGGAGGAGACCGGTTGCCTCTGATACCATGTAAAGAGAGATCTCAAAGCTTGTATATACTTCTTGAATGAATAGTTACAAGTATAAATACACTTATATAGGAGAAGAATGAGGAGAGAAATCCTAATACAAGATGTGGGACTAATACAAGGAGAGAGAAAGGAGGAGAAAAACATGGGCCCTTAATTGGGCTTTTCTAACAAGGGGGGTGTTGTACTCTTTTTTCATTATGCAAGGATGAATGGAATTTAGAACTGCTCCCTAAGGTTTTTCTCTCAACCCTAATCCCTCTCTTCTCCCTCACCTCTGCCGGCCCTTCTCCTCGCCAGATTCCTCGTCGGGATCGTATCATCTACAGTAAGAAATACATGCATATACTATTTATTTATATTTAATAAATTCATTCATGGAAGTGCAATCCAAAATAAAATTTTGAAAATTAATTGAGAGAGAAGATTTTGGGAAATTGTATGGACTACAGAATAATATTTAAAATGGATTCCGAAGAATTTGATTTTGACTTGAGGAATTCAGATCTGCAGAGACATGCTGAACGACCCAAGTATTTAGATTCATTCCAACCAACGATGCATCTACATCCTCAAGTAGGTTAGATGTGTTGTTAACATGTGATCCATCTACATCCTCAAGTAATGAATGCTTCTAGAACTTAACATTTACATTTTTTTAAACTTTGCAAATATTTCTGGTTATAGGAAACATTTTTTACTTAGTAAAACAGTAATGGACATGGCAAGTTCAAAAAATTGACATGATTTATCATACTGTTCTATCTGTTGCAATACGAAATGTTCCAGGAATAGACACACCTCCACCACCTCCCATAGTGATACCATCCAAAATAGCTACCTACAAGCAGTAAAATAAAGATTAATTAACTCTTTAGACTAACTAGTATTGAACGAGATTAAAGCAGACAGCTAAATCATAAGCTAATAAATGATATAATTGAATTTACCAGCGTAAATAAAAAGCCAAAGTAGTACAGTTAGATGATAAGAAAGAAAGTATGTTCATGACTTAGGCTAGGTCATTATCTAAAATTAGTGCAAGGGGCTATGTCATTCTCTTAAATTCATTACCTCAACGAGGATGAAAATAACCCTTGGGTTTTCAATTGAGGACATTGTATTAACCATACAATATACTAAAGGAGAAGGGCACAATGACCATGCATGAAATATATGGCTCTAATAAAAACAACCTTAATGGAACAACAACGTGACCGAGAATCTACTTAAAGCCCATAAAATTAAATAACTTGAAGCATATTGAATTGGTTTATTACAACAACAACAATCAAGCCTTTATCCCGCCATAGAGGGGTCGGCTATATGGATCCTTTGTCACCATTGTGCCCTATCCTTTGTCAACATAATAACAGAGTCATTCGTCCCTCTTGCACTGCTAAATTTTGGCTTCATATACTCTGCCTTTGCCCTGTTTAACGTGAAACTCTTTTCTAAAGTGTCCCGCCATGATTCAAGTTTTGCGTTTACACCCTCTCGCATCTCATCAACCAAAACAATATCAACCGCAAACAATAAACACCAAGGTATTGCTTATTGGATATGTCAGGTGAGCTCATGTAAAGATGAAGGGTAAAGAAATAGAGGCTTAAAGCTGACCCTTGATATAAGCAAAAAGTGATAGAGAATTCTTGTGTTAATCCTCCGGATGTCCTCACCCTCGTCACTGAATTTGTATACATATCTTTGATTGTGTCAATGTACGATACATTTATACATTTCTTTTCTAAGACTCTCCATAAGACCTCTCTTGGAACCCTATCATAAGCCTTCTCAAGGTCGATAAACAACATATGCAATTCTTGTTATCTTTCCTAACAGTTGTCAATGAGCCTGCTCAAGAGATGTATAGCTTCCATGATCGATCGCCCTGACATAAATCCAAATTAGTTCTCTGAGATACTAGTCTCTCGTCTAACACTTCTTTTATTACTCGTTCTCATAATTTCATGACATGACTCATTAATTTAATTCTTCTGTAATTGACACAATTTTGTATATCTCTTTTGTTCATATACAAATATATCAAAATACTTTTTCTTCATTGGTCCGACATCCTCTTTGTCTTCAGTATCTTATTGAAGATGCATGTAAGCCACAAAATTTCTTCTTTCCCCGGGCATTTCAATACTTCGATGGGTATACCGTCTGACCCAACCATCTTCCTATTTTTCATCATCTTTAGAGCATCATTTACCTTTGATAATGGAATTTTACAATAAAATATTATGTTCAGATACTCCGATTTATTTAATTCTTCCAAGCTCAGTTCATTGTCTTTTGCTTCATTGTAGAGTTGATAAAATTTTTTTTACATTGCACTTTAATAGCCACATCATCTGTCAAAATCAAATCTGTTTCATCTTTTATGCATTTAACTTACCTTAAATCTCGTCTTCCTCTCTTTAGCTCGAGTTGATTAAAGTATCTTTTCTATCGCTCTTTAATAATGGTACAGCAGAATGGGGCATGGCCCAATCCAAATACCTCATTTTCCAGTATACTTTCATCTGTATAATAATTCATTTTTATGTGAATCATGCAAGATTGCTAAACATAGCAATAACACTTAATCTAGCAGTGGAACACTGACTTGTTTTGATACATTTTACTTTGATGATGAGACCACATATGTAGTTTCTACCGCTCGATTTAAGTATTGTGTTTCCTCTGTAGATGATTTCTCTAGATCCACATGGTTGTACCTTGTGAAACACCGAAGTGAGGTGTTGTATGATATTTAGTTTTTTTATTATCTTTCTGAAAATTTATATTTGACATAAGGATTAAAGTTTTTATCTCTGACCTTTGGGGAAATATACACTCATGGAGTAATTTTAAGTCATCCTAGTAGATAAGGGGGTTATTTTCCAAAGTTTTTGCTTCATAACCTACAAAAAAACAAAGTTGTCGAAAGTTAAAAACTAGCATGTTTTGAATACAAAACGGGCATTCTCCATAAGATGAATGTGGGATTGTAGGATTTCTGAAAGTAAGAACGTTAACATGTTTTGAATACAATTGAAGCAGTCTCCAAAAGATTAATATATCAAAGAGAATGTGGAACCAAGAAATTTTGACAGCTACATACCTCATCAAGTGACTGCCCAGTGCCCACCCCCACCAACAGAGCGAGATGCCCACTTCAAGTTCTTATACCTGATGTTCCATTGTCCATCCTATCAATCAAATGTTCGGATGTTCTACTTAACCTCATATCTTGGGTCATACTCATGATAAGTTGGGTCAACAAACCGTGAACATATGTTTCTAGGATATTCTACCAACCAAAAAGAGGCACAAGTGCTACAATCTTCAACTAAATTAATAACTGGTATCCAAGGATATTATTCTCTTTAAACATGTGTCATTCACCTAGTCCTTCCTACCACATCACCTAGTCCTTCCTACCACATCAAATGCACTCCGCTTCCTTTACCCACCATGAGTTGTGACACTAACCTCCTATTATACAAAAAACACACATGCCCAATGAACGTTTCATTCCCCTTTTTGTTGCTTCTAGAAAGCTCTAAAGAATATATATATATACATATATATGGTTATTTAGCAGGACCTCCCCTCTAAGTTTGCATAATTACAATGTGCACCCCCTCTAACTTTCAAAATCACAAAAACCTCCCCTCAATAGTTACATTTCATAACATTCATGCACAAAAGTATCCCATTCATGTAAATCTTCAGGGGAGTCTTTTGTGCATACATGTTATGAAATGTGAATGGGGTAATTGTAATTTCAAAAATTAGAGGGGTGCAAGATGTAATTACGCAAACTACGAGGGGAGGTTCCAATAAATAATCCTATATATATGTATATAGACACACACACACAAATGAGAGTGCACGGGGGCCCCCCGTGCCCCGCACGACAGTACTTCGCCCGCCCGCGGCGGGCTTCGCCTGGGCTTATTTAAAATCATTGTGTTTTTTTTTAAAAAAAATTTGTAATTAATTTTCTTTTACTTTTTTTTTTCTTATTTTTTTAGGGAAAAACAAATATTTTATTATTATTTTTAAACTATTTTTTTTTAAAATGTAATTATTTTATTTTTTAGAAATATATATATATATATATATTTAATTATTTTGTTTCTTTAAATATAAAAATATAAAAACTAAAGCCTAGTGGACGGCGAACCTGCCGGTGGGCGCTGCCGGAGCACAAAAAAAAGAGGGGTGGTGGCAGGATCGGGAGAGGCACGGGAGTTTGGTGAGAGTTTTGAGGGATTTTCACTATTCGCGGACCCTCTCCCTTTGGGTCCAATGCCTGAGAATCTACCAATGGGCCTCAGGTGTTACACCGTGAAATCGCAACGATCGGCGATACATCTTTGTATATAGTGTGTGTGTGTGGCTGACTTTCGCCACTCCAGGACTCATGGATACTAAGGATTCACCGGTCTCGTTTGTCCCTCTACCTAGTAGTTGGAGTGGTCCTACTCGAAATCTTATTAATGGTTGTGTGGGACATGATCATAATCGTGCCTCTATTTCTTACATTGATATTTCAAACAATATTTCATGAGCTCGCTTACACCCTCAAATAGAAGGATGATATGAATTCTAAAATGATTGTTTTAGGTAGCTGTTATGGGCCAAAGAGTTAGTTATCTAATTTGTGTCTTTATTATTATTAATTAATCTAGTTTATGTTCTCATTAAGAATAGTCTAGTAGCCTATTTAAAGGCAAGCAGGATTTAGATGAAAGTATAAAAGTATTTCTAATTTTGGTAGCTCTCTCATCCCAAAAACGGCCCGCCGAGAAAGCCGCGGTTCCAGCTCCGAGTATCCCCTCCGCCTCCAACCACAACTCCGGCGAGCACATAACTTGGTATCAGAGGGATTACTTCCTCCACATGCAAACCCTAGGCCCATTTTTCGACGAGATGCGAACCACCCGTCACAATAGCCGAAACTACCTTTCTGCGGCTTTCAGCCAACGGGACCCGTCGATTCCTCATCTTTCTGAGGTGGACAGCGTATTACGAGCATCCTATGTCGTTGATGCTCGTCTCTGCACCGACACCGCTTCACGCGATCGACTCCTCTAGCAAGCTCATTCCCATCCAGCGACGAATAACACGGATGCCTTCGACATCCCAAAATAGCACCGGTCTCGCCTACGCCTTCGACATTCCAGAACGAGCCGCCCGTCTTCCAGCCGGGCACGTCTACACGCGTGTTTTCCTTTCGAGCCCGTCTCTTCAAGTCGGTCTCGCCTGCACGCTCGTAGCAGCCTCCAGTGCTTTGTTGCAGCGCTTCAACCTGTCCTCCTCGAGCAGCAACCAAAAACAGCACAGTGCCTCCTCGAACCCCCTAATATAAAAAGAAGGGTTTTCTTTTTGTGCCTCATTGATGCGCAAAATCGCGACTATAAATGACAAAGGCAAGTGTACCTTATGAATATAGTATAAGATTAATATAAATCAAGGTCGTATTAGACTCGGGTCTGCTGATTTCTACTTCGAGTGAATTATTATTATCTTATCGATAAATAATTTGAGGGTGGAAAAAGAGAAATAACTAAAAAAGTAAAGCATTCGATCAAGAATCTATCTTAAGGAAAAAACAATTAAAATAATTAAAACTCACAGACTTGAAGAAAAGAAAACTTGACCGTGGAGATTCTGGAGATATGAAAGTACCTCTCTCGAGGACTACACCCAACTAAGCTTAACAAATATTGATCGAACTCTCGTTCGAAACAATAACTTAAAATTTGTCTTATCAAGGTGAATCCCACTATAGGATTTGATTCCTATTCGGAGGATTTTCGTTGTCCTCTTTCGAGAATTGAGATCAACTCCTTTTATTCTCGAGTAATCAATTCGTACTCATATACAAAAACAAAATCATGTACAGACATATGCGATTAATTTGAGAATAAATCAAAAGTTTCATGCTCAAAACCTTCAAGAAATAATTATAAAAACAACGTTCCAAAAGATATCATCCGATCAAATTGCTAAAAGAAATTAGCTAGACATGATTCAGAATAAAGAAGATGAGAGGAGTAGAAGAAAAAAGGCAAATGCCGAGATGTCGTACATCGACGGCCGGTGCTCTTTTGACAGGGGAATCGACTGCGGAGCAGAGGAGGGGGTTGGTGTCGCAGAGGAATGTTGGGGGAGGCATGGCAAATGAGCTCTCGCATGGTGTAAGAGGAAGCCATGGTGGAGACGACTTAGGGAAGGGAACCTCATGGGGGGTTGCAGAAACCTGTCCGTCGATCGCGGGGAGACGATCAACTTTGGCGTGGAGAGAGGCGGATGTGGCCAGGATTTGTGCTGCTAGGGCAGAGAAATCCAGCCGGGGTTGGTGTCTAGCGACGACAAGAACAGCTGCCCGACAGCGGCAGTCGGCAGATTGGGCGGCGACCATGGTGCGAGGGCCGTAGGCTGGGGATGATGCTGGCGAATGGCGATGTCCGTGGCGGCATGACAGGTCAGCAGAGCGGAGCAGAGGCCCGGGGCGGCGACCATCCTGCAGCAGAAACGAAAAGGGGGAGCAAATCCGGCAAACAGAAGCCTCTACGGCACGACGATGGCCAGTCGACGCTTGGAGAGGAGCAGGACCCGGCACAGAGAGGTGGACGCTGGCGAAAAATCGGGGCAGTGTCTTCCTGTGGATGTGCTGCGTCGATCAGCGTCGTGCGGCCCTGGTCGCGATCTGAAGGAAACAAGCGAGCAGTACGCGCAAAGTGGAAGCAGCGTCGACAGTGGTTGGACACGCGCGAGGGCGGCAGATCAGCAACCCGATGGAGTGGGAAGAGCCGTACACGAGCTGAAATCGCCGATCTGGTGGGGATTAGGCAGACCCTGCGGCGTGTCTGCGTCAAAGCGGACTCGATTCCGTGTATGTATGGACGACCAGGCGCGGAAACGTCGGGATGGCCCTGGCCCTGGCCCTGGCGCGAAAGACGTGTGGCGGTGGTAGGTGGGCGGGGACGGAAGGCCCAATGCGGTAACAACGAGATCGGTGCAGAAACGGCGAGTTTGACGCAGGACTGGTTGAAACGGCCATGTAGCCATACAAAAATGAATGGATTGACGTCGGACGGACGATCTTGAGCACCGGCGGTGAAATGGCGGGCGATCCGACAGGTCAGACCAATTGTTACGATCACAGATAAATTCGAGGAGGAATCCGGCAAGGGGAAGGGGCCGACGGAGGTGAGGGAGAGACGAAACCTTAGAAGGGAGGAGGTGAGGACTAGATAGAGAGAGGGAAAGTTAGAGGGAGATAGAGAATTTCACTATATTTCTTCCAAAACCATTACAAGACCATCAAAGCCCTATATATAGGCGTCAATGACATAATTGTAAATAACACAAACATAAACAAATATTAAAACAGTTAAACGCAACGACGCGACTCGATACAACCGACTCGACACAATCCGACTTCATATTTAAATAATAAAAATGCAAGATAATTGATGGCGGATCCAATGCAAGATAACTGGTGGCGAATCCGTAACACAGGTATTATGAGCTAATTTATGATTGCTCCCAAGCTTTATCACTATGAGGTTATGAGCTAATTTATGATTGCTCCCAAGCTTTATCACTATGAGGTTATGAGCTAATTCATGATTGCTCCCGAGCTTTATCACTATGAGATCGATTTGATAATACTTCAGTATCAAAAGGCGGCACCAGGGAAAGGATTTTGTATTAAAATAAAGACCACCTGAATATTTTGGGAAATTAGAATGCAGATTGGGCGTAGTCAACTTAATTGGAAATACACTATTGACTATCGCATGTTTATGTAGAAATTTAAGGTCCTATAAATGAATTAAAGGGAAATTGTTTGCTCACTCATCTATTGAGGTTGTGTACAAGAAAATGAAGGCAGACAGCATATGAGTTGATGCGGCTCAAATTTATTCTTGGAGAAGTTAGGTGTGAGATTTTGGATTTATCCGTGGAGAAGTTAGGTGCGAGATTTTGGAGGCTGCGCCTCTCCATTTGGACAATCAGTCAGCCATCCACATATCCTTAGATTTGGTGTTCCATAAAAAGTCTTAAGTACATAGCAGTTCATTGTCACTTAATAATGAGCCAAAGTTATTTCTATATACCTATCATCCCATGGAGGAAGAAACCGGCAAATTTGTTCGTCAGGCGTTGGAAGAAAGGATTCTTCAAGAAAATACTTCCAAGTAGGGTCTTATTAACATCTAGGAGTTTAGCATGTAGAACTGTTAAATACCAAGATAAAGATGTAGCTATGGATTACGAGGGCATTCAAACCATGTAACTAAGACTATTGTATTGGACTCATGGACAATATTTGATGGGTATGGAGCCTAAAACTAAAAAACAAGCACCACAAAATCACTATGTGCCTAGCAGACGTGTTAAACATTGCTCAAAAGAACGAAAAATAACTTGATAAAATTAGGCTATTTTTGGCTCCTTCATTTCGCTCCTCCCCCTCTTTCTTCTACTTATTTGGTGTGTATATTGATTTAGGCTCTGTCTGAGGGGACTTATTTTCAGCGGTCAAGCGGTTACGACCGCATGTACCGGGCCTTAATTAAGGTCCGGTACATGCGGTCGTAACCGCTTGACCGCTGAAAATAAGTCCCCCCAAACGGAACCTTAGTTTGTTGGTTTGATAGTTTTTAATCTTTACTCCTCAACACTATGAACTATAAAGAACATTGATTGGAATGGCAACTCCTGGGACAGTAACCCTAAACCTTGCTCCAAATATGATGGCTTTGATAATTTTGGACAGGTCCATTTACAACAATTATACAATTGAACCATGTTCAGAAATCAAAAGGGTTCTGCATCTGAATTCAGTACATGGTGATTGCAACTATAAAAAGAATGTGTATAACTAATGATCAGTACACTCATCCTAAAAAGTTCTGCCACGCAAGAAAAGCTATAAAGTAATAGTACATTTTGCACTATCAAGCCATTTCTAAAGGGTAATAAATTTATTAGATTACACATGTAGAACATAAGGTCACAGCCTACAGAAATGTAAAAATTACATAACTAGCTTCATAAACTGCAATACTGAAAGCAGCATACTTCTCAATGCACGGATCAAAGATACCATGAGATAACAGTAACTTCAAGGACTCAGCATTGTGTAATGATTGGCAAAGATCAAATTACTTGTCAATGAAATTACATGTCAATAGATAAAAATAAATTTACAACTTGATACAAATATCAAACTTCAATGAAAATAATGTTAAGAAATGAACTCACATGTGGCTTCAAATAGGTGCCTAATATGTAGATAAACATATACAAGTTCCTGAAAAAATCCTTGCAATCTTCCACCTTTCCTGCATAAGTTTAGTTCCAAAAGCAACAGAACCAATAAAAATAAACATAGTGCAACAAACATTGAGAACAAAAACATTTGAGTGGTCAACACAGCTTGTAAATAACATAAACCACCGTTCAAACATCACTCAGTGCAGTGCATGAAGAAAAGAAAAAGACCATGATAACATTGACATGCAAAAGCTTTAGACGTTGTGATGGGATCAAGAATTGAGGGCGGGTCAACACTTAGTGGAGCCCGTGTGAGTCAACCACATATGCAGGGGCGGAGATAGAATTGTCGGATAAACGATCAGAGTTGATAGTCGCGTTCAGAGCGACGACATGTTTTATGTATTTTTCATGTTTTCTATTTCTATGCTAGCTTGCAATTCTTATTACACATGTACTTTAATCTCGGACTCCAAGTAGTTATGGCATCCCTTTAGTGTCCTTTAGGCTATTCAGGACGCTTAACCTACCCTTACGTTAGATTGGTATCAGAGCCCAGCTTCATGCATAGTCTAGGATATGCATGGTTAGAATCTATAGATCACTCATGACATATCATAGTAGTCGTCTAGCGTAACGTGGTTATGGTCGGGATTAACGCCATCTAGGTTATGGTCATCAATCTTCTCCTCAATTCGAGGATTCAGAGCTTGTTTATGCCCGACCCTAGAAAACTCCTTATGAGAAGTATTCAATTATGCAAATTATCCTCGTCCGCCCATTCATAAAGGGCCCTTTCATAGAGGTCATGTTGACTTCCCATCACGATCCATTTGTGGTAAGGATTGCTACTCTCATTATGATAATAATTAGGAGTCACATCAAAGATGATATCATATAAAAGAGGATCTCGAGTATAGATTTCAGAGAGCTGCCCCAACTTTTGATGGCTTACCAAGTCTCAAATATTGGTTCGTAGAAATGGAACATTGCCTAAATAGATACGGGAAATTAGGTGAGCACACAATAGATTTGGAAAGACTAGACTCTTTGATCAAGCTAGAGAATATTGGAGTACGATATAGTACTCTTAAGCATAACAATCTTCACCCCGTTACTAGTGGAGTTCATATGTAGCGGAAGTTATGGCAGAAGCTACGAAGCACGCATACACTATTATTAGGTCGTACCAGTACCGGGTACGGGTAAAGTAGTCCTACAAATTCAATTATGATAAAATACTTTTTGGATTGTCTCATGACTTTTGGTTGGAATTTATCTCCACAACATCATCTAGGAAATCTGGAGAGAAATTTGTCAAGAGAAACAAAAAAAAGTCCAAATTTCTCTAAGGCACCGTTCGTTTGGTAGGAAATGGAGTGTAGGAATTGGAATTGGCTCAATTTCGATTCCCACGGGAATTGGAATCGAAGTCTCGAGGATTGGGGGTGGGGAGCTCGCGGATTGGAGGTGGGGAGCTCGCAAGAGAAGAGACGTCGGGATGCTCGCGGGAGAGAAAAGTCGAGACACTCGCGGGACAGAATAGTCGGGACGCTCGCGGGACAGAATAGTCGGGACGCTCGCGGGACAAAATAGTCAGGACACTCGCGGGAGAGGAGAGTCAGGAAGTTCGCGGTAGAAGAGTAGGAATCGTGAAATCTGACCTCGTAGGTCGGTCTTGGAGGGGGCATTTTTCTCATGCACTCAATTTTCATGAGCATTGAAACGAATTCCAATTCCAATGACATTTTGGGTCCGCCGAACACTGGAATTAGAATTGTAAATTTAATTCCAATTCAAATGCTCCAATTCCGTCCTAACGAACAAATTTCTTTTAGTACTTTATTTCAAATACAACTCCTAATGTTTTGTAGCCACTGTTTGCTTTATGTTTCTAGTAGTAACCATCATATAATTACCTTCCCCGAACACAAAATTCGTGATGTATGTTTATTATATTCTTTTTTTTTCATCTTTTTCTTATTACACCAGTTATGTCTCAATCACAATCTCCTACTCATATCATTGGTTTAACTTCTACCTCACCAATAAGTAGATTTATTTCTGATGATGCAAACAAGGATGATAATGTTCCACTCAGGGCATATGTGTCTTTTATCCATAGTAGAGAAGTTGGTGGCAGAAACAAAAAATAGAAATGCATTTTTTGCGAGATTGATTTCAGCGACTCGTATTCTAAGGTAAAGAATCACTGCTAAAAATATCCAGGAATGATATTAGGGTATGTCCAAAGATGACCCAGAAGTATTTAAAAGAGCTTCAAAAAGTGTTTTATATATCAGAATAAAAATGCAAACCAGCTCTCAAGGTAATATCGTTCCTAATGCAAGTCAAATTTCTCAATTAATTAGGGAAAAAAAGAGATTGACCTATTGATATGATTTCTAAAATAAAGCTAGAGATGAGTTGAGGAGCCACATAGCTAAGATGTTCTATCCTGGTGATTTGTCATTTCATCTAGTTAGAAATCAATATTATATTAGTTCATATAAATTTGCTGCTAATCACAATCGCGACGAATTTGTTCATCTTGGTATAATGCTCTAAGAACTATACTTTTGCAAAAAAAATCCAATATCACTAGAATGTTTCAGTCAATTAAAAATGTTTGACCCTAAAAGGAAATCAACTTAGTTAGTGATTTTGGGACAGATGCTCAAGGAAGACATTTGATTTATTTTATGGCAACCTCTGAGGATGGTCTTATTTTTTTAAAAGGCAGTCGATGCATCAGGAGAGTACAAGGATAAACATTATAGTGCAAATTTTATAATTGAAGTCATTAATAAAGTTGGTGTCGAAAACGTTATACAAGTTATCATTAATAATACATCAGTGTGTAAGGCAACAGGAGCAATTGTTGAGGCACAATTCATACATATTTTTGGACACCTTGTATTGTGCACACCTTAAATCAAGTATTAAAAAATATTTGTGAGGCCAATAATACCGATCGTTGTGCAACAATTAGAAAACAATGTGAATGGATAACTCAAGTGGCTAACGAAACCCAATCAATCAAGACTTTCATAATGAATCATCAACACAGGTTGAATATGTACGACTCTTTTGTTTCACTAAAGTTGATTGCAGTTGTTGAAACGCGTTTTGCTTCCACTATAGTGATGTTGAAGAGGTTTACATTTGCGAAGATTAGTTTGCTTAATAATGTTGAAAGTCCTAAATGGACTATATATAGAGCAGATAATGTAGAGAAAGCTCTAGAGGTTAAAAATATCATTTATAGTGACAAATGGTGGGATGATGTGGACAAGATCCTTGATATAACATGAATCATATATGATATGCTTAGGGTTTGTGATACAAACAAACTTAACCTTTATTTGGCATATGATATGTGAGATTCAATGATAGAAAATGTGGATATTGAAATATATAGACACAAAATTACGGACTTGGAAGCTCATTGCCATATTTATAAGACAATTTATAATGCCCTCGTTGATTGATGGACAAAGAGTTGCACATCACTACATTGCATGCCTCATTCTCTTAGTCAAAGGTAATTTTTTTACATATTTGATATTTAACATTTACTATGATTTATTTATGTACTATATGCTTTTATTTGTAGGTATAATAGTCGAGAATGGCTTGATGAAGGACCAAATAGAGTAGCTCCAAATACAGATTAGGAGATTTTATTGGAGAGGAATAAATGCTTAAGAAGAAACTTTCCTTAGTGGTGAAGAGTAGTATAGTAATCAATGAATTCTCTAGGTTCACGGGACTTGGTCAAACTTTTAGTGACCCAAATAGTTTATAGAGTATACCTTCATTATTGCTCAAAGATTGGTGGAGTTACCATGGAACTTCAACACCTAAATTGCAAAAATTTGTTTTGAAGTTTTTAGGTCAACCTACTTCATTGTCCTGTTGTGAGAGAAATTGGAGCACATACTCATTCATTCACTCATTGAAAAAAAACAAAATTCTACCACAACGAGCGAATGATTTGGTGTATGTACATAGTTATCTACGCCTATTATCGAGGAGAAACAAAAAACTACAATCAAGAAAGGAGTAAAATGTGAGATATAGGAGGAGATGCATGGGCAAATCCTTTTGATAGAGTTGGCATGCTTATGATTGTCAACTTGTTTTCAGATGAGCTAGAAATTGAAGATGTCTTGATCTCGAACAATACGGAGGAAGATGAAGAAAATGAGAGATGAACACCGTTAAATTTAAAATGATTAAGAATATTTTTTGTCTGAGAACTTTATGTAATATTGCATTAGTTATGAACTTGTACTTAAATTGATTATTTATACTTCATGTTTTATTTTTTTGAGAATTTATAATTGCATTATGATATATACATATATACTTATTATATTTAATACAATGTATCCCACCGCACTCGCATCCTTGTTTTTAAATTTTGTCGTACTGACGTACTAGATACTTATCGTACCCAGAACTCGTACTCGTGCTTACTAGGCCAAAAGTATCTTTCGACTTCTTACAAGAGTCTCATCAAACGACTACTTTACCTACAACAAAGATATATGTTTGTTATCGATTATATGGTTAGCTTTGAAGAGTTGGTAATGTAGAGTGACATTTAAGGGGAGCCTGTTGCGGTCACTTCCCAATTTCGATTTGCAAATCAATTCGAGATATATATTGAGTTGACACATCACCGCTCAAAGTCTGTCGAGCAGACATTTAAGCTTGCCCTCAATTACGAGCAATCTTTGAGATCCTGTAGAACTAGTCAAGTATACTCACACCCCAACTGGCCCATCATAAGGAGTCCTCCCCAGTCCAAGGCCACCATCGTTCACACTCGTGTTCCCATGGACATGAAAGATGGGACACCGAATATAGAGCTATCTCACTCCATTGAGGTTTAGTGTCCGATGAGTGGTCCACTATTGGAGTCTAACTCAGACATTATGGCTCTGATAGAGAGTGAATATGAGCATCCCAGTGATCATATGTGGTATGCCCTTCCCCTATCTTTTACACAGACCTAATTATTGATCAGTCGCAGACTCATCTTTGAGTACAAACTCGTCAGAGTAACTCCACATTGCAGCGATTAGTCGTGTCTGGAGTAAGAGTCGAGAGCTTAGTATTGACCTTGTAATGATTATCTCACCAATTTTCGAGACAATCCCTATATATCAAGAACCTATTTCAGTCATCAACGCATCTATGATGAATTTTATTATACCCCTCCCGGTGAGCCACCTGACGAGTTTCCCTTCGTGAAGGCATTTGATACATCATAGAGTAGTATACGACTATCGATGTCTCAGACAATCTTATGAGTATTCATCGCACACTCAGCGAGTATTTCTACATTCTACCTAGAGGACCTCATGATAAACCACTCCTCATTCGAGGCATACTCATCATTAGTTAGTCATTCAAAATTGAGAGTGTTCATGATGACTCAAGGATCGATTTTACCATTACCAACACTTTAGAAAACACTATGTTCTCATATCTAATTGTCGATGTAATGGGTGATTATCTAAGTGATCATCACACTCGCGATAAAATTTTCTATACCCCACCATCTGAGTCTCTTGCCTATGTACCTATCTTGGGAGTCCTCTATAACATTGTAGCGTCCCAGAGTAAGATTATGGTTATGTCTATTGTTCATCATCCACATTGATTGCATCATCACCTACATATACTACATGACTTGCATGTGTTCTATCCTTCACATTTCTTGTATGATTTGAATCATTTGTACGAACTGCATGAATTTTTCACTGTAAAATTGCAATAAGTAATGAAAATATTAAATTTACGTAGATATTCATAGGAGAGACATCAAATTAAAGAAGATGAGCAAGTGATAGTTAGAAATATGGTTGAGAGGTCCCCTTAGGGAGTAACGACAAAATTAAATGTCAAGCGGATGGGTCTCTACGCAGTAGTACAAAAAATCAAGTTGAATGCCTACGAATAAAATATCCCCAAGAGTTTGAGAACCCATTATCTATTCAACGTTGAGGATTTGATTTCATCTTATGAGATGCAAGAGTATTTGAGTCCACCACATAATTCTATCCCTAATCTTCAACCATCACCTATGTTAGACACTCCCCCTCAATTTCAGCCTCGGCCCAGCAACCAGCATACTCACTAGTTCCTACTTCGTTACAAGTTCCCACATCGGCACCTGAGAGCATACACCCTTCCATGGAGAGCATAGCAGACATTGTGAGCCATGACATTTTAGTGACACCATATGTAACCGCCTGCCTCGCACAATAATGTGTTGTCCTCTCTAGACCTTGGCCCCACGATTTTGCCCTCAAAAGGCACCTCACCATGTGAGAACGGAGCCTCACACATAACTACCATGATCCATTTCCCCACGGACGATGTGGGACTAAACCGAGGCATTCCCCATCAAGTCACAGTCATGGTTTCTTTTTGTCCTTGGCCCCTTATACCACCATTAACATTGAGTTCGTTCTCGAACACACCACATCGTTACCGAGGGGCTTACTCTGATAACAATTGTAATAGCCCGCATCACACAGTGAGGTATTGTCCGTTTTAGGCCTTGGCTCACACGATTTGGCCCTCAAAAGGCTCCTCACCATGTGAGGACGAAGCCTCACTCTTAACTACCAAGATCCATTTCCCAACGGGCGATGTGAGACTAAGTTGAGGCATTGCCCCTCAAATCATAGCCATGGTTTCTTCGAGGTGGGTCATTACACTTAGACCATATGATCTATCCGGCAAGAGGAGCTCGACTTATTTTCTCCTGGACTTCATAGGGAGTGTGGGCATCTTCATTCCTCATGGATGAGTTTCTCAACCGAGGGGAATTGATAGGGATCACAAGAGCCCACATGAGTACAAGCAGAAGACGGAGATAGGATTGCCGGATAGATGATTTGAGTTGGCAGTTGTGTTCAGCGTGACGATGATATATTTTTAAGTATTATATATACATATAAATTATTTTTTTCATGTAAGTTTAGTAGTTTTATGTTTCAAACGATCTAGGTCGTTCGTAGTTGGTTCTAAGTCTATAAATACGGGTCAAGGGATGATTTTTCAGGGACTGCAGATTTTGGACAAAAAATGCAGGCTCTCGCGGTCACCCACGACGTCGATTATGTGGATCCTTGGTGTCGAAGTCAAGGAAACTACCCCTCTTCCACAACTACCTCGTTATCACCCACACTACTCATTAACTACTAAATTTCTCTTAGTCATTCCTAGTTGTTTTAACTGCCCAAAAAATAGGCAATGATTGGCAGTTTCTACACAATTAAGCCTATACGTGAATTCCAATCCCTTTTTCTCCCTAAACGACATCATCCCACTCAGAATTTCCCCTCCCACTAGTCACATAGTACTTCCCCTCAATAAACATGCGCACAACCGTCGCATTTAATTTCCAGCCCTTGTTTATAGATTCGAGCATCATCAACCAACCTCATAAACCAGTCCCAACCACCATAGACTCATTCGCCCATCCCACTACCTTTGCCCAACAACACACTTTCCTACCATTATCACAATGAATTCACATTGCACTCAGGCCTCATTACACCCACAAAATAGTAATTTCATAGGTTTTTTGTGCAGGCTGCATGAATCGTACTTTTCAGCCCATCGAATCAGACTTCTACCCCTCTCTAGATTCCTACTACTTCTGTAAGTTCTCGTATGAAGGATAACTACTTATTGTTGATTATTACGGTAAACAATCATATCCTTTGGTATATTAATGTAAAAGTTTGCTCAATTTTATAGTACTTGAAAGACTTATTTGTTGACTATTTAATTGAAATACTTTCTCTTTATTTTAACTAGATCTTGCTTGTGTTTCTAATGTCTAATCTCTTTTGTCAATGCTTGTAGAATTTACTAATAATTTTAGAATTTGTTGTAACTATTCATTGAATGATTGTAAAAACATTGCCTCATTTATACTCATCCTCGACACTATGCTAAAAACAAATCATTAGTGTCCCCCTCAGAGGAAGCTTGTTCGTGTCTCAAGCTGTAATCGCGCGATTAGATTTGTCTAACCGCACAGCCTGCGCGGTCTGCTTTTATGTATCCGCCTAGTTACATGTGACAGACGTTATGTATTTTTTCTCTTATTTTCTCTCTCTTCCCTATGTTTTCTCTCTCTTTCCCCTGTTTTTTATATGGGAGAATTTTTGGTACACTCAACGTATACAAGGATCGTGCGGGGATTGTATTTTGTGTTTAAATTACAGTCGCAATTGCAATTACGATCATAATTGAACTGTACTTTTAGTTTAAATTACAGTCATATTAGAGTTCAAAAAAATCTTGTATTAATAGTGTAAATTACAGTCGTATCTGTACGTACGTAACATTTGTTCTCTCTATAAATATGGGGCATATCCTTGTATTATTCGCCTTTTGGAGTAATAAAAAATCTCTTTATTTAGCCATTTTTCACAATTATATAAATCACGGAGTTCGTCATTAATTGAGATTGCACGCGCTGCGAAGAAGCGGAATAAAAAGAAATATGGGAACAAGAAAATTTTAGTTCTTTTTATGCAAAAAAAGTCTGATTAGTAATGAAGTAGCTTGTTCATTTCCTTTCAATGTGTACAAATACTTATGTATCTGCATATAGTTCCGTTGAAGGGGAAATTTTGTGTATATAAGATATTGCTTTCAGAAACTATGTGAAAAGACAAAATTCTAATTCTTTTTTGGTAGGCTCAATGGAAGGCTAAGACAATTGAGCATCCAGGTCAGCACAATATAGTCCGGCATATTCCAATCTAAAAACTTGAAGGTGCCATTGCGAGCTGGAGAAGAATCGAGGTGATAGATCTTGTCATGAAAACCCAGAAAGAAGCAAAAGACCCTTGACAAGAAAAGACCACTCATACTAATGAATGAAAGGGGTATTGAACGTGCAGAAGGGCTTGAAGTCCTTAAGAGTAGATGGATAGGTCATGAAACCATGTGAGCAATAGATGGAAAATCCAAGAGTTCACTCACATAATTAAAAATGGATAATATATAAGATTTTCATTACCTAAGAAGGCGGATTAGGGATGGTTGTGGTGGAGCAGGTGCAATATGGGGATGGCAATTATGGTTAGGATTAATGTGCTCCGAAATCATGTTGAGAAAAAAAACTCTTACATGTGAATGATTCACTACAGAGTTCTATGTTTGCAATAGAGGAACAAACATATTGTTCGAAGGTACAACCGAACAAATATATACCACAAGCCAAAATATACGGCATTTTTGTAATTTGATATGTAATATTACTTTTTATTTAAGATTATCCATTGGTATGTCGAATATGTAATTATCTCTTTGTAAGACAGAGATAACTAATACTAATCACTAACACTTATTACCATAAAAATTTGATGCTTTTAAAATTTTACATGCAACTGATAATGCAACAAATGTTATTTTCTCTTTTAACTCTATAGATATTGGTATATGTTCAATAATAAGTTATTATGTTATGTTGTTTGAAGTACATATGACAATCAAAGTTAAGATTTTGGAAACAAAACATAATATTAGAACATTTCAATTCATTTCATATCTAAAGAAAACTAAAAGTAAGGATGAAATTGGCAACGTCTTATGGAGCAAATAGTTGCATCTTCACCAACCATGAAGATTAAATAAGTCCATTGAAAGACACATTGAACTAATAAAATAACACATGGTATAAGGTGGAATTTCATAAAATGCATAGTGATCGGTAAAAGAAGCATAAATGTACAAACCTTCGTTAAGTTGACAGTAAAGAGTGACAATATCCCCACCAGCACAAAATGCCCTGCCACTCCCCTTTGAAACAAAAATTAATATTTAACTTTTAGGCTCTATTTGGTTTGAGGGAATTGAAATAGACATGGCAAAGGAAATTGAAATTAAATTAGTTTTCACTTCTTAGGTTGATGAAGATTTCACAACAAATAATATTTTTCTTTCTCGTTTAGTTATGAAAATTTGTATTTCTTCTAAGATGGGAAATGTGAATCGGCGATAATTGGATAAACATTTCTTCTTCTTTTTTGATGGTGATGGGTAGCACTTTGTCAAAGATAAAAAAGGTGTACTCACATTTCCTAGATAAATTTTGTTACCTATTAGTTAGATAAAAGCAAGGGCTAAGTGAAATTCTAAAGTAACATATATTTCTATTTCATTCAATTCTTTCCAACCATCATACCCTTAGCTCAGAAGAACTACTAAGGAAAAAAGAGAGTAACTGCAGAGGAAAAAGGATGAAAAAATGTTATAAAATTCACTTAAAATTAAATCCACTCAGTTGGTAGAAGACAAACTAAGTAAACAATAGAGTTTTATTTCTGGTGAGAAGAGGACATTTGAGTCATAACAATGATTCCGTTTATATTTTTCCCTATTTTTCGGTAGGAGTGGTTAGGGAATTGTCAATGGAAAAAGGCATTGCATTTCCTAAATAAATCAAATTGCCTATTAATTACAAAGAAGCACGACACAAAATATGAAACTGAGTACATTTATACTCGCCACAATTCCTTCAAACCAAGCACACCATTAAAGTCAGGGAAAAAATAAAGATTTGATTTCTAATCCAATTTTGTATATTTTAGCATAGGGGGAAAACATTAACAATGACAAAGGCTGAGAAAAGTACGAAACCACAAAAAATTCAAAGTCAAATTACCTTCATCATGACAAACCCAATGTCAGAATTATCTTCCCATGACTCATATAACTTCTTCAAACGAAGCCCCTGGTAAAAGAAAACAGACTCGGATAATAGGGCTTTATAAGCTAGTACCATACTGAGAGAGAGAGAGAGAGAGAGAGAGAGAGAGAGAGAGAGAGAGAGAACCATATTGTTTGTAAGCGCATTAAGAGCGGAAGGTCTGTTAAGAATGGCGGCCCGGGCACAAGCTTTCCCTTCGATAAGCACCTTAAATGGAGCACAAACATCAATACAGATAAACAACAGTAAAGGGAAATACGAGAGGAACGGAAAATCGGAGGTCGGGAAAACGACCTCACTCTTGAGCTCATCTTCGATTCCCGGAAACGCCTGAGCTGAGAAGCTTCTTAAGTTTTGGGGAAGGAGGCGGAGGCAGCGAAGGGACCGTCGAGTCAAGGATAATGCCTTCATTGTATGTTTCTTCTCACCTTCTTTGAAAGGAAGGAGAGGCGAGAGATGCACGTGGATGGTAAATCGTCGCCGGAACACCAGGCCGTCACTCTCCACTCCGCCGCAAGGAATGGCCTTCGGTGTGGGGTTTTCATACTTCTGGACTGGAAGCTTGAAAGTTTGTCATGCCGATGCCAGCAGAAAAAACCTAGCGAATCCCTAAATTTTTTTTTTAAAAAAAATTACGATGCTGAATTGCTGATTGATATTAACAATAATATATTACTGTTATTCAAAGTATTAACTACGAGTTTAAGAATGGGTGCTTGAAGATCTATAATCTTTGATAATTTTAACCATCAAATAGATATTTGTAGCTCCACCGAATATTTGACCCTTTTAAAAAAAAAACTTTTTTTTTTCCTCCACTAATCAATAAAATGAAATATTCCAAAAATTATATCAATTTATATATTTTATCATTTAAATAAAATCAAAATGACAAAAGTTACATTTTTCATTGCAACCTGAATACATTTTTTCTAAAATGAACACTAATTTGCACAAAATTAAAAAATATATTTTATTTCAGTATTCTAAAATTGAATGGATATCATGAAATAATTTTTTGGAGTTACGAATTTTTTTTACAAAATATCCCTATGATTTTTGAAGTTTTCATGAATTGTTCCTAAGAGCCCCAAATCATAATGAAAACCAAATTTTATTTCACCAAACTGTGGTCTGGGTAAGGGGAAATTTTTGGAACTGGAGCCCGTATGGAAATCTAGGTCCGGGTTAAATGTGGGCACGACACGTGGACAAATCACGGCAGTCCGTAAAATCCCGCTAATTCTTCTTCTTCTTTCACTTTTCCTGGCTCCTGTTGCTCGCGAACTCCGACGAACTTGGCTAATCTCCGCCTAATCTCCGGCGAACTGTGCATTCTCGCCGTCATCTTACCGAAGTTTCTCCAGCCTCTCATTCAAATATCATCCAGAGGTGAGTTCCAGATCTTGGCTTGTTTTAGGGTTTGTTTAGGGTTTTCTTTCGAACGTGGAAGACGATCTCCGGCTAACGTGGAAGATGATCGCCCAGTTCTGTATAATAAACATCTGGGAGATCCTTTTGGAGATCAAAATTGATCTCCAAAACTGATCTCCATAGAGATCAAAACTGATCATTTCTGATCTCCTGGAGATCAAAATTGTTCTCCAGTCAGGAGATTGTCCTGGAGATCAAAACTGGTCTCATGGAGATCATTTTTGATCTCCAGGAAGATCTCCTGAAGATCACAATTGTTCTCCAGTCAGGAGATCAACCAGGAGATCAAAACTGATCTCCATGGAGATCATTTCTGATCTTCTGGGTGATCTCCTGAAGATCACAATTGTTCCCCAATTAGGAGATCATCCTGGAGATCAAAACTGATCTCCATGGAGATCATTTATGATCTCCTGGGTGATCTCCTGGAGATCAAAATTATTCTCCAGTCAGGAGATCATCCTGGAGATCAAAACTAATCTCCATGGAGATCATTTCTGATCTCCTGGAGACTACATTTGCTCTCCAGTTAGGTGATCATTTCTAATCTGAAATTTAAAAAGATCAAAACCTTGATCTCCATGGACGAATCCTTAATGTCGGTTTAAGGTTCAGAACGGTGAAGAACGGTGAAGAACAGGCGAGCGGATGGAGCAATTTTTCTGGGTCATACTAAGCTGCTGTTAATGGAAAAAGAGAAAATAGCTTGGTAGAAGAAATGTTTTGAAGGGAATCGTCACTTACGCGCCAGGAAAAGTGAAAGAAGAAGAAGAATTAGCGGGATTTTACGTGAATTTTACGGACCGCCGTGATTTGTCCACGTGTCGTGCCCACATTTAACCCGGACCTAGATTTCCATACGGGCTCCGGTTCCAAAAATTTCGCCTGGGGAAGAGACCTAATTATCACCATGTTTAAAATAATATTCTTAGAACTCTTCTAGTTTTGGCGGTCTCCCCGTTGCGGTATGGCGGTAAGAAGTGGCCAACTGTAGTGGTGATCTTGTCCTGGTGGTCTGGTTCCAGTTGTCGAGCTGCATTGAGGAGGACAAGTGAGACCGCATCTCTGGTGGATCAAAACTGATCTCCATGGAGATCATTTCTGATCTCCTGGGTGATCTCCTGGAGATCACAATTGTTCCCCAGTCAGGAGATCATCCTGGAGATCAAAACTGATCTCCATGGAGATCATTTCTGATCTCCTAGGTGATCTCCTGGAGATCAAAATTGTTCTCCAGTCAGGAGATCATCCTGGAGATCAAAACTAATCTTCATGGAGATCATTTCAGATCTCCTGGGTGATCTCCTGAAGACCACATTTGCTCTCCAGTTAGGTGATCATTTCTAATCTGAAATTTAAAAGGATCAAAACCTTGATCTCCATGGACGAATCCTTAATGTCGGTTTAAGGTTCAGAAGGATGAAGAACGGTGAAGAACAGGCGAGCGGATGGAGCAATTTTTCTGGGTCATACTAAACTGCTGTTAATGGAAAAAGAGAAAATAGCTTGGCAGAAGAAATGTTTTGGAGGGAATCGCCACTTACGCGCCAGGAAAAGTGAAAGAAGAAGAAGAATTAGCGGGATTTTACGTGAATTTTACGGACCGCCGTGATTTGTCCACGTGTCGTGCCCACATTTAACCCGGACCTAGATTTCCATACGGGCTCCGGTTTCAAAAATTTCGCCTGGGGAAGAGACCTAATTATCACCATGTTTAAAATAATATTCTTAGAACTCTTCTAGTCTTGGCGGTCTCCCATTTGCGGTATGGCGGTAAGAAGTGGCGAACTGTAGTGGTGATCTTGTCCTGGTGGTCTGGTTCCAGTTGTCGAGTTGCATTGAGGAGGACAAATGAGACCGCATCTCTGGTGGAGCATAGGAAAGCCTAGCGGGCAGGTTTATGCTATTGCGGTCTGAGGTTTCAATGGACGGTTAGCCTGTCTAAACGCATTACTTGCTGCGGTCTGTATTTTAGTATCTGCCCAGTCCGCCTGTTGTGTATTAGTCCAACATCGTCTGTTGAATTCTCTTTTCTTTCAATAAATAGGGGGGTCATACTCATGTAATGTTAACTTTTTGAGTAATAAAATTCTGTTATTTAGCTCTTTTCTCATAAATATATCAGTTGTTTAAGCAATCAGAAAGGAAAGAACATCGTGTAAAACCACTTTGATTAAATGTGACTGGCATGTTTATTTTTATAAGTTTTTGTCGCATTTTATTCAAAATCTAGGTATTTTATATGAATAGAACTTCAGTTATACTCTTCATTTATCTTTGCAGTGACTTTCCATATAGCTGATATTTCTGTTGACTTTCCAGTTTGTGCTAGCAGACTCGTATGGAAGAAAGTGCCTCAAAAAAGGCATAACATCTGCAGAGGCTGTGATGCTGGAAAAATTTTTGCGTACGGCTATCACACGGCTACAGTGTCGTGCGATAGCCCATCCCGCCGTTCACTCGCCCATCAAAAGTTGTGCTCGCACATCATCAACTGCGCGAGTGCGAGTGAACGGCTGGGATGGGCTATCGCACGGCTACTGGTGTTATCGTGCGATAGCCGCACGCAAAAAAATTTTCGTGATCCTGGGAGTTTTGGCATCTGGTGTTAACGTCCGTAATGACGTCTATAATAAAGTAAGATCTGATGAATTTAGGTGACTGTTATTAGCACTGCACTTTTGGATATTCGCACTACATTTACTCTTTATTTTCCGCGTCTTTTGAAAATACTCATTGTACATGCATTTTTAGGAAAAGTGTTCAACACGAAAGTTGTAGATCTCGACGAGATCTACAACTTTCGTGTTGAACACTTCCTAAAAATGCATGTATAAAACGTATTTCTAAAAGGCGCGAAATCTGAGCGGATTTCTAGAAATACGCTTTATAAATGCATTTTTAGGAAAAGTGTTCAACACGAAAGTTGTAGATCTCGTCGAGATCTACAACTTTCGTGTTGAACACTTTTCCTAAAAATGCATGTACAAGGAGTATTTTCAAAAGGCGCGGAAAATTAAGAGTAAATATAGTGCGAATATCCAAAAGTGCAGTGCTAATAACAATCACCTGAATTTATTATTCTTAGGAAAACGACATTCCTATTACTTATCTACGACCGTATTTGTGTAGGCAGAGCGTGTGCGACATGAATACGCGGACGCTGAGGGGCGGCGGTGATGATGAGCAGTCCAGGCATTGAACTAGGAAACTCTAAAAATGGAAACAATGAAAAAAAGGAGCAGGAAAACCTACATACAGGCGGCGATGATGAGTTGTGCAAGCGGCGACGACGGCGGGAAGAACTACAAAATCCTAAAAAAGGAGATGAAGCAGAGCAGCGTGGGAGAGAAGCATAGTGGCGAGAATACATACCGGCGGAGGCGGCAAGGAGGTATTGGAGGGGCACCGGCGGCGTTTCTGAGCATTCCAGACGGCGGTGGGAGATTTGTTCGGGCGTACATAGTGGAAATCAGGAATTTAGGGCGGGACATAGAGGGGGCTGCAATTAGTATGTTTTATTTAGATTATAAATTTGGTAGATTTCTAGAAGAGCAATGGTACACATCAAATTAAGCTATTAACACACAAAAAATTTATCTAAAAACTCAAAAATCCAAACACTCCCAGCATTAAGCGCACACCATAGAAACGAGTGTCTCCCCCGGGAATCCTCATCCAAGTCCTCTTTTGGGAGCACTTCAAGATCATCCACTCCATCGCAAACTCCGCCCTCTTCCGCCATCGCAGCTGTCGTCGTCGAGACAACCACTTCCAACCCATCAACTCAAGTGGGCACGTGATGTCGTCACGGGAGAGCCGGAAGAAGCAAATGGGAGTTCTCCGCCGTAGAGTTAATGGAAGTTCTCCAGCCAACAGGAATGCCCTGATACGTGATACAGATGATTTATTTTCATATTGAGATAATTAGGGTTTTGGCCCTTTTAGGGGTGGAACCTGGGTAAATTTTTCCTGATTTATGCTATAAAGATTCACCATTTTTTGCGTTAATTGTGGATGTGTTTAATTGATTTTCCTTCTCTTCTACGGATTAGTATGTTCTTTCTTGCATTTGACCAACTGATTACTCTTATTACAGATTCATTAAAAAATTTGTTTCAACCCATTTCAGAATATTGATATGTTTTTTTTCGCATAATCAATTAATATCTAATTTTAGCTACTTTCAGTCAAAATTGAGATGAATGTTGTGATGAATGTATCATAAGATATAATGTGTGATGTACTATGAGAGCGATATATAATCAAAAAGCTAATAGCAAAACTAACATGATTATTTTATTTGATGTGGCAATGGCATGTCGGTGTGAAATTAATTTTTTTTTGGTATGTTAATATATTTTGATTGTCAATATCAAAAATAAATTTGCTTTTAGCATTCCTCTTTTTAAAATATGAGTCTACAAATATCTGTTGTAGGCTTGTAAATATCAACACCCTAAAAAATATAGAAGAACTAACAGACATTATATAAGTATGAAGGTATAAAAATCATATTTGCATTTTTTTTCTTTTTTCTTTTATGAAATGTATGTAAAATTTTGCTAAAAAATAATTTCTAAATTTGTTTTTCATATTTCACATTATGATGGAAATAAATTCAGAGGACCTAATATTGTTAAACAATGAAAAAAGTCATTACTTAAATACAAGTTTGAGTAATTAACTTAGAACTTGTAATTTTTTGTTTTGAGCTTCCAACAGCTATATGGTGAACATGCAACAGTTTAGAGGGTGCGCATATCAATAGTTGCATATAGTTATTATATTTATATACCAACGTGTTATAGACACACCAACTACAATTTTATATATTTATAAACAACATATTATTTACACAAAATGGTCATTTCAACATTCAAATAACATCAAAAAAACCTCCATTAGCAAGCCAAAATGCATGTTAAATAATACCTTACACCAAATAAGGTAAACTAAAAAAATTAATTTTGTTATCGCCTTCAGAAATAACTTTTTTAAATCTTCAATACAAGAAAATTATGTTTCCAAAACTCAATTTCTTTGTTAATCCTCTCCACCTGCATAAATATGTAATTATTAAAAATGTATTATGGATAATATTAAAAAACAGTAAAAACTACAACTGTATACCTCTGATTAGTGTAAAATCGTTTTTTATGAGCATTTAAGAACTTGAGGCTTCAATTATCTGCAAGTGAAATATTAATAAGAAAATTAATAATCAAATAACAAAAAAACGAATTTTTGATATGCAAAAATAATTTAAATGCATTATATTAAAATAATGAAATCTGAAGAAATTGGTAAGCTTAGGTCCAATTCGGGTGATTTTATTTAATTTCATAGTTATGACTGTAGTTATGGGTAAGGGTTTTATAAATAGCATCAGTTCAAGAGTTGTGGACATCGAGGGTTTTGGCAAAGCGCAGGAACCGCCGGTCGCGTATTCACCAGGTGCAACTCCTGGGGTGTTCTTCCTCGGTGCGACGCCAAAACAGCCCTGCTGCTCATTTCCATCCCGCAGTGAGTCTTCCTCCTCCTTCCTCCTCTAGCCCGCAACCCCCCTAAAGCCGAAGCCTTCTCTTCCCCATCCCGTCGGCCTTTCCCAATCGGCAACCCCCGCTTCTATCCAACCCGCCGGCCCCTCCCAACCCTTCCCGCTACCAGCCCTAAGCCGCCGCTCTCCATGTTTCCTCTCTACCGCCAACCCCAATCTTTCCCCACCGTGAGTCTCCACAGCCATCACCTTCTCCAAACAGCCACAACAAGCCCTACCAAGCCACGACATACCCCTACCAAGCCACGACATACCCCTACCAAGCCACGACATACCCCTACCGTGAGCCTACAACCAATATCATTTTCCCCAACAGCCACTACATACTCCCACCGTGAGCCTACAACAAATTTCCACCCATTACTATGACCTTAGATGCCCGCAACAACAGTCATTGTTCCCGCCTGCACGTGTGAATTATGGTATGAAGTTTTGGTCTTTACTGTTGTTCATCTTGACATCTGAACTTGTAGTGGATGTTTATCTTTTTGTTATTAGTATTATACGTTGTATGATTTACAAGACTTATTTTATTTGTGTTAAAAGTATTTGCGCCTCTTACATTTGTAAAATTGATAGTTGTTCTTTCTAAATCAATATTTGTAACCGTACGTGCTATTGTTTATTTTTATAATATTTAATACTTGTTGCAATGTCGATCTTCTCTTGCATTTTCCATATCTCAATGCATATAGGCTTGCATTTAATGAATCCACCCCGAATCGATCCCTCCATTGCATCAGAGAGCTGATTAGGAGCGGTGCAGCTGGACGAAAATGGACGGTTGCAAAAAAAAGTTGTGTTTATGAGTGCTTAAATAAGTCACTTAGATATAGTTCAACTCCCAGCGGAAGGAATTTCCTCCAGTCTGACAGCAGGGAACGATTTCTCATGCTTTTCCTCCAAGAGCGACAACCTTCCCGATCACGGTGCGAATCGTTCTCCTCCCAGCGAGAACCTTCTGCAGCCTCTACACCGCATGTGTTCTTCGCTACCACCGCGGCTTCTTCTGTCCCGACCTCCTCGACATCCTTGACTCCCCCTCCGCTCTCCGGCTCGACGATATACTTTAATCTCCTCTCCTGTTGCCCCCGACTACTATCTCCATTCTTGCGTGAAGCCGTGAATCTACTCTCACCGAGGACCACTTGCCGGAGAATTCTCCATTGACATTTCCGTTCATCTTCCATCGGATCTCGCCAGGTTTTTTTCCCTACTCGGATCTAGGGGTTCCCTTGCTCCTTATGTTTCTTCAGTGGGTTACGAGGACATTTTTTTATTTTGGGACGGATCCTGGTGTTGTTATCCACAGATGCTGAAGTTTAGTATCATGTCTATTGTATTGCTTCATTTGATTTATATTGATCCTGAGATAATTTCTTTTGTGTATTTGCTTCAAGGTCGTTGCCTTCATCCACGGCATTTTATGTGCATCAAGGAAAAAAAGTATATCCGACTACATGATTGATAGGACTGAAATGAAGGTTGCTGTTGTACTGAGAAAGGTTATAGTGGAAGCTATTAGGCCACGGTGTTGAAGCTCCATTCCTACTCCATAAAGACAAAGCTCCACTCCAACTCGACGAAGAAGAAGCTCCATTCCGACCGGACGAAGAAGGCAAAAATGTGTTTGTGTTTGTATATATAGTTGTGCATGTGTTTGTGTATAGTTGTGTATGTATCTGTTTGTGTATGTATAGTTGTGATTATAATAATTTGAAAAAAAAATTACTCAGACAAAATTTGTTATCGCCCAAATCTCTGTTATGCCATCATTCTTCGTTATCGTCCAACTGCAATTCCGCTCACTTCAATGCTAACTGATCGACTCTGTATTTATGTATTCAGCTCTTATCTCCCATATAAATTTAATATTTTATTTCAAATTAGACAATTTTATTACACAATTATATGCAACATCAATAAGCAGATCAGGGTTTTTAAAATTAGACCGGGTATGGAATGGTCTTAGAGGTTCAAGAGTAAACCGGTTTGATCGATTGAACCGGTTTGATCGATTGAACCGGGGAACAACTATGGTTGATTATGGTAGAACAAGGGTTGAGCCGGTGTAGAACCAGAGTTGAGTCGGGATTGAACTGGGGTTGACCCGTTTTGACATAAGTAACTAGTATCACATCATGTAACAATATACAAAGTATATCCTATGAAGTGTGGATAGCAAAATATTAAAATAAATCAACTAATGTAAATATATGATAAATAGAATTTTGACCTTTGAATTAAAGTGATAAATTAGATAAATAATATTTTTCAAAAAAAATCAACAATAAGTATTCTATATCAATACTATTATATCATCAAAATCATAACTAATAAATAATTTCCCTTCAAAGGCTTCAAGGTCGACATATTCAAGAGTATCTAAGCACACTCATAACAACAACACTCGAGCCTTTATCCCACTATAGTGAGGTCGGCTATATGGATTCTTTGTATCCATTGTGTCCTATCTTTAGTCATAATCTCATTAATGCCCAAGTACATCACGTCTTTCCTTGTAGCTTCATTCCAAGTCTTTATTGGTCTACCCCTCCCTCGTTTAACATGCCTAGTGACTAGACTCTCACAACACCTAATAGGTGTCTCTAATGGTCTCCATTGTAAATGTCCAAACCATCTTAGTCGAGCTCCTAGCATCTTCTCTGTTATTGGTGTTACTCTTGTCTTATCCCTGATACATTCATTCATAATTTTATCCAATCTTGTGTGTCAACACATCCACCTAAGCATTCTCATCTCCGCGACTCCCATTTTTTGCGCATGTACAAAATTCACAAAACAACACTCAAAACTATTGGAAAAGCCCATGTAAAGGGCCCATTATTGGGTCCTATTTCTTTATTTTCTTTATTTTCTCTCTCCTCCTTCTTTAGTCCCACATCTTGTATAGGATTTATTCTTCTCTCCTCTTTCCTATATATATGTATTCTCTCCTTGTATTTGACACTGGAAATATACATACAAGCTTTTGGACCTTTTTCTACATGATATCAGAGGCAGGTTCCGTCTCCTGCGGCTTCTGAATTCTATCCGCGCGGACTGAGGTTTTCGATTTCTATCCGCGCGGATTGCGGCTTCTGGTTTTCTATCCGCGCAGACTGCGGTTTCCGCGGCCTGGTTTTCTATTCGCGCAGACTGCGGTTTCCGCGGCCTGTGTTTCCTGTCCGCGCCGGCCTGACCACCTTTCTTCTCCCTCTCCTCTCCTCCCGTGGATCCACTCTTCTGGTCCTTTTATAGCCCTCTCTCTCTGGTCTGTGGGGTCCACTGTTACCCACAGTCCGCCGCGGCCTCTTTCTGACCGCTGCGAGCTAGGCGACCTCACTCCCTAACTCCGCGGTCTCCTTCTGTCCGCCGCGAGCTCGGCGATCTCGCTTCCTCCTCGTGCTTGGCGAACTCGCTCTCTAGCCCAGCGGTCTTCTTCTGTCCGTGGCGAGCTCAGCGGTCTCGATTCCTCTTCTTACTCTTTTTGGTCCGCTGCGAGCTTCGCGGCCTCTCCTCCCCGTGCGGCCTACCCTTCTCGCGGCTTCTCCTAGCCGCTGTCGGCGTGCTGAGTTCCCCCCGCTGGTCCTCTCCTTTATCTACTCGCCGCGGATTGTTCCTGTCCGCCGCGGCCTGCCTTCTGTTCGCCTCTTCTCCTCCAGCTCGCCATGTCTTCTAGTGACTCGACTACCGCTACCCCTACAGCAGACCGCACAGCTCCTGCTCTTGAACTCCGCGATGAGCTTCAAATTACTACTCTTTCCCTTTCGGGGAATTCCAACTTCATCCCATGGGTTCACTCCGTTCGGAGGGTCCTGCAAGCCAAAGGCCTTGCACGTCACCTTACCCAGGGACCTCCTTCTCCTACTACTGATGACTGGATACGAAATGACGGCCACGTCCAGACCTGGATTCTGAACTCTTTGGAGGGTGAGCCCTACCAGATGATCATGTATCATGAGACCGCAAAGGCAATGTGGGATGAACTCCACTCCTTGTACTCGGGCAAGGATAGCCTCCAGCACCTCTTTGACATCATCACCAATCTTCAGGCTTTGGATGTTTGCAAAGCTATGGACATGACCTCCTTTGTGGCTCGTGCAAAGACTCTCACGGAGGCCTAGATTCAGCACCAACCATCTACTACTGATCTCGCTGCTCAGCGTGCCCAGAAGGAGGCTGTTTGTATTGCTATGATTATGGCTCGGGTCCCGCCACACCTTCATAGTATCCGGGCACAGGTTCTGGCATCACCTGCTACCCCCTCCTTCTCAGATGTTTGCTCTATGTTACTTCGAGTACCTCCTCCCCTGGAGACATCTGCACCACCATCGCCGACCCTTCTTCAGCAGGCCATTCCTCCCTTACTTCCCCCACCATCTTCTAATCGGGGCGGTCGTACGGGTTCCCGCGGCAGGGGCCGTGGTGGTAGGGGTCGCCCAAAGTGCTACTTCTGCGGCCGAGATGAACACACTGAAGCAGACTGTCATAAGAAACATGGCTACCCTCCTCGCCAGCCTACTGCTGCTACTACTGATAGCTCTCCACCCGCCAAAACGGACATTGAAGCTATTCGCCTCCAGCTGCAACACCTCCAAGGGCTCCTCAACCCTCCGTCTGCTTCGGTTGTCTCCACCTCTACTGCAGGTATTGCATCCACCTCCACTACAGGTACTGCCTGTCTTTCTTCCAGTTCTCGTTGGATCCTGGACTCGGGAGCCACCCACCACATCACCTCACTGATGCCGCCAAGGTTCTCAGAGGCTCCTCATCCCACGTCTATTACCGTGGCCAACGGTGCGCATGTTCCGGTCTCTGGTTGTGCTGATCTCTTGATCCACCCCTCCATCTCTCTTCGCTTCGTTGTTTATGTGTCGGCATCCCCTTTTAATTTACTATCTGTTGGTCGTCTTACTACTGATATGAACTGCTATATCACCTTCACTTCTTCTGGTTTTTTGATACAGGATCGGCAGACGTGGATTACCATTGGTAGGGGTCGACTGCAGAATGGGCTCTACCTCCTCGATGTTTCCCCTACCGCTCTTTCCTCTGTATCCTCTAGTGATTGGCATTGCCGTCTTGGGCATGCTCCTCTACCTATCCTCCAGAAGGCGCTTCCTGATGTATCCCTTCCTGTTTTTCAATGTGATTCATGTATTATTGGCACACAGCCCCGTTCTTCGTTTCCCGCACATTGTACTCAGAGCTTTGCTCCTTTTGATTTAATACATTCTGATATTTGGGGTCCGTAAAAGGTTACAAGTATCTCTGGTTATCGTTACTTTATAACATTCATTGACGATTATTCTCCCACCACGTGGTTATATTTACTTCGTGATCGCTCAGAGCTTCCACGTGTCTTTCGGGCCTTTGTATTAGAAACTCGTACGCAATTCTCTACTACTATCAAAACGTTCCGCTCTGACAATGCTCGTGAGTACACGAGCCACGAGTTTGTCAATCTCTGCACGGACTTTGGCATTATTCATCAGACATCTTGTGCCTACACACCTCAACAAAACGGGGTCGTCGAACGTAAGAACCGCCACCTTCTTGATGTTGCTCGATTCCTCATGCTTCACATGCATGTTCCCAAAGAATATTGGAACTTTGCGGTCTCCACTGCATGCTTCCTCATCAACCGTCTCTCATCTTCAGTTCTCCAAAATGCTACCCCATTCAGCCTCCTCTTTCCCTCCGCACCAGCCTTTCTTCTCACACCCAGGGTCTTTGGATGTTCCTGTTTCGTCCATACCATGGGCCCCACAATCGACAAACTGGATCCCCGAGCAGCGAAACACATTTTCGTCGGCTACTCCCGCACCCAAAAGGGATATGTGTGTTATTCTCCGGCTACCCAGAAGGTTTCTGTGTCAGCTGATGTTACCTTCTGGGAGGATCAACCCTTCTTCCCTCCTCCTTTCTCCCCTCTTCTACCACCAACCGTTCTACCACCTTCCATACCCCGTCCAGTTATCCCCGTCCACTCGCCTCCACCTCTCCCTTCTACTCCAAAGCCGCTCGTCATTCGGGTCTATACTCGACGCCCTCCTCCTTCCGTTGCCCCTATGCAGTCGGCTTCAACCTCGGCTTCTCCGTGCTCTGCTGCTCTGGTGCCCGCCTCTACAGCTCATCTGATGGCAAACTATGTTTCTCTACATCGCCTCTCTCCACATCTTAAGACCTTGGCCACTTCCCTATCCTCGGTCTCTGTTCCTAACTCCGTCCAGGAGGCTCTTCAACATCCTGGGTGGCGCGCTGCTATGGAAGAAGAAATGGCTGCTCTTTGGGCTAACCAGACTTGTACCCTGGTGCCCCTTCCTCCCGGACAGAAACCAGTTGGGTGCAAATGGGTTTTTGTCATCAAACATGCCCCTGATGGGACCATTGACAGACTCAAAGCTCGTCTGGTCGCTCGAGGCTTCACCCAGCAACAAGGTCTCGACTATGACGAGACTTTCTCTCCGGTAGCAAAGCTCAAAACCGTCCGCGTTCTCATCTCGGTGGATGTCCATCGACAGTGACCCTTACTTCAACTTGACATCAAGAATGCCTTTCAGAATGGCGACCTTCACGAAACGGTGTACATGCAGCAACCTCCCGGGTTTGAGACCACGGGGGAGCCTCGGGCGTGTCACCTTCTCAAATCACTCTATGGTCTCAAACAATCCCCTCGGGCATGGTTCGACAAGTTCAGCAAAGCTCTCCGGGAAATTGGCTTCACTCGGAGCTCGGCTGATTTCTCTTTATTTACTCGCCACCAGACGACGGGTACGGTTCTCTTATTGGTATATGTCGATGACATCATAATTACTGGAGACGACTCGAACGTCATACAGGCCGTTAAGCAACATTTGAGCTCTGTCTTCCAAACTAAAGATCTGGGACATCTTCGGTACTTCCTAGATCTGGAGGTTGCTAGACGATCAGATGGCATGGTCCTCTCTCAGCGGAAATATTGCCTAGACCTTCTTCATGATGCAGGCTACTCCGGGTGCAAACCGGTGAACACTCCCATGGATGCCAATCATAAACTATGCGCTCAGGCCTCAGATTCTGATACTCCTCTCCAAAATCCAAAATATTACTGTCGCCTAGTTGGGAAACTAATCTACCTAACGGTAACAAGACCGGACATATCCTTCGTTGTAGGGCACGTTAGTCGGTATATGCACTCTCCTCGTAGTTCTCATCTTCAGGCAGTGGAACAGATTCTCAGATACCTCAAGACAGCTCCTGGCCAAGGACTTGTATACAAAACCTCATCTTCAATCCCAACTTTGGTGACATACTCTGATGCCGACTACGCTGGCTCTCTTGATGATCGACGATCCACTAGCGGGTTCTGCACATATTTTGGAGGACATCTAATTACTTGGCGGAGCAAGAAACAAGCAGTTGTTGCTCGATCCTCAGCAGAAGCAGAATATCGGGCAATGGCTTCTGTGGTCTCAGAACTCACATGGATTGAGAGTCTCCTTGCCGACCTTAGTGTAAGGCTATCCTCACCAGCTCTCCTCCTATGTGACAGTCAAGCTGCTATACATATTGCCAAGAACCCGGTCTTTCACGAAAGAACAAAGCATATTGAGGTAGATTGTCATTTTATCCGAGAGAAAGTCCACATGAAGAAGATCGAGCTCAAGCATGTTCCGGGTACTGAACAGGTCGCGGACGTCCTCACAAAAGCTCTACCAAGTACCATCTTCTATCAGTGTCTATCCAAGCTTGGCGCATACGACTTGTACGCTCCAGCTTGCGGGGGAGTATTGGAAAAGCCCATGTAAAGGGCCCATTATTGGGCCCTCTTTCTTTATTTTCTTTATTTTCTCTCTCCTCCTTTTTTAGTCTCACATCTTGTATAGGATTTATTCTTCTCTCCTCTTTCCTATATATATGTATTCTCTCCTTGTATTTGACACTAGAAATATACATACAAGCTTTTGGACATTTTTCTACAAAAACCATAGAGCATCGCTGGTCTAATTGCAGTACGGTAAAACTTGTCTTTAAGTTTTAATGGTACTTTACGATCACATAAGATCTCTGACGCGCCTCTCCACTTCAACAAACCCGCTTGGATTCTATGTGTCACATTGTTATTAATACCTCCATCTTTTTGAACTATCAATCCAAGATATTTAAAACACTCACTAAGGGAAATATCTTGATCACCCAACTTAATAATGAAGTCATCTGTCCTTCTTGCACTGCTAAATTTAAGCTTTATACACTCCGTCGTTGCCCTGCACAACCTAAAACCCTTCTCTTTTAAAGTGTCCCGCCAAGATTCAAGTTTTGCGTTTACACCCTCGCGCGTTTCATCGACCAAAACGATATCATCCGCAAACAATAAACACCAAGGCATTGCCCGTTGGATATGTCCGGTGAACTCATCTAAGATAAGGGTAAAAAGATAAGGGCTTAAAGATGAACCTTGATGTAAGCCAACAGTGATAGGGAATTCGTGTGTTAATCCTCGAGATGTCCTCACCCTTGTCACTGAATTTGTATACATTTCTTTGATTATGTCAATATATGATACATTTACACCTTTTTTTCTAAGATTCTCCATAAAATCTCTCTTGGAACTCTATCATAAGCCTTCTCAAGTTCGATAAATGACATGTGCAAATCCTGTTTTTATTCTTGATAGTTGTCAATAAGTCTCTTCAAATATGTATAACTTCCATAGTCGACCTTCCTGGCATGAATCCAAATTGATTCTCCGAGATGTTAGTACTCTTGGAGGTGCAGCGGTCCTTGCCAAGACGTCGCATTTAGACCATACAATGAGTACTCTTGCATACTTAACACTACACCCAAGTCCTGGAGATGCAGCGGTCCTTGCCAAGACGCCGTATTTGGACCATGTGGCGCATTCTTTGGGGGTAACAACATAGTTTTTGCACAATTTCTCAAATGATCCATATTCATAAGGGTGACTAAAATTTACAATGGTCGTCTACCTAACAAAACTCTCATCATTTTTCATCCCGCCTTGGGACCGACATAGGCAAGTTAATCTAAGCACACTCATCATCTAAGAAAATAAATTAAAAATAAATCAGAAAATATTGACACAAATTTATTTAGCTTATACACAAACTTACCATTTATTTGTTCATTTTGTTGACCACTCGGTTGAGCTTCTTCATCAACATGTATATCATATTCCTTTCCAAATTATTAAATATTAAATTATGGATTGGGTTCTTCCTCGACTACCCATAAATTCATTAAATCAATGTATAATCAAGAAGATTATATTTCGTTTTCTTGAAGTATGCCCTACAAAAGATACATGATGCATATGTTAAGTCATTAATTAAAATAAAATAAAAAGTACAACAGAATTGAGCATGTTTAAGTAAATATTCATGCATATCCATCATATTAAGATTGTAACAAACATAAATCAGATCATCAAATCTTTGATGCTAGAGATGATTTCTTTGATTTGTATGGATTTGCTCAAATAAGCTCAAGTATCTTTTTAAACCAGGTGACAAAAAAATCTCACTAGGAATGTGAATAACCAATTTATATAATTGAGGGGAACCAAACATTCTTTATCATTCATCTTAGAAATAAAGAAAGTAAAATTTAATACATAAAACTTAAGGATTAAAAGGCAGATTAACTTCGTACTTGTATTTACCAGGTTATATTTCTTTTGACATTTTGATTGCAAGGTGTTTTTCAAAGATTTTATTCTAACTTCAATCATCACTACCGAAGCATTATTGCAAATATCAAATCTTGCATGATACGATCTAGCAAGAAGAAGAGAGGGAATAGGAGAAACTAGAGAGGAAGGAGAGAATAGGGTTAGGGTTTGAGAGAAGAGAAGGGAAAATACCTGATAGTTCATGAATGCCTCATCCCAAAGCAGCCCCGGGCTATAAATACCCGGGGAAAGAGGGGGCCGGCCGGCCCCCTCAAGTGGGGCTGAACCGGAGTGGTTCAGCCCCCATCCTGGCCGGTTTATTGTGTGGGGGCTGAACCGGATGGTTCAGCCCCGTTGTCTTGCGCGCGCTCCTTGATCCGTCGTGAGTACTTATGTCCCGAGAACCCAAGCGGGTGTGGGGGCATAACATTCCCCTCCCCATCAAGCACCAGCTTGTCCCCAAGGTGGAAGTCCGGAAACCGCTCACGAAACTCTAACAAGTCAACCCATGAGTTGTGCGCTGCATCCATCTGCTTCCATTTGACAAGCACTGCTGGTCGGTATTCCGTGCCCGACTTCTTCCACTTGGTTAGCAAAATGGTTTCGGGGGATGGCCGCAACTCACCCGTGCTGGTTGCCTCGGGTAGGAAAGGGCTGGCCTGAACGGAAGCCCCGAGCTTTTTCTTCAAAACAGAGACATGGAATGTCGGGTGGATGCGAGACCCCGCCGGAAGATCCAAGGTATATGCGACAGGTCCCACCCGGCGCAGAATGCGGAATGGCCCGTAGTAACGTGGGGCGAGTTTCTGATTGACCCTCCGAGAGACAGACATCTGGCGGTAAGGTTGGAGCTTGAGGAAGACCTCATCGCCCACCGCGAATTCCCGCTCAGTGCGGTGTTTGTCTGCCTGTGCCTTCATGCGGTCCTGAGCGACCCGCAGATTGTCCCGAAGTAAGGCTAAGGTGCGATCCCGGTCCTGAAGTGTCCGTTCCACGGCTGGGAGAGCGGTGCTGGTGGGCTCATAAGAACTCAAAGTAGGGGGAGGACGGCCGTATACCACCTCGAATGGGGTGAGCTTGCTAGCTGTGTGGAAAGACGTGTTGTAGCAGTACTCCGCCCAATGCAACCAACGGGTCCACGTGCGCGGCTCATCCATCACAAAACACCGCAAGTAAGTCTCCACCCCCCTGTTGAGGACCTCTGTCTGTCCGTCCGTCTGAGGATGATGGGTTGTGCTCATGCGTAGCGTGCTACCCTGTAGCCGAAAGAGTTCCTTCCAAAAACTGCTGATAAAAACCGGATCTCTGTCGGAAATGATGGAGCGCGGAAGTCCATGGAGGCGCACAATCTCCTGCGCAAATAACTCTGCAACTGTCTCCCCGGTGTACGGATGGCTCAATGGCAGGAAGTGACCATACTTGGAGAGCTTGTCTACCACCACCAGTATGACGGTCTTGCCTTGGGACTTGGGCAGTCCGTCAATGAAGTCCATGGAGATGGTGTCCCAAACCTGGTGCGGAATCTCTAGCGGGGTGAGAAGCCCGGCTGGTGATGTGGTCTCGTACTTCTGTCGCTGGCAGATCTCACACTCCCGTACAAATTGCTGCACATCGCGACGCATTCCCTTCCAGAAAACATTTGCCCTGAGTCGCTGAAGAGTCCGCAGAATTCCCCCGTGGCCGCCGGTGGGCGAGGCATGAAACTCCTGCATCATCGCTGTCCGCCATGGCGACGCGGATGGAATGACCACTCTGCCCTGAAAGTAAAGCCGCTGGCCCTGAAGATGATAGCCTGGCTCCGTAGCCTTCCCCTGCTGTAGCGCCTCAACAATGTTGCGTAACTCGGGGTCCTGGAGTACCTCTGCCTGTATCTCGTCCAAGGTGGTGATGACCGGTCCCGACACTTGAGAGAGAGAGCTCTCAGGTAGGCGGGAGAGGGCGTCAGCAACCACATTATCTCGGCCCTGTCGGTACACAATCTCGTAGTCATACCCCATCAGCTTGGTTAACCACTTCTGCTGCAGTGGGGACGCCAAACGCTGCTCAAGGAAGTGCTTCAAACTCTGATGGTCCGTACGGACCTGGAAGTGCTGTCCCAAAAGATAGGGCCGCCACATTTCGACCGCATGGATAATTGCCAACATCTCTTTCTCGTACGTCGAAAGTCCCAACGTCCGAGGGGCCAAGGCCTTGCTGAAGTATGCGAGCGGTCGACCCTCCTGCATCAGAACTCCCCCGAGGCCGACGCCCGACGCGTCAGTCTCAACCACGAACTCTTTGGCGAAATCCGGCAGTGCTAACACCGGTGTAGTAGTCATGGCCTGCTTCAAGGCCCGAAAGGCCTCATCCGCTTCGGTGCTCCACTGGAATGCATCCTTCTGTAACAGTTGGGTCAGAGGCCGAGCGATCTTGCCGTAGTCCTTCACAAAACGGCGGTAGTATCCCGTCAGTCCGAGGAAGCCACGCAAGGCTCGCACTGTCGTGGGCTGGGGCCAGGACACCATACTAGCAATCTTCTGTGGGTCGGCCTGGACCCCACGGGCGGACACTAGGTGCCCCAGGTACTCGACCTCACTCTGTCTGAACGAGCACTTGGACCGTTTGGCGTATAGCCGGTGCTCCCGCAATATGGTGAGGACATGTCGCACGTGCTCCAAGTGATCGTCCCAAGTCCTGCTATAAATTAGTATATCATCAAAAAATACCAGGACATACCGGCGAAGAAGTGGTCGAAAGATCTCGTTCATCACAGCCTGGAAGGTGGAGGGAGCGTTGGCCAAGCCGAACGGCATCACCAAGAACTCATAGTGACCGTCGTGGGTGCGAAACGCCGTTTTGTGGACATCCTCTTCCTTCATTCGAATTTGGTGGTAACCGGACCGGAGGTCCAGTTTGGTGAACAGACTTGCGCCGTGCAACTCATCCAGCAACTCTTCAATCATGGGAATGGGAAACTTGTCCTTGATGGTGGAGCTATTCAGCCCCCGGTAGTCGACGCAGAATCGCCAGGAACCGTCCTTTTTCTTGACCAATATGATCGGAGAAGAGAACGCGCTGGTGCTGGGCCGAATGATGCCTGTCGCCAGCATCTCCTGTACGCTGCGCTCGATCTCTGCCTTCTGAACGTACGGGTAGCGGTAGGGGCGGATATTGGTAGGGTCCACCCCCGTCTTCAGCTGTATCTGGTGATCCCGGAAACGCGACGGAGGAAGAGTGTGTGGCTCCTGGAAGACATCCTCGAACTGTGCTAAAAGAAGCTGAAACTGGTCCGACTCCACCTGTGTTTCGGGCCCCTCGGCCGTCACCCCGAGTATCATGGCCATCATACTCCCCTGCTCCTCCAGTCTCAGCAGACTCCGTAGTGAGATCTCCTTGAGGGGGGAGGATCGTATACCGTGTAAGCAGTAATCCGTCCCCTGCTGCGTGAACTCCAGTGTCATGCGGTCCCAGTCCGTGGTCACCCGCCGCAGTTGGCGGAGCCACTGTACCCCAAGAACCATATCGGACCCCTTAATCGGAAGGAGGTAGACACCGGTGCTACACACATATCCCGTAAGATGTATCTCCACGCCCTTCAGTGCCCCTTCGCACCGCAGCTTGCTGCCATCCGCGACCATAACCTGGAAAGCCGCATTCTTGTCAACTGGAAGCCCTGCCCTCAGTGCCACCTCCGGGTTGATGAAATTGTGGGTACTCCCACTATCAATGAGGATGGTTACCCTTTGCTTGCCAATCCTGCCCTTGATCCGCATAGTGAGGGGTGCCACACACCCCTCCATGGCCTGAATCGAGACTCCAAACTCCGCCAAGTCCAACCCCTCCTCGTCCTCGAGGCCCGGGGTGTCCTCCTCCTCATCCTCCTCGCGCAGCATGAAGACTTGCACCTTTTGGCAGCGATGCCCCGGGGCGTATTTCTCATCGCAGCTGAAGCACAATCCTTTCTCCTTTCTGGCCTGTAGCTCAGGCCAAGTGAGTCGCGTCACTGTCGGTCGAGCCGCCGGTGCCTGCTCCCTTCTACCTGCCGCTGGGACGGGTGGGGCTCTTGGTGGGGCCCGATTCTTCTGTCGGTTGAAGCGCTCCTCCTGTATGCGCGCCAGACTGATGGCATGGCTAAGACTGCGCGGCATGTACGCATGGACCTCATCCCTCAAATGATCCCGCAGGCCGGATATGAAACAACTGAGGAGCGTCTTCTCCTCCCAATTGACCCGGTTGGCTAGCTTCTCAAAGTCCGCTCGGTACTCCATCACTGTACCCTTCTGACGAAGTTTCTGTAGCGTGGCCTCCACATCCTCATACTCCAACGGCCCAAAACGTGCCACGAACCCTTCCACAAAGTTGGCCCATGTCGCGTATCCGTAGGCCCGTATGAACCACTGAGCCCACTGGTATGCGTCGTCTTCCAGATGGAAGGACGCCAACTGCACCCACTGGTCATCTGGAATCTCCTGATAAGTGAAAAACAACTCCGCCTTTTGCACCCACTCCAACGCATCCCCGCCGCGGAACTTAGGGAAATTCATGCGAGTTCTCTTCGGAGGCATGTAGGGTCGTTGTTGCATGTCCCCTTGTCTCCCGTTAACCTCCGGCCCTTGCTGTGGTCGGCCGTAATGGTCATGGAAGTTCGCTCCCCCTTGGCCGCCGCCCCATTGCTGTCCTCCGCCTTGAAATCCTTGTCGGGGAGGCTGCTCGTGCCATGTTTCACCGTTTCCGAACCTCATCGGCCCTCCCCCGTGCTGTGGCGTCGGTAGGAGGCCCATTCTTCCTCCGAAAATGGCGTTGAGAGCCCCCGGTGGTCGCAAGGGCACTGCTGGGGCCTCCCGGGTCCTCCAGGGTTCTGCCGCTGCCCTCTCCTGGACGGCGGAGGGGCCGCCTGGCCCGCTTCCGGCCTGCACAGCCGGATGCGGCTGCTGCTGGGCGGCCCAGGTCGACGGATGACGGGGGGGATAACCGCCCCCTGGTCGGCCGTAATCGGCGCCCCCCGACGCCATCGTCCAGCCCGCCTGGCTGGACGGCGCTCCGGTCCAGGCGGGGGCCGATCCGACGCCCGCTGGCTCCGTGCGGCTCGGATCGGTCCCGATCCCGCCCTGGAACAAATTCCCGGAGCCGGCTGTCCCTCCGTTGGCTGCCGGTTGGCCATTTTGCGACGCTTCCGCTTCCGAATCGCTGCCCGGAACCGCTTTTCCCTTCAACGACTGCATCAACAGCGCCTTGATCTCCTCCATGCGTCCATCCATGCGTTCTTCCATGCTTTTTGTGGACGTGTTCAAGCGAGCTTCCATTGCCGTCACCGAATCCGCCAACCCTACGTAATTCTCCTCTAGGGTTGCCAATCGTGTGGCCTCCGCCTCCGAGCGTGTCACCATGGTCGTAGGAAAGTTGCTCTGATACCAAATGATACGATCTAGCAAGAAGAAGAGAGGGAATAGGAGAAACTAGAGAGGAAGGAGAGAATAGGGTTAGGGTTTGAGAGAAGAGAAGGGAAAATACCTGATAGTTCATGAATGCCTCATCCCAAAGCAGCCCCGGGCTATAAATACCCGGGGAAAGAGGGGGCCGGCCGGCCCCCTCAAGTGGGGCTGAACCGGAGTGGTTCAGCCCCCATCCTGGCCGGTTTATTGTGTGGGGGCTGAACCGGATGGTTCAGCCCCGTTGTCTTGCGCGCGCTCCTTGATCCGTCGTGAGTACTTATGTCCCGAGAACCCAAGCGGGTGTGGGGGCATAACATTGCACAACTTCAAGCTTATTAGAATTATTAACCTGATCGTATTGAAAAAATGATTGAAAAAATATATTGCAGAATGATCATATTCACAAAGTTTTCGGACCAAAGTTGAAGGTGGAAATGGTCTTGTTTATGCATTAGATGAAATTCTCAAATTGGGTATTCTGCCAGCAAGTATATTTTGCAGAGGGCACGTATACTTTGTCCTAAGTAAGCTCCTTTCACGATTAACTATCTTTTAAGTGCAACTACAAAAATAATGCTAATGATATTTTTTTGTTCTTTTGAAACAGTAAATAGTAGTGACACCCAAAATACAGTATTTGATACTTTTTCCAGTTTTGATTTGTACACTCCATGCATCAGCAACTTAGACTGGACCGTTATGCAGAGCATACTACTTCTAAGTATGCTGGAACTGAAGGAAAGTTTAGCAATTTCAAACTTGAAATACTTGGGACAATGATTCTGCCCAGAGGAATCAAGCAGTTGCCTCTGATACATGGTTGGATTTGTGCGCCAATGATTCTCCAGTTATTATGATTCCTCGTGTTGTGAATCAATGTAACTAGAAAACTCATGTAGTGAATCATTTAATGTGACTCATGTTTCGATCTGTAAGGTTTTGATTCCATAAAAAATTAAAAACCTTTGTGATTGGCAGCGATTAGAAGAAGCACCGCACTACTCTGCTCGCCCCTTGTTCATGTGAGGAAGATAAGCGCCTCCTGATTCGGTGCCTTGCTCGCCCCTTGTTCACGCGAGAAGAAGAATAGAAGAAGAAAAGCGCCTCCTCGAGACCTCGATTCGGTGCTCTGCTTGACTGTGCGTCCCTTGTTCACATGAATCATCAAAAAACCAACCCTAAAGCCTAAAAAATGGTGATCTTCACTGATGGATCGACTCCTCGAACCGGCCGGTTAAGGGAAACCGGCACCGGTTCGCGGTTGGCCGGTCCGACTGGCCGGTTCGCATGTTCTCAGCCATTTCCCAGTAGGAGCGGGGTTTGACTCTTGACCGGACCATCTGGGTACGGTCGGTGTTCTGACCGGTTCAACCGGCAGGTCCGGTTTTTAAAACCACTATGTAGATTACAATTAGTTGCTAGGTTAGTTTCATTTTGCTTTTATTAGTCGTGTTCGTATCAGCCGAATTCCAAAGCATACAGGAGTTGACATTGAGCAAAATTTTAATTTTGTTATCGGACTACATGATGGAATTTACTAATTTAGTAAATAAAATTGAAATTGATCAATTATATTGTTCAGTTGTAGGATGAAATTGAGTCACAGGGATTGTAAATGGATTAAAGATAATAATAAAAGAATGTTTATACCGCTCGGAGAAAGAGATAATTTTACAATTTGAGGGGACAATATTGTGCTTAAGTTCAATATCTTTGAAGCCTTGGGAGAAGTCATGAATCAAACATGATCTTTTCATGTTCAGAACACAGCTATGACGATTCACTGTTTAGAACGACATTTGTTTACTAAGAAGGAAAGAAAAGGCAACAGTAATTAATTTGAACTGCTAAAAGATCATATCAAATTAAACAAAAGAAAATAATGGAGCATGCTTTGGTGACAGGAGAAATTCATCTATCTATACTAATGGATTAAGGGAAGGCTTCGAACCGTCCGTAACTTTGGCATTGAGCATTTTGCCCTCCGCATCGCACTTATACCCCCGCCGCCTCCTTATGTCGTCGCCTTCCCTTCTCTCCTTCACGCGCTGAAAATCCAAGAAAACCCCCCGCCGCTTCATCTCTGACGCATCCTTCCGCGTGCCGCCGTTACGTCGCCTCGACTCGCTGCCTCCGCCGCGTGCCCCGTCTGCCTGCCGCGTGCCCCGTCTGCCTGCCGCATGCCGCAAACGCAGCCTGCTAGGTCGTCGCCCACGCCGCTGATCGCATGGAATAAGTTGTCATGAACCTGCTCGAACACTCCCGCGATTGCTGCACCTGCACATCATCGACCATTTCCGCAATTGCTCTGCCTTCCGTGACCATTGCCGTTTCTATACTCTCCGTCACGCCGAAGTAATTCCCCAAAAACCCTCTCCACCACTTTTGGCCTGCTGTTCCCACCCTGTTATGGCGGCTGAAATCCCGGAAAAATATTTCATCGCCATTCGCCCCCGCACCGCTCATATGGCGAATCATGTCCCGCAACCTGGTACGCCTCACTCTTCTCGCTGCGTGCTGCAGCCGCCGCGTGCCCCTTCGACCGCTTATGCTGCCGCTGTTTCGACGGGATAACTTTCCCTCAATCTTCACATCTTCTCCTCACTCGCTTCTCTCTTGCTCCGCGCTTCTCCTCCTCACGCCAACAGCATCCGCACAGTCTTTCAAGGATTTTCCCAGATTGCCCTTTCTCCGTTCCGGCCGGCGATGCTCTGTCATTTATGTGCGGCAGCTCTGTTTTTGAGCTCTGTAACCGGGAGGTTCATAGTGGAGCGGAGCAGCATCCGTGTTCTGTGGCCTGTACACATCAAAGGGTGGCACGAAAGCGCCATTGCCAACTTCAGAATCCCTAATTACGGAGGCACGCTAAGGGGAGTTGTGCTCTACCCGGAGAAGGGCTCCAACGGTTGCAGCCCCTTTGATGGCCCCCAATTCAGGTCACGTTCCGGCCGGTCAGTGACCCTTCTCCTCAACCGCGGAGGTAATCAATGGCCACCACTTCAAGATGTTTGATTTCATCATGGTGTTTGATTTCTGATAAGTGGGCTTTTGAATGGTCTGCGCATGCCTTGACAAATGTCATCTCATGGAGTTTCTTGTAATAAAGGTGTTAGGTTTGCTCTTCTATAAGGAACTAATTACTATTTCTCCTTATAAAGTTGTTAGATTTGCTCTTTTAAAAGGAACTAATTAGTATTTCTCCTTAGCCAACACTAGCTAATCATGAGACCATGTGTATTTTACTAGCTTTATATGTCTCATACAACTGTCAAGAGATTGAAGTTATCTTATTGTGCTCCTGATCCCGAGCAGAATTTTACAGAGGGATATGAAGGCAAGGACGTGGTCGTCAAAAATTTGAGGCAACTTTGTGTGCATAGAGTAGCTAATGAGAGTAGCAAGTCGTGGATTTGGTGGGACTATGTGACGGATTCTCATGTTAGATGCTCGATGAAGGAGAAGAAATATAGCCAGGAATGTGATGATGATGTTATCAAGTCTCTTGGTGTGTTTTCTAACATTAATTCAAGTTGTTCATCATGTAGTTCATTTTGTATACCGAATTAACACTGCATAGTGATTATCACAAATGTATTAGGTATGCCTCTTGGTAAGGTCAAAGAGTGCATGGGTGATTCTGAAGCAAATGTTGAGAATCTTGTACTGATGAAAGAGCAAGAAGTTCAGGTTCATTTTTCTTCCTAATTTAATTTTCTTGCTGGAAAGAGTGCATAAAAGCCTTTTCTCAAGCCCTCAATTTTATGACCTTCTATTTCTTCTTTTAATAAGAGCATCTTCGCCTGCAGTTCCTCCTCATCGCCGGAGGTCTGCTAGGTCTGGTTTTCACGAAAAGGCGCTGCTCTTCTTCCCGATGCCTCCCGCGAAACCCCTCCAGCCTCAGGCGAAATCTCTTCCCGGCGGCGCAGCGGCGACGAATTGGCCTCCTTCTTCCTCGAAGGCTCACCTCTCCGACATCGCTACTGGTGTGCAACGTTTGTTTTGACGGAACTACTTTCTTCCTCCAGCCTTAGGGTTTCAACTCCATCGCTCCACTGTAAACCCCGTCAGTTTTTTTCTCTGTTTTATAAAATGGCTGGACTCCTCCATTTCTTGCAAGTTGGGAGCTGGGAGCATAAATTTGTGAAACAATTACATTAGCTGCAGCTGGTTGTAAAGTATATTTTTAATAAATCGTAACATTCCTTTATTCCGTTCTACATTTAGTTTTCAATTACCTATTTCTGAATCCATAAAAAATCGTTTAAAAATCAAAAATCTTTTTAATTTTAATTTGAAATCAAAATCTGAAATCAGTTTTGATTTTTAATTTCAGTTTAATTTCTAATTACAAACAGATTTGATTTTGATTTCAGATTCCGCATTTTAATTTCAGTTTTGATTCCATTTCAAATTTGAATTTTCAACACAGTTTTGAGTTCTCCGTTTTTTTGTTTGATTTTGGTTACGTCCATCGGTTTTATTTTCAGTTAATTCCAGTTTATATTTTTCATTTGAATTTTAGTTTAGATTTTCATTTCAGTTTAGATTTTAGTTTGGATTTCTGATTTCTTTCCAGTTTTGATCAAACTTTTGAGTTCAGTTTTCATTTCAGTTTTAAATTTAGTTTTAATTTCAGTTAATTCCAGTTTGATTTCCAGTTTTTAATATAAGTTTTAATTTTAGTTTTTGATTTCAATTTAGGATTTCATTTCGATTTTCAAATTCAGTTTTGAATTTTGATTTTGAATTTCAGTTTTGATTTCTGATTTAAGCTTTTAATTCAGATTTTGATTTTTTAAAACAGTTTTGATCTTTGATTTGATTTTTGATTTCAGTTTCCATTTTTATTTCATTTAGATTTTTAATTTCAGTTTTGCTTCTACTTTTTTATTTTAGTTTAGGATTCCATTTTGATTTCCATTTTCAGTCTTGATTTTTTATTTCTAATTTCTATTTTGATTTCACATTACAGTTTTAATTTCAGATTTTCTTATGTGATTTCAGTTTTGATCTTTAATTTGTTTTGATATCAGTTTCAATTTCTGATTTCAGTTGTGAGTTCTTAATTTCAGTTTGAGGATTTCACTTATGATTTCAAATCTGATTTAAGTTTTTGATTCGAGTTTTTGAGTTTTTAAAGTCAGTTTAGATTTCACTTTTGGTTTTGATTTCATTTTTTATTCCCCGTTGTTTAAGATTCTGTTTTCTATTTCCCCAGAATAACCATTGTTCTTCATATAGGTGGAGAGATTGATGAGAAAGCAAGAGATTTAAGCAGTTGAGTTATAGTAGGGTTTTTCAGCCACCATCAAAGCCACCAATCACCAAAAAAAATCAAAAATTAGTGAAAATAGAAGCATTTTTCTTTTGTTTGTGCTTACCCAGGTCTTCCAATGAGATAGCTGTAAGATGATTATCAAAATTGATTTGATAAATTTTTGCTGACCCAGAACATCTTGCCATTCACCTTTATATGACTATGCTTTCATTTTGTGCTTCTTTTTGCTTCCATTTTGTTCTTTCAGCACAAAACTAACCACAATTACCGTACTGTGCTTCCGAATTTAAATTTGAATCATCTCAAGCCTTGATATATACCTCCAGCATCAAGTTAGGTAAATGATTGTTTCCTCCAAATAAAATCGTAACTTCCGAGGGGAAACTCAAACTTCTCCATTTACTGCAGTCATGCGGTTCTTTGATAAATGCAGTCAACATTTATATATATTACATGTTATGGATGTTAGCACAAATATCTTCCTCCGGTTAGTGACGTCATACCATTTTAGATAATTCCATTCTTGATTTCTTATAGGTATTTGTCTGAACTTGAGCAGTGACCTTTATTTGATAATGGATGTCAAAACTTTGATTCATGATAATATATTCCTTTATTTTTTATACCTGATTGAATATTGTATCTAAAGGAGGTTATGATAGCTATGAGCACAACCTATAACAATGATTACACTTTTTAATGCATACCCAAATCAGCAACCTGCTCTTATTAAAGGGAAACTTGATCATAAGGATCAACACTAAGCCTCTGTTTGGTGGGACTTATTTTCACAGGTCAGATTCCAATACACCTGGAGTTTCAAATGTTTATTTTGCTCATTAATTCTCACTAGATCTTATGTGCAAGCGCCATCAAGCAGGAAATTGGGATTCATATTCGTTAAATGCATATATAGAGTTTGTGCTCCCGTAAAAATGTTTACTCAAATCTCATGCAATTGCTTCATTCTTTTATGATTGGATTTTGTTCCGTACGTTGCATGATTATTTACATGTCTATATTCCCAATGTTTGATTTTGTTTCCATGTTTCTCTGAAAACCAAATTTATACGTGTTGTTCTTTTTTCAACTTCACTGTTAATGGAACATACAAATTAGTTTTAAAAACATAATGGACAACTGAAACCTATTGTAATGGCCTTTAATTACATGCAATTAGTTTTGGTTTATGTTCTGAATGTCAAAAAATTATCACCAATTTCATATTTTGTTTCTTAGGGTTATTTGTTTTCCTGGCTGATATAATTATTACATTCTGGTGTCATTTCTTATTTTTCATGTTCAAAAGGTATGCTTACTCATCTTCCTCCGTCAACTTCTAATTTAAGTACAACAACTATGCACAAATTTAATTCTATATATGCAGGAACAGGATAAATCCTAATGGTTAATATCAACTTTCTTAGACTGTCATTGTACAGAGAAAATGACAGTAAATTCAGGTATCAATATGGTCGTACTTCTCTTCATTGATACTATACGTATTCCTTCAGCTCTTCTTCGTGTTGGGATAAGTTCTCGACCTCTCCTTTGTGTTGATAACCTTCCGGCCTCAGTTGACTCCTCGCCGAAGCCTGGAGCACAGCTACCCCCACCCTGTATCTTTGCTCTTTGGAGAGGGTAGGTTGTATATAGGGTTTTAAGACTTGCAGTGTATTTAATTTAACCATGCTGTCTTGGGAAAAATTTCTTGGCCAAGTTCATTTGTAGCATTATCTTCTTTTGTGAGGGAAAATAATGAACACTCTTTTTAATTTGGGACTAAAAGTTATGAGCTTTTGTATCATTAAAATATTTAATATGTATGAAAAATAAAAAATTTATTTAACAAGTCTGACAGTGAAATAGATATTATTCAATAGTTGTGTTAAAATAGAGAGGATCTCAAATTTTGTTCATGAAAATAATGATTTTTGGGTGGTGTTTTTTTGCTCCTTTTGTCTCATTTGCACGCTAGCGCTAACACTATGCGAAACTTAGGCTCTGTTTGACACAGTGGTAGACGTTTTAAACGTATGAGTTAAACCATCATTCATTCAGAATCATCTAACAAATATTATTTGTTTGAACATAAAAGTGTATGAACTTTCTTAGGTGAGCATTAGTGGATGAAGTTACTTGGGTGAGTGTTAACAAATCATAATTTAATCTTCATGTTCATGATTGTCACCACCGTGCCAAACAGAGCCTTATGCTCTCTGTGATGTAGGTGATAAAAAAAATATTTTACGTGTTAAAACAGAAGTAGATTGTTTAAAGAAATTTCATCCATGTTCCTTTCAAAAAAAACATTTTAGATTTTTTGGTTTGTACGTAACGATATTGTTTTTAGTAATAGACTAATAGGTGTGTAGATTTCTAATAGCAAAATTGCATTTATGCATTTCACTAGATTTTTCCATCGCAACCAGAGTCTTAATTCCTGTTGAGAGCGTGAGCATGACACATGAATCAACAAGAAATATTGTTTTCACGGCAAATATCCGGTCCGAAGAGCTGAATGTTGGGCTCGCCAGTTCCTCTGGGTGCTCTTCTCAAGCTAATTCTAAGGGTTGCTTGGAGGGAGCTAGGAATTGGGGCCAAATTCCATCAAAAGACGAGAAAACAAACTCCGCAGAGCGCTAAGAAACACTCAGGTAGTCATGCGATTTGCATGCCAGTGTCGAGATGGTGGATTGCGTTGAAGCGGGCGAAGCCCGCTTCTATGCGGCCGAAGCCCGCTTCTATGCGGCCGAAGACCAGCAGAAGCATCAAGCACGGGCGAGGCCCGTGCGCATCGATCACGGGCGTAGCCCGTGCGAAGATGCTAGTACTAGATAAAGAGAAGTTATAAAATTCAGAAAAAAAATATGAAGAAAATTATTATTACCGCAAATAGAAGAGGTAAGAACAATTTCCCATCATAAAATTTGGTTTTCAGCAATATAGATTCCAGTGCAGACATCAAAGCAGCACTCTCGCTTTTGCTTATTGTTGAAGCCAAAACTTGATCTCAACGAGAGTTCGGACCCAATGAGGTAACTTGCACTTACTTCTCCCAAACTTGCACTCCTGACCAGACGCTCGGAAATAGAAAACTAACCCTGGGCTGCAGCGTGGAGGTCCCACCACACACTTGGAAAATTTCAAGAACGCTTCTCCTCTCAAGCCTAAAGCTGAGCTAGGCACCTTGGAGGGCTCTCGCAGCCAACCAAAACAACCTGAGGAGGAGGACGCCAAAAGAACTGAATCCCCTCCAAAGGTGCCCACAGGGTCTATTTATAGAATTCCAAGTCTGGTCTGCAAACAGCTTAACTCCGCTGTTCAGATCCTCTATGCGTACCCCAAAACGGTCTGCCAATAGAGAAACTCTGCTGTTCGGAGGGGCTATTAACAAACCAACAGGGGCATTCTGGTAAAAAGCACTCTGGGTGAGTGGTCCATGAAAATACCACTCAGCTGAGGCGGCGAGTGCCTGATGGGACTGACACTCGCCATCATCCCGGGGCCTGGGGTGAATACGGACCTGATTACCCTACTCGCCCACCCCCTATCATGGGCCTAGGGCAAGTGCGAGCTCAAATGTCCCACTCGCCCCAACACCCCTTAGCCGCTCGGCCTTCGCTAGTCGAGGACTACCCTCCCGTCCGACTCGCCCGAGTCAAAGGTTGATCACTGTTCGGCTAGTTCCTCCCCTGATGGGCCCACTCGCCGGGCATGGGGTTATACACAATTCCCGCTTGAGATTGTCCCAAACTCGGAAAGAAAATGTTGAACCCCGGGTGCTCGACGAGTGGCACTAAGGCCAGGAGGAATCTTATGGTGGGCTCCACAAAATGCTATATATATACAGGTCTGTCAGGGGGAAAGGGACACTGTTACCCCCCCCCCCCCCCGATACTACTGATCTCTGCTACTCCATGCCTTTCTCTAAGGATTTTCAAGAGAGGCTCACCAATGCGAGGGAGCTCAATTCATCTTGCACCACCGAACTCATGCCCTGGCTTACCAACCAGCCCCCGAGTAAACTGCTGAAGTGCAAGCCTGCGAAGAAGGCTAGACCCGACTCGGCGGTCGGCGTGCCCCTTCTCGTCGATCCGCACTCAACGCCAGGCCATGGACTCGCTTCCCCCTCTTTGACACAGGTCTTTGACGGTCCTGCTGGCTCCCATTGTATTCAACAGACAGCTTAGATATAACTATTCTGGATGTGCTTGCAGGACGGACACCCTAAGGAGAAGGGGAGCGAGGAGGTCCTCGCCGACCAGGGTGCTCTAATACGTGATGACACGAGTCTCCCCCTGGTCTAGTTCAAACCCTCACCCACAGATTCGCATCCCCGGACCGTTATTGACAACCCTGCGAGTACCCCGGGTAACTCATCTTCTCCTATTGTCCTTTCTCACCACCCGTTTCATTTGTATTGCTTCATTCCTGCACTTCCCTTTGGGACCACCGGTCTGGGCTCTCCGCCGCTGAGGTCGCCGGCTCGCGGACCCGAGTGCGACCCTGCCCCTGACTCTGCACTCACGGTGAGGGGCACTAGGGACATCCCCGTTCCCCCTTCCGTTTTGATCTCTGACCCAGGTTCCTTCCGTCTGGGTCATGGCAAGGTACTCGTTGCACCCCTCGGCCTCCCCCCCAAGGACAACCAAGTTTTTCCTGCCAACCTCACCACCAGTGGATCTCCACCTTGCACGGTTAGTTAGAGTACTCGCCCTCTTCTTCCATTTCGAGTCGCGTCTTCCTAAAACTGTCATTGTCTCAGGCCTTCCCGAGAACTCAGAAGCCGAAGAATCTTCCGACCAGGGGTTCTTCTTGTCGCCCCCCTCTCCCAACTCGCTTGAAGACTTCTTAGACGTCCCGAGCAACCCTGCCGAAATGAAGAAACGCACCGTAGGGATCCTTAAGAAGTACAGATTCATGCTGCGAGAGCTTCAAGAGGAGAGGGCAGTCGGCGAGCAGCGGCTGCGCGTCCTCGAACAGGACTACGCAAAACTGGCAAACGAGGTGAGGCGAGGATCGAGCGGCGAGATAACTTCCCCCAGACCGCTTATAGACTGAATACAAGAAAATATGTGTCTTGTACACCAAGACCTCAAGATGGTCCGCGAGTTTAATAATCCCCGCCGACCGCTGGGGACTGGAGCGCGAGGCCGGGGAAGATGGAAATGACTCCCGTTTTGAGTCTATCGGCACTCGCCCCTTGGCCCCCTGCGGTCCTCTCGCGTCTTGCAATAATTTTTCTTCACCCTCCCCCCTATTTTATTTTTGTTTGGGGCCAATCACGGAACTATGCTTTGTAATAATTGTGGTTTCAACTTGAATTCAGCTCGCTCGATGGTAGAATAGGTCGACGACGAGGTTAGTGAGTCGGCCTGAGGGAGAGACTCGTCTTACCCTAGCTCTTTCTATAAATAGAAACCCTACCTACCCGTACCCATCACATTTATTGTAGTCACAACTTCTTGACCCCAGACTTCTCTCCCCTAGCACTCGCAAGAGACACTTTGTTAGGATGGGAAAACGAGAGTCGATGCTAACGGGAGATCGAAGTGCGCGAAACAGTTCAACGAGTACCCCTGCTTCGACGGGAATCCCTCGGAGGAGGAATATCTCGCCTTCGTGGCCGACTTCGTCACTCCAGGGTAAACTGCGCGCCGGCCGAGGAGGGGCGAGGCGATTAACACTTTTTTTGCCGACGAACTCGCCTTCCCCATCTCGCATTTCGAGGTGGGTTTGTGTCTTCCCCTCTGGTCAAAAGTTTGTCAGGTCCTGAAATACTTTGGGGTCGTCCCCGTGCAGCTCAACCCCAACGTGATTGCCATGTTGGTGGACTTCGCAAGCTTCCTCCGGAAGGAGAGGATTGAGTTCAACCTCACCGTTTTCCGAAAGCTCTTCATTTACCGTGTCACAAACGACGACGTCGCCTTCTTCGTCGGCTCGCAGTTCAAGGTGCGTGAGACCGCCAACAAGAACCACCACTGGTTCACCAAATTCGTCTTCATAAAGGGGGACCTCGACAACATCCCCTACTCGCCCATTCAACGAGGCGGGGAGACGTACCAGGCTCCGACAGTATCGGGTGACGACGCCAACCTCCACCAGTTCTTCCTCCACAAGGACTTCGAGGTCGTTTTCCTGCGAAGAGGCCTCAATTCACTCCTGCATGTTCTCCCTGGGGAAGGTATGCTTCCCACTCGCTTCATTTTAGTCTCGCTAAAGGTGTTTTTCTTGATGATCCTAAGTACATTCCCTGCAGGGGAGAGGATGATTCCGGAGCACCAGCCCTTTGCTGATGCTGGGATGGACGCCAACCCACTCGCCCGGGAGAGGGCAGCCGCAACAGCATGCAGGAGAGAGTTGGATGCATCCGGGTCCTCAAGCATCCAAAAGCGACATGCCCCTGCTGACTCCGGCTCGCCTCGCCCTCCGCCACCGGGAAAAAAGCTAAAGAAGGCGGTGATATCCAAAGGCAAGCAGGTCTAGAGGGACTCGCCAGTGAGGGAGCGAGACAAGAGCGACCTCCCCGGTTTCCCCTCCCGAGGAGAGGCCTGAAACCCGCGAAGCGGCACCGCCGAGTGCCCATCGAATTTTTGGCCACAGCGGGAAGGTAAAGGATCATGTCGGCGAGCCCATGGTGTTGTGGGCTTAGTTATTAAAGGCGCAAGGCAAACCGAGGCGCAAAGAGGTCTTGGAGTCTAGGAGCAAGGCTCAAGGCGCAGGCGTGCGCTTGACGAAAGCAAGACGCAACCATATCCATTTTAAATAATGAGCATCAAATATCATTTCAGCTTCTCAATTAAATTTTTCATCCAGTCTATTAATTAATCATTCATTAATATCGTTTGCATCTCTTAAAAAATAGAATCAATGTGATCACTTGTATTATATCGAAGTCTCAGCGCATAATTATCTTTCATGAACACTAAATCATTAAAATTTTATTGAGTTCTTAAATTATTTTTTCTTGGTTTTTGAAAAAAGAAATTTACAACAAAAATCTCACGCAGCCGCACCTTTTATATTCTAAAGGCGCAAATAAGACGCACAGAAGCGCAAACCTCTATGTCTGGTGAGCCTGGAGCCTTAGGCGCGCCTGAGGCATGCCTTAAATAACATAAGTTGTGGGACGAGAAGGACAACCGGGTATTTATCTCCTTGCTCCTCCCCTCCTGGTCCGAGCGCCGACCTCCCAGTGGGCATGCCTTCGCCCTTGGCTTTGGGCTCTACGGCCGCGAGGACGCAGATGCCTATGACGGCATGACGCTGCAGCGGCTCGCCCACGAGAGCATGCGAGCCCAAATGCGCTCCCTAGAGCTCGCGCGCATGACTGTCCGTCACGGCTTCTCCCTCAACCGCAAGTGGTCTGATGCCGAGGAAGTGCGGGCTCTCGCTGTGGATGAGGCAGCGGACCTGAAGCGCAAGCTGGGGATTGCCGAGAACCTCCTTGAGAAAAACTCCGGCGGGGTGATAAGTGTCGATCATATCCCCCCTTCCCCCTCCTTTTCTTTTGTTCGTCGCTCTTAACTCCTTCCTAATCTCCTCCTCGCAGGACGCTGCAACCGCGGACCGCTTGCGCACTCGCGTCACCGACCTGGAGGAGAGGAACCGACTGCTTAAGGGGCAGAATAAGCAGCTCAAGGCCGAGGTTACTCGCTTGATTGATACAGTCCTTCCCCCGACTCGCGGCGAGTCGAGCAGTCAAGGAAGGAGGTCGCGGATGTACTTCAAGGCGGAGGTCAATGAGATGATGAGGACCAACTCCATCAAGGTCATTGACCACACGCTCCAGATCATGCGAGACCTCAAAGTGTTGACACCCGACTGCGAGAGGGTCACCGCCAAGGATCTGGTCCCCGAGTTGTTCATCCTCGTCCCTATCCCCGACGAGGAGGAGGATGAGTTCGACTCGCTCTTCAACGAGGTGGAGGGCAGCCGAGACAACCAGTCAGGGGGAGGCGGTTAGGGGGCTTGTTGTAAATTTTTCCTTCCTGTAATTGTCCTTTTTTGTACACTCGCCTGCGAGGCGATCTTTTTGTAATTAGATATGTTGTAATGAAACTCTATTTTTTGTAATTTGTCCATTCTTGTAATATACTTCTTTGCCATGTCGCACTCGCGCGCACACACCGCTCTTGAGGCGTGATTTCTCCAAGGTAAAACACTGCGATAGAATCGCTCTAGGTTAGGTCAGTTTCGAACGGTTCGCTTCCCATGAACACGCGCTGCATAAGTGCCTCGAGATCTCGCCCCTTCGGTGGTCAGGATCGAACCACTCGTTGCCTATGAACACGCGAAATATAGATGATTGAACAAGTAATCAGGAAGCCTGATTTCTCTAAGGCGAAACGCGATAGGGTAGCTCGTAGTTGGTCCGGGCCGGCTCACGCATCACACACACTCGCCTATTTGGGTGTTACCATCTTTCGCTTCCTTGGAGACTAAACGCGAGTGGAAGGCTAGGTCCAGCTCGTCTTCCAATTTCATGGTACTTGATGCAAGCTCTTCGGGGAGGCATGTGAGTACCTGGTTGGCGAGATACACTCCAGGGCAACTGCGCTCTCCCTCCCCCAACCTGCCGCCGAGCTGTTATTTACCCCAACTAGTTAGCGAGATCGTGGCTACCGTGATCCTGTTCGTTAGTGTGACTTTCAGTCCTGCCAGCAAGTGGGAGCATGGTCAACGGGATCTACTCGGAGTCAACATCTCATTTTACCACCGAGTGACTTCCAGCCCTGCCAACCAGTGGGAGTCTGGTCAGCGGGATCTTCTCGGAGCCAACATCTCCATCTACCACCGAGTGACTTCCAGCCCTGTCAGCTAGTGGGAGCCTGGTCAGCGGGATCTTCTCGGGGCTACATCTCAACCTATCTCCGATTGATTTCCAGCCCTGTCAACTAGTGGAAGCCTGGTCAGCGGGATCTTCTTAGGCCAACATCACAATCTATCTCTGAGTGACTTCCAGCCCTGTCAGCTAGTGGGAGTCTAGTCAGCGGGATCTTCTCGGGCCAACATCTCAATTTATCTCTGAGTGACTTCCAGCCCTGCCAGCTAGTGGAAGCCTGGTCGGCGGGATCTTTTTGGGCCAACATCTCAATCTATCTCCGAATGACTTCCATCCTTGCCAGCTAGTGGGAGCCTGATCAGCAGGATCTTCTTGGGCCAACATCTCAATCTTTCTCCGAGTGACTTCCAGCCCTGCCAGCCAGTGGGAGCCTGGTTAGCGGGATCTTCTCGGGCAAACATCTCAATCTATCTCTGAGTGACTTCCAGCCCTATCAGCTAGTGGGAGCCTGATCAGCGAGATCTTCTCGGGGCAACATCTCAAACTATCGTTAGCTACACACATAGTTCACCCACAAGAGATCTTGAGAAACAAGAGAATTAATAAAGAGGAATCTTTTATATACAAGGTTCAAGGATAGAAATGTTTCAAATCATCATCACTCCAGGTGTGACCTAAGGACTCCCCCTCCACATTATGGAGACGGTATCCTCCTGACTTCAGCGCTTTCTTGACGATGTATGTACCTTCCCAATTCAGATGGAGCTTTCCCACGGCTACTGATCTCCCTGCAGCATCTACCTTTTTTAGGGTCAGATCCCCTTCCGCGAACTGCTTGATTCTGACATGCTTGTCAAAGTACCTAACCATCCGTCACTTGATCTCCTCCTGCCTGACAGCGACTGTGTTGTGGAGTTCCTCTATCAGGTCCAGTGAGAGTCGTAGCCCCCCTTCGTTTTCTATTCTTCATTCCTCATCTCCTTCCTCGGCGACCACTACCCGTGGCGACCTGACCTCGAACTCCACCGGTAGGACTGCTTCACAATTATGATAAAACTTGAAGGGGATCTTTCTCGTGGCTGTGTTGGGGGTAGTCCTCAGGGCTCATACTACCGTGGTAAGTTGTTCTACCCAATTCCCCATCAGGTTCTCCACCTTTTTTTAACAGGTTTACGATGATCTCATTTGCCGCTTCCACCTGTCCGTTGCTCCACGGGTAGTGGACGGAGGGAAACCTGAGGTTTATCCCGAGTTGAGTGCAGAAGCTGATGAACTCTTCACTGACAAACTGGAGTCCGATGTCAGTGACTATGGCTTGAGGGAGCCCATGCCGACAGATGATCTCTTCCCATACGAAGTTGCGAATCACCTAGGAGGTCACCTTGGCCAGCGCCTTCACCTCCAACCACTTCGAGAAGTAGTTGATCATGATTAGGAGGAACCTCCTTTGCCCACTTGCCTGGGGGAAAGATCCGACTAGATACATCCCCCAAATGGCGAAGGGTTAGGGAGTTGTGATGCTCTTAAGTCTCTGGTCCGGTAAGAGTTGGAGCGGAGAAAACAACTGACACTTTTGACATTTTCTTGAGAATTCTGCCGCATCCTTTCCTAGGGACGGTCAGAAGTACCCCTGTCGGACCACCCTCGACTCCAAGGTTCTACCTCCCGAATGACTACCGCACTCGCCGGAGTGTACTTCCTTCAAGATCCTCGGGACTTCATCCTCCAGCACACACCGGGCTAGGAGCCCTGAACGTGTCTTCAAGTACAACCCTCCTTCATGCATCATATAGTAAGTTGACTTGTGCCTGAAGTGTTTTTTGTCCCGGATCTCCTCCAGGAGTTCACCCGCGGTTAAGAAAGTTATGAAAGGATCTACCCATGAGGAGCGTCGATCCACCTCCATCAATTCACCCTCCTCGATAGACGGGTGAAGCAGTTCCGTTAAAGTTTCATCGACCCGGGGTCTTAACTTGGCCAACCGGTCAGCTGCGACATTCTCCTCCCGGGGAATGTGTTGAATGGAAAACGCTAGGAATCCTCCAATGAGCCCCTTCACCTTGGTCAGGTACCTCATGAGGGTGGAGTCCCTTGCCTTGTATTGCCCCTTGATCTGTGACACCACCACCAATGAATCTTTGACCTCCACATCCTGGATACCAGCTCCTTGGCCAGACGCAGCCCGGCTATCACAGCCTCATACTCTGCCTAGTTGTTAGTGACTGAGAAATGCAGGGACATGACCTTCTCTATCAGAGTCCCTTGAGGGCTTACTAACACTACTCCGCCTCCCGTAGAATGCTTCCACGAGGCTTCGTCGACCAGCACCTTCCAGACAACCTGCTGCGAGGGCCTTTCACCCTACACTTTAATGGCATAGTCGGCCAAAAAGTCGGCTACCGTCTGCGCCTTAATCGAGAGTCGAGGTACAAATGAGATGTCGAACTCGCTTAGCTCTATGGACCACTTAAGCAATCTTCCTGAGTGCTCCACCCCTTCTAAGACCCTGCGAAGAGGGTGGTCAGTTACCAACCTAATCGAATGCGCTTGGAAGTATGGTCTGAGCTTTCTACCTGAGATAACCAAGGAGAACGCCAACTTTTCCAGGATCGGATAACGGAGCTCTGTCTTCTTTAGGACCCTGCTGACATAATAAATGGGCAGCTGCTTCTTACCCTCCTCCCGGACTAGAACAGAACTTACGGCCTCAGCCCCCACTCCAAGATACAAAGTCAGGTCCTCTCCCTCCTTAGGTCCCTGGAGGAATGGGCAGGCTGCTTTTTGTGTGTGTGTCTGTGTGTGTATGTGTTGTGTGTTCAGTATATGTATGTGTGTTGTGTGTAATGAGTTTGCGAGTGCGTTGTGTGTAATGTATTTCCGAGTGTGTGTGTGTGTTCAGTGTACGTAATGTGTGTGTATTTATTGTAGATTTGTATAGGTTTGTGCGCTCATTTTTATAGTGAATGTGTTGATTGTGAGTATGTGTAAATTTATATAGGCTTATGGGTAAACATAAAGAATATGGTGTTAGTGTAACTTGGAGGACAATGATATTTGGTTTTTTTGCAATTTGTGTTTGAAAGAAAGAGTTGGGTAATTGATAAAGCTATATTTATAGTTATTTTAATATAGTTTCTATTCAATAAATAATTAATTTTTATTTAGTTTTATATTATTATTTGTATTAATTCGTTTCTTTTCATATTTAATGTTAATCTGGGCTACAAATTGCAATTTGGAGCTTGCAGGACTAATCAGGAGAAGAAGCTGAGCAATTCTAGAAAAATCGCAAGTTACACACCCCAGTCACAGGCGTGACCTTCAGGTCACGGGCGTGACCAGTGGTCGGGACCCATACAGTGCTTCCAGATCACCATGCCACGTCAACTAAAATTACACGCCCCCATGTCACGAGCGTGACATGGGGCGTGACCAGTACACGGGCGTGGCTGACCGAAGGAGCTCCAGAATGCATTTTCATGTCAGATTAAAATTACACGCCTAGGACACGGGCGTGACCTTTAGGTCACGAGCGTGACTCGAGAAGCGTGATATCCAGCTCAGGCATACCGCTGCTTTAAAAGGCCAGTTTCAGATCTAACGCATTTTCAGCTTACACGCCCTAGGTCACGGGCGTGACCTCTTCAGCAACTGCCAAATTAACTCCCGTTGTTTCTCCTTCCCGCCGTTTTCAGTAACAGTACAGACATGCCCTAGGTCACGGGCGTGACCTAGAGGCGTGATCCGCAAAACGGCAATTTTGGCGGTTTTTCTCCCAACGTTCCCGGGCTTTCAAGAGGACGGTTCCGTACCTGACACGCCCCCTAGCCACGGGCAAGACCTAGGGGCGTGAATTTCCAGAAAAATTCCTATAAATTGCAGACAGAGTCAGGAGCTTAAGGAGTTATCTAGGAGTCCAACTAGGAGTAGATTTTTAGGCATATTCAGTAGTTTTCCTGCATTTCTTTATGTAATTTCAATTTCATAGCTTAGTTTTACTTTGCTAACTTTTAATTCAAGTACTTTCCTTTATACAATCATGTTTTACTTTCCTTCTTTTTATTTGATTTTTTAATCATGTTGAGTAGCTAATTTCATTAGCACTTGATCATGACAAACTTTAAAATAAAATAAACTTCTTTTGCATACTCTCTTTATTTATCGCTTTGCTTTACCTTTGATTTCACTTGTGTCTGATTAACTTTTGGATATTAGATCCGTATCCTAGATTTAACGAGAGATTATGGATACGAGTAGATCACTCAAAGGTAAAAGGAGTTGTATACACTTCTCGAGAGAGGATGACATGAATCTTCCGGATTTGAGTCAAATCCAATAGCGGGATTCACCGCATAAAGCAATCTTAGGGGTTTCGACTGTCCGAGGGGTCTTAATCAATCAACCTAAGTTTAGTCAAAAACGTATTCTCGAGAGAAGCGCTTTTGTAATTTGGGAACCTTCACGGTCGAAGTACATAATTTAGAAGTTTGCATTTGATGAAAGTTTATTTTATTTCAAATGGAGTCTAGATCAAGTGTTATCTTTTATTTCATTATCTTCATTTAGTTTTTATTAACATTTTTATTTACCGATAAAATAATATTAATTTGCGTAAATAAAAGTAGTCAACATGCCTCGAGTTTAAATACAACACTTGATCATATACTCTAGAACGATAGGTGCACTTGCCTTATCGATTTAGAATCGCGCTCTAGCGTGAATTTTATCTATCAAGTTTTTGGCGCCGTTGCCGGAGAATTATTTTTGTTGATGTTTTGACAGCGAAAATTGTATTAATTTTATCATTCTCTTTCTCTACCTCCAATTCTCTTTTTAGTTTTTTTTTCAATTCAATTACATTAGATAAAGGTTGTTTATTTTTTTTTCATAAAAAATGTTATCTCAATTAGTTGTCGTCCTTGCTAAGCTTCAAAATCAACTAGATATTTTGGAAGCCGCAAAAAAACATCAAATTTTTTGTTATTATTGTGGTGCTCCTCATCGAAGTGAGGATTGTTATAATTATTATTATAATTTAAATTTTTCTTATGAAATTATTTTTGATAGTAATTATGAAAATAACGATTTTCACTTTTATGATAATTTTCTTCGATTTTTCATGAAGATAATTTTTAAATTTTTCACGAATTTGATTTTTTCACTTTCTTTGTGAACTAATTTTAATAATTTTCCGAATTTTAACGAGAATAATTATTTTGATTTAAATAATTTTTCTTCTACCTCATATTTTGGTTTTTCTTGTTCGCAAGATCAACCGGAAAAATTCTCGAGTTATGAGAATAATTATTTAGATGCGAATTTATGTTCTTCTATTATCACACCACAAACTTCTTCTAATTTTGGGGAAGATTCACAATTTCAATTTGATCCCCCTCCCCAAAATTTAGAAAATATTAAAACTTGTTCTAATAATTTTTCTCCATGTGCCCCCTTAGCTTCTTATTCTGAAGAAGAAAAATTGTTATTTCAAGAATTTATTAAAATTATGAGCACACTAGATGAAATAGAAGAACATGTTTCTTCTCCTATTTCTCCGGATTTTCATTTTCGTCATGAATTTCCAATTACCATTTATAAATATTTAGGAATTCAAATTCATGAAAATTTTGTGCCTAATAATTTTATAAATGAATTTTCTGATAATATTATCTGAGAAAATAAACAACCGGAGCCTAATTATATAGTTTCGCAAGAGCTTCCTCCTTACGAAAATTTTTCTGACGCACTTCGTTTTTTATTTTTCTTGCACTAACAAATTTCGGGAAGAAGATGAGCCGTTGCAATTAAACGCCGTCCCCGATCCATTTGTCGCTCATCTACAAACATTCAAATCACCTTAGGTATGGATATGTGATTTGAATTTACATTTACAAGTCAACCGCAAGAAGGAAAATAAAGAATTAAGCGGAGGAGTAGCCGGGCGAGCGACTTGGGCGTATTCACCCAAGCGTGAATTATGGGAGTTGCTCGTTCACTTGAACTTTTATTTTCCTTTTTCTTAACAATAACCGTCTAGCTTAAAGACGGAAAAAAGAAAAGCGTTCTTGGGAGACACCCCTTACTTATCCTTTCATTTCTTGAATTTTCTTTTTTTTAAAAAATTTAATTAATCTATTTTCATTCTCTTTTCCCCCTTACTTGACATATAAATATTTGGGACAATGTTTATTTTTAAGTATGGAGGTGGAGTCTCATTTACTATTTTTTTAAAAAAAATCAAAATCTAAAAAAAATATTGAAAAATATTTAAAAATATAAAAAATTTGTTTACTTTTTTTTTTAACCAAAAATACAAAAAAAAAATCAAAAATCAAAAAATAAAATTCTTAGAAAGGGACGTGTTGGGATTTCATCCCACAAAACCGCCTGATACCTTGCGAACCCGTCACTGGGTAGTCCTCGGGAAGTCCAAGAAATAACAAAAAAATTAGAATTAGAATTTATGTTTTTAATATTTATATCTTAAAAAAATCAAATTAAAAAATATAATAAACCCCTACTTAATTTTTTGTGATTTTCATAAATTTATCTGAAGTTTATTTATAAGAATTTTTATAATTTTTGATTTGTTAATCTTTTATTTCATCATTGTTAGTTAGAGTTAATTTTCATGTGATTTGATTTTAAGGAATACTTTATGAATTAAAATTTGTTTAGAGTAATTTATTTAGCTCTGTTTCTCTCTTATTCTAATTAGTTTCAATTTTATAGTACTTTGCTAAATAATTCTTAGATTTTAATTATATGTACTTTATGTTTTAAGATTCTTAAGAAATTTTAATTTAATATAGTTGCTCTCTAATTATTTTAATTTAATCTAAAATTTTTGCTAGTCTCTCCCTTGTTTTTTTAAATTTTTTTGTTAGATCATATGTCACGAGGATAGTAGGATAAAATTCATTATCTCCTGGTAAACATATGCATTTTTTTCTTTATTGTTAGATCATATGTCATGAAAATCAAGCATTCTTTGGTACACATGCAACCACAAATATAAAATATAGAGTAAGAGGATAAAATTCATTACTCCCAATTATTATATTTTTATTTGAAGAGAGAAATATTTGTTCATATGTCATGAAAAATGAGAGGATAAAATTCATCATTTTCTTGGTAAACATATTCAAATATAAAGAAAAAAATAGTGTGGGGTGAGGGGATAAAATTCATCACCTCCGATCCAAAAATCTCTTCTAATTTTGTTTGATAACTACTTAATTTTGAAGTGTAATTAATTTATTTGAGAAAATTTTGAAAAAAAATTCGCTCTCCTCATGTTAATTTCATATTTTAGGACTTAAATTTTGAATCCCTAAATTTTGTTTTTCACTTTCTTTTGATTTAATAAATTTTTAGTTTAATTAAAAAATTATATTAATTTCTTATAAATACTTTTCATAGTTTTGCTCTGGAATAGCAAAAGCTTAATTATTGGAGTATTTGATAAAGCTATATTTATAGTTATTTTAATATAGTTTTTATTTAATAAATAATTAATTTTTATTTAGTTTTATATTATCATTTGTATTAATTCGTTTCTTTTCATATTTCAGGTTAATCTGGGCTGCAAATAACAATTTGGAGCTTGCAGGACTAATCAGGAGAAGCTGAGCAATTCTGGAAAAATCGCAAGTTACACGCCCAAGTCACGGGCTTGACCAGTGGCCGTGACCCATACAGTGCTTCCAGATCACCATGACACGTCAACTAAAATTACACGCCCCCATGTCACGGGCGTGACATGGGGCGTGACCAGGACACGGGCGTGGCTGACCGAAGGAGCTCCAGATTGCACTTCCACGTCAGATTAAAATTACATGCCTAGGACACGGGCGTGACCTTTCAGTCACGGGCGTGACTCGAGAGGCGTGACATCCAGCTCAGGCGTGTCGCTGCTTTAAAAGGCCAGTTTCAGATCTAAGGCGTTTTCAGCTTACACGCCCTAGGTCACGGGTGTGACCTAGGGGCGTGACCTCTTCAGCAACTGCCAGATTAAGTCCCGCCGTTTTCAATAACAGTACCGACATGCCCTAGGTCACAGGCGTGACCTAGAGGCATGACCCGCAAAACGGCAATTTTGGCGGTTTTTCTCCCAACTTTCCCGGGCTTTCAAGAGGACAGTTCAGTATCTGACACGCCCCCTAGTCACGGGCGTGGCATAGGGGCGTGACTTTTCAAAAATATTCCTATAAATTCCAGACAGAGTCAGGAGCTTAAGGAGTTATCTATGAGTCAACTAGGAGTAGATTTTTAGGCATATTCAGTAGTTTTATTGCATTTCTTTATGTAATTTCAATTCCATAGCTTAGTTTTACTTTGCTAACTTTTAATTCAAGTATTTTCCTTTATGCAATCATGTTTTACTTACCCTTCTTTTTATGTACTTCTTCAATCATGTTGAGTAGTTAATTTCATTAGCACTTGATCATGGCAAGGTTAAAATAAAATAAACTTCTTTTTCGTGTTCTCTTTATTTATCGCTTTGATTTACCTTAGATTTCAATTGTGTCGGATTAACTTTTCGATATTAGATTTGTATCCTAGATTTACCAAGATGTTGTGGATACGAGTAGATCACTCAAAGGTAGAACGAGTTGCATTCACTCCTCGAGAGATGATGACATGAATTTTCCGGATTAGAGTCAAATCCAATAGCAGGGTTCACCGCATAAAGCAAGCTTGGGGATTTCGACTAACCGAGGGGTCTTAATCAATCAACCTAAATTTAGTCGAGAGCGTATTCTCGAGAGAGACGCTTTTGTAATTTGGGAACCTCCACGGTCGAAGTAGGTAATTTAGAAGTTTGCATTTCATGAAAGTTTATTTTATTTCAAAGAGAGTTTAGATCAAGTGATATCTTTTATTTCATTGTCTTCATTTAGTTTTAATTAACCTTTTTATTTACCGATAAAAAAATATTAATTTGCGTGAGTAGAAGTAGTCAAAAAGCCCCGAGTCTGAATACGACACTCGATCTTATAATCTAGAATGATAGGTACACTTGCCTTATCGATTCAGAATCGCGCTCTAGCGTGAATTTTATCCATCAGTAATTACCCAACCACACACTTTAGTAGGGATGGGTGAACCAAGCTAACAACAAATTATTTTGCTCGTAGAGTAAGTCGTGTGATCAAAATCAAATGAAAAAAAAGTGGGATCAGTTGAAAAAAGATTGAAAGTTATGGCCTGCAGATCTAAATCCAATTTCTTTACCGCGTGAAGTGCTTGAATTATCTTTCACATTTTAGGTCATAATGTATCAATGCATCTTGCAAATGAACGATTTCAACACTCTACAGATACTATAAGTAAATTTTTCGCAAAAGGTATCACTGCAATTAAGAGACTATTTTTTGATGTCATTAGGCATGTAGATCATCTTTTCATTGATATTCTCCCACAAATCTTAAATGATGCTCGATACATGTCATTCTTTAAAGACTGTATAGGAGCTATTGATGAAACACATGTGGACGCTCGAGTTATTGCTGATCAGCAAGTTTCTTACATTGGTTGGCATGACACAACGACGCAGAATGCCATGTCGGTTTGTGATTTCAACATGTGTTTCACTTTCGCATTAGCAAGTTAGGAGGGTTCTACTCATGATAGTCGTATATTCCAGCGTGCTCTTATGGTAATTTCTCGTATCTGCCACCCGATGAGCCTTTTATATCTTGAGACCCTTTTTATAAGAAATTTTTAAGATTATTTTAGTTATGCTCGTTATTATTCACACATAACTTGTAATATATAATTTTGCAGGAAAATATTACGTAGTAGATGTCGGATATCCACTACAACGTGGTTTTTTAAAATCATATTCAAGTACACGGTATCATTTACCAGATTTTAGAAGGGGCACTAGGCCTATACAAGGGCGCCGAGAAATATTCAACCAGACACTCGTCCTTACGCAGTGTTATAGAACGTTCATTCGGAGTATGTGGAAAAAAGTGGAAGATACTTAAGGATATGTCGTCATACAGTTTGACAAAACAACAGGACATTGTGATTGCAACAATGACTTTGCATAATTACATTCGCAAGCATCCATCTCGCTCATACATTCATTTTCGTGTTTGTAATGAAGACGAGCATTTCATTTACCTAGCGGGCATTCAGAGAAGAACAGGACAAATTAACGAAAGCCAAGTGGAGACCATGTCAGAGGGGTTCAGGTAGGGGTGGATGAGATGGTGGCATTGCGTGACTCAATTGCCGAACAACTATATATGTTTGAACTGGGCCTCGCGGTCACGGCCACCGCCACCGCAGTTTTGTTTGTTTCCAATTAATTATTTCCAATAATTTAATATATATATTGTTGAGAGAAGCAAAAACTTGTATGTATTGCTTGTGTAAGTAAATACAAGGAGAGAATACAATTATATAGGAGATGAGAAGAGAGGAAAAATCCTATACAAGATGTGGGACTAAAGAAGAGAGAATACTAGGGCCTTTATGGGCCTTTATGGGCCTTTATACATGGGCTTTTCTAATACTCCCCCGCAAGCTGGAGCGTACAAATCGTATGCACCAAGCTTGGACAGGCATTGATAGAAGAGGGTACTTGACAAGGCCTTTGTGAGGACATCCGCAACTTGTTCAGTACCAGGAACATGTCTGAGGTCGATCTTCTTTAGTTGAACCTTTTCCCGGATAAAATGCCAGTCGACTTCAATATGTTTCGTTCTCTCGTGAAAGACTGGGTTCTTGGCAATGTGTATAGCAGCTTGACTGTCACAGAGGAGAAGAGCCGGTGAAGGAAGCTTTACCCCCAGATCGGTGAGAAGGCTTTCAAGCCACGTTAGTTCCGACACCACAGATGTCATTGCCCGATATTCTGCCTCAGCTGATGATCGAGCAACGACCGCTTGTTTCTTGCTTCGCCAGGTAATCAGATGTCCTCCAAAGTACGTGCAGAAGCCACTGGTGGACCTTCGATCATCGAGGGACCCAGCATAGTCAGCATCAGAGTATGCTACCAGAGTAGGAGTGGAAGAAGAGACTTTGTACACCAGTCCTTGTCCAGGAGCCTTTTTGAGGTATCTGAGAATACGTTCAACCGCATGAAGATGAGAGCTTCTGGGGGCATGCATATATCGACTGACGATACCAACAGCGAAGGAGATATCTGGTCTGGTTACTGTGAGGTATATTAATTTTCCAACTAGGCGACGAAAATATTCTGGATTGTCCAGTAGGATATCTGAGTCAGAGGCATGTGCGCATAACTTGTGATTGACATCCATTGGGGTATCAATTGGCTTACAGCCTGAGTAACCTGCATCATGAAGAAGGTCAGTACAGTACTTTTGCTGAGAAAGGATCAAACCATCTGGCCGTCTAGCAACTTCTAGGCCCAAGAAGTACCGAAGGGGCCCCAGATCTTTTGTTTGAAAAACGGTGCTCAGATGAAGTTTGACCGCCAGTATACCATTCGAGTCGTTCCCAGTAATAATGATGTCGTCCACATAGACTAGCAGAAGGACGGTCCCGGTAGATCGGTGGCGAGTGAAGAGCGAGAAGTCGGCGGAGCTTCGAGTAAAACCAATCTCCCGGAGGGCCTTACTGAACTTGTCAAACCATGCCCGGGGGGACTGTTTGAGACCATAAAGAGCCTTTCGAAGATGGCAGACTTGAGACTCCCCCGTGGTCTCAAACCTGGGAGGTTGTTGCATATACACAGTTTCCTGGAGATCACCGTTTAGAAACACATTTTTGACATCCAGTTGGAGTAGGGGCCACTGGCGATGTACCGCAACAGAGAGGAGAACCCGAACTGTATTGAGTTTGGCCACCAGGGAAAAAGTCTCCTCGTAGTCGAGCCCCTGCTGCTGGGTGAAGCCACGAGCCACAAGACGGGCCTTTAGGCGGTCAATAGTGCCATCAGCAGCATGTTTAATAACAAAGACCCATTTACACCCAACGGGTTTCTGACCGGGAGGAAGAGGGACGAGAGTCCAGGTCTGGTTAGTCCAGAGAGCAGCCATTTCCTCCTCCATGGCAGCCCGCCACCCAGGATGTTCGAGCGCCTCCTGCACAGAATTAGGAACAGAAACCGAGGAAAGAGAAGTAGCAAAAATGTGAAGATGGGGAGAGAGGCGATGTAGGGAGACGTAGTGAGCCAGAGGATGAGCGGTGGATGTCTGTACCTGATCTGTCGGGCGCGGAAGAGGAAATGCCGGAGGCGAGGGAAACAACAGGCTGAACGGAGTAGCATAGTGGAGGACGGAGGAAGGGAGACGGATGATGAGAAAACAAGCCGTGGAGACCGCAAAGTTCCAGTAATGCTTGGGCACATGCATTTGAAGCATGAGAGAGCGAGCCACATCAAGTAAGTGTCGGTTTTTACATTCGGCAACGCCATTTTGTTGAGGCGTGTAGGCACAAGAGGTTTGGTGGATAATCCCGAACTCAGAGCATATAGTAGCGAAGTCGTGGCCAGTGTACTCACGAGCATTATCCGTGCGCACAGTTTTGATAGTAGTATGAAATTGGGTACGAGTTTCAACGACAAAGGCTCGAAAAATGCGAGGAAGCTCGGAGCGATCACGAAGTAAGTATAACCACGTCATGCGAGAATAATCATCAATGAAAGTAATAAAATACCGGAAACCAGAAATACTAGTAATTTTATAGGGTCCCCATACATCAGAATGCAATAAATCAAACGGAGCAGAGCTCCGGGTACAATGAGCAGGATAAGATGAACGCGGCTGCTTGCCGAGGATACAAGACTCACACTGAAACGGATGGAGAGAGATATCAGGGAGAGCCCGCTGGAGAACAGGTAGAGGAGCGTGGCCAAGACGACGATGCTACTCGGTGGAGGAGACGGAGGAGAGGATGGTAGGAGGTGTGTCGAGAAGGTAGAGCTCGTTCCGTAATCCGCCTTTACCAATGGTAGTCCGCGTCCTGCGATCCTGTATGACAAAAGAAGAGGAAGTGAATATAACAGAGCAATCCAGATCAGCAGTAAGGCGACCAACAGAAAGTAAATTGAAGGGGGAACTCGGAACATGAAGAGCCAAGCGGAGAGGAAACGACGGGCTGAGAGAGATGTCCGTCGATCCGGAGACGGGAACAAGGGCCCCATTAGCCACGGTGATAGACCGCGGATGAGGAGAGTCTGAGTATGTGGCAGGCTGCTGGGACGTAATGTGATGAGTGGCACGGGAGTCCATGATCCAGGACGGACCGGTGGAGAGACAGGTCGTACCTGCTTGGGAGACGAAGGTGGAGGCCAGGGAAGCAGGAGGCGGGTTGAGCAGTCCCTGGAGGTGCTGGAGCTGGAGGCGGACAGCTTCAAGGTCCGGAGAGGCAGGATAGGAGGCATCTGTGGCCACCGAAGCCGTCGGTCGAGGAGGATATCCATTCTTGCGGTAACAGGTCGCTTCAAGGTGTCCGTCCTTGCCGCAGTAGGAACACTTCGGCCGCCCCCTGCCACTACGCTCGCGGCCCCGAGAGCCGGAGCGGCCACCACGAGCAGCAGGAGGCAAGGGAAGCAGGGGCGGAGGGGCCTGTTGAAGAAGGGCCGAGGAAGTCGGCGCAGGAGCATCCGGAGGAGGCGTCACGCGGAGGAGCATGGAACAGATCTCAGAAAGGGATGGAACGGTGGGAGACGCCAGAACCTGAGTCCGGATAGTCTGAAGGTGAGGCGGAAGACGGGCCATCATAATAGCAATGCAAACCGCCTCCTTCTGAGCGCGCTGGGCAGCATGATCACTGGTAGAAGGCTGATGCAGTATCCAGGCCTCGGCCAAAGTCTTAGCCCGAGCGACAAACGACGTCATGTCCGGGGCGCCACCGGCGTCGAGAGCAACGAGATCTGTGAGGATGTCGTAGAGGTGTTGAAGGCTGTCTTTGCCGGAATAGAGGGAGTGCAGCTCATCCCATATAGACTTGGTCGTCTCATGATACATGGCCATCTGATACGGCTCACCATCCAAGGAGTTGAGGAGCCAAGTCTGCACACGACCGTCGTTGCGGAGCCACTCGTCCGTAGGGGGGCCGGAGGAGCCTGTGTGAGGTAAGACAGGAGACCCTTGGCCTGGAGAACCCGGCGCACAGAATGCGCCCAAGGGAGAAAAATTTTCTTCCCGGAGAGAGAGATGGTGGTAATGCGTAATTCATCGCGCATGTCTGCAGGACAAGCCGGGCGGTCTGCGGGCGGACTAGCCGCCGGGCCGGTGGAGTCAAGAGAGGATTCCATAGACCAGGAAGACAAGCCGCACCGACTTGGAAGGAAGCCGCAGCGACCAGACAGGGGTCCGCTGGAGAGGCAGGCTGCAGAGAGGGGAGGAGACCGCCGCGACTAGGAACAGGCCGCAGCGACGAAACAGCGAGCAGAAAAAGGTCGGGAGAATGAACCCGCACGGTCACGATGCGAACACCAGCGGCCAGACAGGCCACGACCAGAGCGGGTAAGAGACAGACCGCACGGTCTGGAGACCGCGAGAAGGCGGAGAAAAGAGACCGCGAGTGAACAACTCGAGCGGATAGGAGAGAGAGAAGCCGCGAGTTGACGAACTCGAGCGGGAGGGAGAGAAGAGACCGCGAGTTAACAAACTCGAGCGGATAGAAGAGAGAGAAGTCGCGAGTTGACGAACTCGAGCGGGAGGGAGAAAAAAAGAGACCGCGAGTTGACGAACTCGAGCGGTGGGCGCCAAGAAGGAAACCGCAAGGAGCAGACGCCGAGCGGATAGGAGGGGAAGCAGCGCGGATAGAACTAGAGACCGCGCGAGACGTACGGGAGGTGGGGTCCACGGGAGAGAGGAGAAAAACTATAAAAGGGGGGGAAGAGGAGAGAACCTGGATCCACGGGAGAAGCAGCGGACTGTCCGTTGAGGCCGCGGACAGTGAGCGAGCAGCGGCGGATAGAAAAGGAGGCAGACCGCTGGAGACCGCAAATAGTCCGCGAGGAAACCGCGGAGTCCGCCAGAAGGCGGCGGGTAGATGCGGTTAAAAAGGCACAGGTCGGTTAGAGGAGAGAACCTGGCTCTGATACCATGTTGAGAGAAGCCAAAACTTGTATGTATTGTTTGTGTAAGTAAATACAAGGAGAGAATACAATTATATAGGAGATGAGAAGAGAGGAAAAATCCTATACAAGATATGGGACTAAAGAAGAGAGAATACTAGGGCCTTTATGGGCCTTTATACATGGGCTTTTCTAATATATATATTAGAAAAAAAAAATATTTAATAATAAAAAATATTTATAAAACGCCGCCACAATTTTGTCAAACGGTTCTCTATTTTGAACAGCCCTACAAACACAGACTATCCAAATAGATATTCATTTCCAGCAACCAGTTTTCAACCGCTCCATTTACAAACATGTATTTACAAAAACTCCTTTTACAACTGCATCCACTCTACCAAATAAAGCCTAAGATGATTTGGACATGTACAAAGGAGGCCATGAGAGACACCTATTAGGCGTTGTGAGAGTCTAAGTCACTAGGCATGTTAAACGAGGGAGGAGTGAACCAATAAAAGACTTGGAGTGAAACTATAAGGAAAGACATAATGTACTTAGGCATTAATGAGATATGACAAAAGATAGGGCACAATGGCGACAAAGGATCCATATAGCCGACCCCACTATAGTGGGATAAAATCTTGAGTGTTGTTGTTGTAATTAACAAAGTGCATGATTGAAGTGTTGCATTAGATCTAGAGTTTATGTTGTGAGTTTCTCGTTAATTGAATTATGACTTGTTGTGTGCTTGCACTTATATCTCTATTTTAGTAGATCAATTTGAAGTTGTCACACACTGGTTCACATTGATCTAGGATTAGGGTATCGTGTGTGTGTCATCTGTAGATTCTTCCCGCATCACCTTTATAACATTACTTTTGTTCATCGATAACTTTTAGGGTTTATAGTTGAAAAGATAGCTTCGTCAAGAATCTATATTGACTAGATTTATTTGTGGAAGCATTTGCTCTTATATGAACATAAATTGGTCACATAAACACCAAATGAGTCCACATACAAATCTACTCAACATAGATCCATGCATAATTCATCATCTCCACTATAAACACACAAACATATTGATGAACAAAAGCAATGTTCCTAAGGAAACATACTTTTCATGGGCTAAACTGACGTCCATTTTCTTTCTGTCTACAACCACGTCAAGATATGCTGCAACTTTCGATCATCCAAGAGAGTTGCGGGTCGAGAGACAGGGAATTAAAAATTCCAGGAAGAAACATTTTCTGCACTTCCTATTTCTCTTGCTCAAAAAAAGTCAAAAATACAAAAAAATCATTTGGGCCATGTGCATAGAATCGTCCACATATTGAAAATTCACCAATTCCAGATCCAAATCAGTATTTGGAATCTAAATAATTTTTTCCATGTGTAGGGCCTTTGGCTGCTAATAGTAACACTTGGTTTAACTTATTATTAAAATTTATCACGTGGCAAGGAAGTGGGTCATTAAGCCTAGTATGTTATGATAACCATGTAAGAACATAAATACTCAACCCAAAATCAATTGATTGAGGGTGCAGGGGGCCAAGGTATACATTAAGTACAAGGCTATATTAGTTTCTCAGTATGCTTATGTGTTAATAAGAAGGAACCTCATCGTGCATCTCATGGAGGTAGTATAAGATCAGCGAAGATATTTATTAGCTAACAAAAATGAGTTTTAAACCAAAGATTTTTCCCGAATAAATTTCTTACCTCTTTATTTAGAAAACATGCATAATATGGAGATCCTTGACTGAATGCCTCGCCAAATGTAAACAGTCCAGAACTCTGCTAAAGTTCATGTCAATCCTATCCATTTCTTAAAACACAAACACGCTTCTCTCCTCTTATACTGAGATTCTGTCTGGATCTTGGGTGCTTTTCCTTTATACAACGTCCGGTGATACTTCAGCCAAAGTGACCTATACTTGAACTTATCAATAAACATTTTTTCAGCCTCCATCATCTCAATGACTTCCATGGCCCGAAGAAAGAAGCCTCCTCTCACAAAACAATACAAGAAAGAATCCAACAACTCTTGATCAAATTTCATTGAACTCGAACTGGCAATTACTTTCATGTCACCCCACAGATCAGTAACTTCAACATACTTTCCTCCTATAGCTGCATAGCCAGTGACCAACGAGTGAAACGTGTGTGCATTGGGGGTGTGTCCCAAAGCTCTCATCTTGTTCAAAGCTTTCTGTGCATCATGCATCATTTTTTTCTTGCAGAAAAAATGTATCACACTATTCCAATCATGAACACCATAATCCACTTTTTGATTATATTTTATTTCTTCTAAAAGCTTGGACATAAGACCAGCTTCACCACTCGTGGAGTAGCCTTCCACCAACTTCTCAAATTCATTCTTTCCAGATTTTGATATATTGGACGCTTTCATCTCTTTAAACAGAAGAAGAGCTCCACTTGAGTCATTCAAATTCACTCTAGATTGAATCAAACACTCATAACAGCTTGAATCAAGCTGAATTCCCGCTTTACGAGCATCTTTTAGAAGTGCATTGATCTCAGCATGTCGATTGTCCTTGCAATAGGCCTTCAAAAGAGAAGAATAAACAGAAGAACCAATTCTGACACCAGAAAATCTCATCTCGTCCAAGAGATCATGTGCTTGGTCCAATAAACCCAAGGAAATGCAAGCATCAATCACCTGAACAACAACTGAGTTCTCTACGGAGACCGGTGATTCCTCCTTACTAGCTTTGATGATAAATACCGCTAAATCTCTTATCCTATTCATTTCCAAGAATCCTCGCGCGAGTTTGGCATAGATTGTATCAGTTGGATGGAGAATGCCGTTTTTAGATCTAACCAATTCAACACGGGCCGTCAACTTTTCTGACAACAGCACAAGTGACTCCCTCGCCTCAGCTTCAATCCTTGAAAACCTCTCATCCTTTGTGAACTCGGAATAGGTTGGAGCATGGCTTTTAAGTAACATTTTCTCTGTAAAATTACATTTCTTAACTTCAAAAGTATGAGGACTACAGACCACCTTTCCACCACCATCAACAGCTTCAAGTACTGATCTTGCAGCAGCCAGAGAACTTTTTGCTTCATTAGATTTCCTGAGCAAGTCTAATATTACACCTGCTACAAAATCCACATCACCAAATTTCAGATGGCAGGACAAAAGGCAATTATAGAAAATCTGAATTTGAAAATCATTAAGCCCACAGGCCTCATCAACATGCCTTTTCAATTTATCTATCTCATCCCTCCACCCATTTTTCTCATATATTTGAGCCATTATAATCAGCAAATCAGTATCAGGCTTCACCCCAACTCGTGGCATCAGTTCGAGAAGTTGATCACCTTTTCTCGTAATCTCATGTAATATGCATCCAGTCAGTACTAGATTAAAAACAAAAGAGTTGGGCTTCATTGATAGCAAAGGTCTATTGCTCTTCTTTCTAGGATCAATCCTATTATCCTTGAAGAGATAAGCAATCTCCATAATCAGTTCAGCAGCAAGAAAGGCACCGTTTTCAGTTTGACACAAATGCCCAATGACACCGGACCAAGCTGCAACAGGAGGAAATTCTTCCATCTGAACCAATTTTCGCAGGGCATTTGAAGCCAGAATGGGTTTTTGGCACCTTGCGAGGACAAACGAAAGATAAAGGAGGGATGTCTTATCCAAAAGATCATGCTTTTTCGCATGGAAAAGAAGATCTACTATCTCATAAGCTTTTTCAAGCCAGCAGCCATCGCAACTCTCAGCAAGACTTGTTATGAGCTTGTTTATAATTGATCGCCTAGGGAAGCCATCCATATGCACACGCTTCTCATACTCCTTCAAAGCATCTTCAAATCTTTCTTCTTCGATCGCACTAGCTATGTTTAAGGTGAGTCGAGAGGGATCACGAGCTTGAACTAATATTGGTTCAACTATGGTTGAGAAAAAAAATCGGAATTGTTCCAACTTCCGCTTTGAAAATAAAACTCCACTGGATCCACCAGGTAATGCCTTGAAATTCTTGAACGTTTCAAGCTTCAGATGTTCCGACTGAATAATGGTTGTTTTCCAAAATTGACTGTGAAATAGTAAACAGAAAGGGGGAGCCACCATGCATGAAGAAGTTTGAAAAATAGAATTCCTGATGCAATACATTTTTGCTCAGTCACATAGCACTGTTCCTGAATTGCAATCAAACGCATAACTTATTTAAGAAGTTCAAACTAGTTCACGAAAATGCCTAATTAATGGTATGTCATAAATTCATATATAGTTAAAAAAAACTCAAGTTACCTACAAACGAGCCTTCTCAACAAGCGAATGATAAAAGTTGCCAGAGGGAGTAGCATGATGAAGATGAAAGATGACATGGAATAAATGTTGTCTCAGTTTTGTAAATTTAAGAAACAAAATAACAAATAGTGGTACTTCCAGACCCGACCACTTAAACAATGATGTTGATTGATTCGTTTGCATCAGCTATGTAATATTAAGGCATTCAAATAATTCAGCTGCTTTGTTTCATGAAACCATTAAATAATGCATTCAGAAATGGTATTTGAATGACAATCATGTCACATCTACATATCGGTAAATTTTAACAAAATATGGATATATTAGTTTATTGATGCCCAAGAGGAATGGCACGAAAAAAATATTATATTTATTGTTAATCATGTTGATAATATTATTAGAGCAGTTAACCAAAAACAGTTGCATTTAATAGATAGGGCAATTAACAAAACTACTACCTTGACATATCTTTTTTGAATTTATGCAATGATGTATAGAAAATATTGGACATCCTTCAAAAATTACAGAGTGCCCCAAAAAACATAGTTATTCATAGTCGTGTTCAAAAAGACCGGGCCCGGAAAGCCCGCCCGGGCCCGGCCCGAAAAAAGCCCGGCTAGGCCTAGCCCGGGCCTAGCCTGGGCTTGGGGGCCTTACCGAGCCCCCATTTTAGCCAGGTGCCCGGCCTGGTGCCCGGTCCGGGCCGGGCAAAGCCCGGGCGCCGGGCTAGCCCGAGCCCGACACCCGGGCTGGGTGAAATCCCGCCAATCAGGCGGGATTTTAATCCCGCCTGATTTTAGGCGGGATTAAATCCCGCCTATAATCAGGCGGGATTTAATCCCGCCTATAATCAGGCGGGATTTAATCCCGCCTATAATCAGGCGGGATTTAATCCCGCCTATAATCAGGCGGGATTTAATCCCGCCTATAATCAGGCGGGATTTAATCCCGCCTAAACAGGACAGGAGGGATTAAATCCCGCCTATTCAGGCGGGATTAAATTCCGCCTGGAAATTCGGGCCGGCCCGGCCCAGCCTGAAGGGCCTTACCGGGCTCCCTTTTTGCGGGGGAGCCCGAGCCCGGCCCGGCCCGGTAGATAAAAAGTCTGAACCGGGCCCAGTTGGCAAAAAAACCGGGCCCAATCAGGCCCGGCCCGGGCTGGCCTGATTGGGCTTTTTGCGCACAATTGTGGTGCTGGATAACATATGTGGTGTTGGACGGTCCTATCTAACGAAGAAATAACGAGTGAAACACCTACGTGCAACCATACATGAATCTGATGGTTTACTTGCCACAATTGATAATTATAAAATAATATTAATTTGATTGGCCACAAACAGTGAAATCTTTCAAATATGAAAACACGTGAGATAGTATAAGCGCGAAAATGCACAAAGACAAATACTATTTGAATGAGAGATTACAAAAAACCAAAGCAATTGAAAAACAAAACTTATAAATCACTATTTCTTCATACAGAGAACAAACACAAGACCCAACAGTAAAGAAAAAAACACACGAACCTTGAATGTCACAATTATAATGAGGGGAGGGATGGAGGTATCTTTGGAGGGCTGTGGAGTGGCTGGGAGAACCTCCGGGGGCGGAATTTGTGTTCCTCAGAAGTGGAGACAGACAGCACAGGTAGCGGGGGTTGAATGGTGGCTGTATGGGGCCTGGACAGCTGCTGTAAAGGGGCTGAAATGTGAGGGTTTGCTGCCTGGAAGGTTCTACAGCAACAGGTAGTTGGTAGGGAGAGAAATTGGGGCTGATGGGTTGTATTAGAGAGTGAAACTGCTGCCAGAATTTGTTTCCAGCAAACTGGCCGGCTGGGAGGTGGTTCCACGTGGGGGAGATGGCTAGGAAGGAGTGGGGGAGGTGGCTGGGCTTGGCCGTGGGTCGGCAGCTAGGAAAGCCGGCTTGGTTGGAGTGTGGAGAGTGGGGAATGGTATGGCTGTTGCTCCACGTGAGAGAGGGGCAGGGAGAGGGGGCTGGAGATGTGGAGGGGGTGGTTGGGGAAAATATGGGCAGCGGTTAGGAGGGGGTGTGACTCGGGTAAGGGGGATAAGAGGTATTTTCCTTGGTCTTTTAATTAGATGGGGAGATGATAATGTGGTTCCACGTGAGTGAAAATAGGGAGGGGAAATGGGGTGGCTGTGAGGGTTAAGTGGAGGGAGTGGAAACTTAAATTTAGGATTGGTTCCTAGATTTTAGGGGGTGAGGGTGGTGGGGGTAGTGGGGTAGTTATGAAGGTGGTTATGGGTGGTGGTGGTTGGCAGCAGTGGGAGATCGATGGTGGTCGGAGGAAGCTGCTGGTGGTGGTGGTCACCGAAGATATTTTCCGGCGATCGCCGGAAATGTAAAATGAGGGAAAATTGAAGGGCTACTGGTGGATCACCGGAGGTGACCGGATATGTTCTTCGATGATCATCGGAGTTGTAAATGGGGGGTAAAGGGACTTTTTTGTGGGGAATTAGGGGGTGGAGATGGAGGGGGGGCTTCAGCTGGCCGGCTAAATGTGTTATAAAGGGGAAATGAGAGGGGGTGCTTGAATCGGCTGTTCAGCTATCCAGGCAGTGGAGTATAAAGGTGAGGACCAAGGCTTCACGCCAAGGAGGGATGGGAGGGGGCCAAGGCTTTACGCTCTGGCTCGGTTTCAGCACCAAAATGATCAAAGATTGGGTTTCTATGCTCCAATCTTCAATGCCCCTAAATGAGAGCCCTCACCCTCTAATTATAAACTCTAGGAGGCAACTGACGGCAATGATTGTCCGACCATCCCGAGTAAAAATACATAAAAATACAATTCGAAATAAAAAATGAGAAGAACAAAAAATAGTACAATTGTCGATTTGCATAAGATGAACGGTTCTGATTCCCCATCAATATATAAACATGCTAAGGGGATGGATAGATCGAATGTTCAGTATATAATTTACTATGTTAAAATTTACTCGTCCTCTTACAAAATAATGCATTTTGGTGATTGTATATTTGTATCACACAGCTTTGTGTCAGTGTTTCAACAAGTGTATTGTTAGTTCCGTTGATGCATACTAAAGGCAAGGCGAGATACTCCCCATGAAAAAAAAATAATAATAAAATTTAAAATGGAAGTGGTAAAAATGTAAGAACAAAATTCACTTAGAAGCAAATTGCCTTTCATAGAAACATAGACATGTCAAGGAAAAAACCTTCAGTTTTTCCAATTGAAAACAAATAAAAAAAATGTAAAATAAATGTCAGTTTATGGAGTAGGATGCTTATTTGTATATCATTCTAAATTTTTCCAATCCCAGCGACCATAATTACACTTGAAATGATGAATTTAAATTCCATAAATTCTCAGGTATGCTTTGTTTAAACCAATGATGACATTATGATCACCAATATCAAATTCAGAGTTTTCGGTTGCAGGATATGGGGAGCAACTATAAGAATGTCAAAATATATGCCTCTGCTTTGCAATCATATGCAATGTCAATCATCCTATGATAGAAATGTGATTTGAATAATTGCAATAAACATAAAATGCAATATGCTTGAGGGCTGGTGTTCCCCCAAAGAATTCCTCTCCAAGAGAGAAACTACACAAGACGCCATAGAAATAATTCTAAGACTCTCCTTCAAGCTCTTATATGCGAGAGTAGACACATATCTAATATACAAAAATATCACTAGAGCTACAAACACAAATAAAAAGACAAGTGCAATACCAAAAATAAGAGGACTTGATGAGGTGATGTGAGTCCGAGGCACGGTATGTATCAATACTCCTTTAGAATCAACATTGTCCTCAAGGTCAATGACGAAGGGGCGTCGACAAGTTCGACAAGCGAAATTTCTTAAGAGGGCATTTGTGTGTTCGAGAGTATGGGTTCTTGCAATGAAAAGAAGGCCATGATGACACATTTGGTGGGATAAGCGTTGGAGTGGTGAAGGTACTGTTGGTGGAGGAACTGATGGAGGTGGGGTGGGCCAACAATCGGTGGCACATTTGAATGTGGAGAACCGGTCTATGGAGAGGTATTGGGGGTCATTGTGAAGGTGGGGCCTGTTCTGTAGAAAAGGTGATGTGGGAGGTGTATGCAGTGTGGATGAATGGTGAGATGGGAATGGTGGTGCGGCGTAAAATTCCTCATTGTTTCCTCGTAGCTCGGGAGATGGAGGTGTTGTGGATGCGAAGGAGAGCGTAAATATGGGGTTGTATACTAGTAAGGAAGTACCCCAAATAATGATTTGGGGAGAGCCCTGACACTTGCTTGGCAACCTTAGCATTGTAAGCCGTGATGGAGTCAGATTGACGAACGAAGCTTAAGCATTCATAATGCACCCATTTGACAAGTATCATAATGGCGCGAGAGTTTTTCCTTAAACATATGGGCCAAGAAATTTCGGGAATATTTTTGTGCATCCAACGCACTCAATGGAGCGTAGAGCCTTCCATGTAGATTGTAGTCAATGGAACCTTCTAGTTTGCAGAAGTTGTCTGGAGATCAAAGAATCTTTCTGCTAGAGAGATCCATCCTAGAGGGTCGATGTCATCAAACACTAATACCTCGATGTGAATGAAGTGGGTCGGGTAAATGTATATGGTAAGCGTAGGAATCATGTGTAGTCGACGATGGTTGTAGAAGGGTTGCACGGAAAATGGAGATGGTGGAGGCGGATGTTGGTGCGCGGAGGTGTTGAGAACTCGCGAAGGAAGAACTGAGAGCTTCTAGTCAAGCTTCTAGACGATCCACGCAGTTCGAAGCAGGTGCATCCTAGTTAATGCAGATGGTCATACGAGTTGTTGGCATGAAGCGAAGGAAACAAAGGGGTGAAGAACCAATGGGGTTGCTTGTTGTAGCGAAGGCACTAGGAGCATCCCACTATACCAAATGATATGAACAGGAGATAAGGTGCATGCGTCCAAACAAGTGGTTGATGCACACAAACGCGGGTGGCCCTAGAAACAGGTGTGAGACACCGATCGACGTCCCAGATGGATTGGGAGTTGGCATGTTTGAGAGGCGAGGGCGGTAATCCATGTTGACGACTTTGATGGCAATGCGTTGAGGGCTTTAAGACGTCGTTTGATCATCGTTAGCTGGGGATCACAACTCACAAGGGAACAAGCGTCAACGCTTGGTCATCTATTATTACAAAACTGTCACTACGGACTATAAACACAAAAAAACACAGCGTGTTTCCAAAAATAAGAGCACTTATCGAAGTGATTTGATTATGAGACATCGTAATTGTACCAGCTTATAATATTTTGGAATCATAATTGTAGCCTAAATAGAGTTAAGAAGAATTATGTTGGAAAGTCAATTGATTTTAAGGCAGGGTCTGTAAATGAGGTTAGCTGAGGAACATGGGGTCCGCATAAATGCAAATATATTTGTTATTTCTCTTTGTTTATATAAAATGTAAAAGGAGGTATCTAGAAGCTAGTGTAAAGAGCCACTAAAAATATCACATTAGGAATCTTTTTTCTTGTGATTTAGTCTTACATTGTGAATGAAATTTGTTTCGCTCCTCGTAGCAGTAAATAAGTAGACTAGTACTTGTATTTAGATATATATGAAGTAATAAGATTGTCATGAATCTTTTGGCATTGTCTCACAAAATATCAGAGCCATATGATTCTTCAAGGCTCCTCTTGCCTAGCTCGCAGGAGCCATTGAGCCCTCCTCGCATGCTGCTTGAACTCTCGAATTCACAAAGCTCGACACTGTTTCCCGCTCCGTCCTCGAGCAAATGAACTCGCAGCTCGCCCATCCCATATAAACTCGCAACTGCCTACTAGATAAGTTCACACTTGAACTTGTTGTCTTGAGCTTGCCCTACTTCCATGGACTCCCATTTGGCATCGCTCGTTTGCAACTTGCCCTCACTCGTCTGCAACTTGAGCTTGCATTTGGATCAAACTTGCTCGTTGCTTGAGTTCGCCAAGCTCATCGAGAGATCACGTGAGCACGCTTTCTTGAGCCAACACTACTTCGATCGACTCCTGCCTGACCTCGCTCGTGCTTCCGCTCACGTAGTTCACCCGTCACGCCTAAAATCGTAGCTCGCACGGCTGCTGCTAGTGCTCAAATGTCTATTGCTTGAGCTCACACGTCTGCTACTTGAGCTTGCTCATCTCCTAGTCTTGTTGTACTCACCATCCTATAGTCGCCCATTAAGCAAACGAGACAGATGATGCTTCGTTCATCACTTCGTCTCTTCCACTTCCTCTCCCATATATGAAGTCTGGGATGAGCTAAAATTACTATTATTTCTTGCATTAAAAGAAAACCTTTGTTAAGTGGGTCCATTCAATGTGTCAAGTACTTCAGAATCAAAGTCTTACTTATCATGATTATCATCTGACCCAAGATTCTCCCACCCCACCCGAACCTTGACTCTCGAGGAGGTGGAGGGTGAGATGGATGTAACCGTCCCATGGGAACGAACCCCCTCTACTGTACCTATTGTGGTCGGGCGAAACACACTAATGCAACATTGTATCGAAAACATAGGTTTCCACAGTCGCAGCAGACGTCTCTTCATCAAGCTTCTCCTATAGTGGGGACTTAAGAATGCCCTGGTATGAAATTTATACAATAAGAGAGGAACTACAAAGTCACTGTGGGATGGTTACTCAAACTCTATATCCTCATCTTTGAATGAAGGTATATCATATCCCACTCATAACTCATCTAGGATAATGGATTATGATACGACAAATCATCACTCCGAAGAAACCCTCGAGATACATGGACACGGTTTGTCGTAAGTTTATTATTGTTGCTAACGCAGAAACCGCCCCGGTTGGCGAATCCTGTGACGTGCCACTTACCCTAAATTCTCTCTCTCTCTGATTTGTACTTCATGTTCCTGGCTCAGCGTCTAATCTTCTCTTTGTTAGTCGTCTCACTCATAATTCTTTCTTCTTTCACCTTTATGATACAAAAATAATGGGTAAGGTTTTCCTACATTTCACCTTTGTGATGGGACCCTTCCCCGGATCCTCGCTGCGCAGGGATGCTTTGTTCACCGGGCTTCCCTTTTTTCACCATAGTGATACAGCCATACAGGATTGTCGTACGGTGAATTTCATTGCTAAGGAATTGTCTTTGAACAGACTCTACATTCTGGATCTACCTTCCATGGCACTATCGTCCATCACTTTTGTCGAATGGCATCGACGTCTTGATCATGCACTTCTCACGATTTTACATAAGGTTTTCCCTGAAGATCGCTCTTCTAATTTTTCAAGTGAATCGTGTATTTAAGGCAAACAACATTGCTCTACTCCCCCCTAGTAGAAGCGATGATTCCTTCTCTTTAGTTCATTCGAACATTTATAGTCCATATAAAACTGCTACTTTATCTAGATATCATTATTGATAATCACGCTTGCATGAGTTGGGTGTATCCACTTTGTAATCGTTCTGAGATAACGAGTCTTTTGCCCATTTATCACAAAACCCGCAACTAGCTTTCAACAAGCATTAAAATTATTTTGATTGATAATATTCATAAAAACACAAGTCAAGAGTTTCAGGTTACCTGTAATGCCTTGCGCAATATCCATCAAACATCCTACTTCTACACACAACAACAAAATATTGTGGTAAAGAGGAAGAACCATCACATGATATAGGTAGCCAGATCTCTTATGTCTCAAATGAAGGTTCAAAAAATTTATCGAAACTTTGTTATCACCACAACTTGTAATTAGATTAATCGTATGTAGTCGACGATCCTTGACTTTGTCTCCCTTTCTTCATCATCTTTACGTTCACATATCATTTCTCTCCAACTTCTATAGTCCTTAGGTGTGTGGGGCTTTGTTCAACATCTTGGTCCCCTCTTTGGATAAATTGGCATCTTGGGCTACCAGGTATATCTTTGTTGAGTACTCTCAAAATTAAAAGGTATGTATGTTACACTCCAACTAATCAGAACATCGAGACATATGTGTGTACAACCCCGTAATCGCTGAGTGGGACCTCCCGACGAAGCCAGGGACCCTCAGGTTCCAGCTGGTCAAGGTAGGCGAGTGGGGTAAGCAGACTCACACTCGCCCAGAGAGAGTGAAGGCCTTTCTTCAAGTCGGGTGGAAGGGCTTTCGCCCAGGCAAGCGGAAGGACTATAGGGTTAGGCAGAAAGGCTCACGCCAAATCGGGCGGATGGCATGAGGATCCCGCACTCGCCCTTTGAGGAGCTGCGGGGGGAAATGCTCGGCTCACCTCAGCATTCGCTTCTTCAGGCGAGAGGTGCCTTCATGGGCCACACGCCCAGTGGGGTTCAGAGGTAAAATTACATGGATGCCCCTGGGGGTCTGCAAATAGCCTTTCAGAACAGCGGAATTACGATGTTGGCAAATCAATCTGGACTGTGTATAACATTTCGGAACAGCGGGGTTAAGTTGTTTGCAGACCAGACTTGGAATTCTATAAATAGACCCTGTGGGCACCTTTGAAGAGGATTCAGTTCGTTGGTTGGCTTCTTCCTCCTTGGGCTATTTGGTCTAGCTGCATAAGCCCTACAAGGTGCCCAACTCAACTTTTGGCTTAGGAGGGGAAGCGCTCTAGAGATCTTCTGGGTATGTGGTGGGACCTCCACGCTATAACTCAGGGTCAGTTTTTTAGTTCCTAGCAACTGGTCAGGGGCCCAAGTTTGGGAGAAGTAGGTGTAAGCTACCCCCTTAGGTCCGAACTCTAATTGAGGCCAAGTTTGGGCTCCAACATTCTTGGTGGGGTGAGCGTGGACCGTAGTTTACACAAGAAAATCTTGAGCTAAGTTCATGGCTAGAGGCGAGGACGAAGGAGCTGGCTCGGGCGGCTCGCCACCCCCGGAGAGTGGTGTCATAATCGGGATGCTAGAAGACTTCAAGAGGGAGGTCCTGCAGACCATCCAGCTGGCATTCGCCGCGAGAGGCGAGTGGAACACGCATTCCGTTCCAGTTGTCGCGGCCCCATCCTTGGGCGAGAATGCTCTTGGACAGCGCCCTGGGAAGGAGGTCCTGGTTGAGAGCGGTGAGAGGGATCTCGCTGGACAGGAGCTGTTCCCAGGGAAAGCGAGTGCTGACAAGGTCAACGAGCCGAGGGCGCGAGAGGGACCCACTCGCCAGGTTGGTGGAGGAAGCCCTTTCAACAAGTTCATCGTCTCGGCCAAGGTTCCAGACGGGTTCAGAGAGCCAGAGATGTCCTACTACACGGGCAGTGATGACCTGGTGCAACGTGTTCAATGGTTAGAGGATTTCGTTTCCATCAGACATATGTCGGACGCCTTCAAATGTCGACTTTTTGCCATCACCTTGAAGGAAAAGGCCAGGGCCTGGTTTCACCAGCTTCCTGCGAGTTCCATCTACTGTTTTGAGAACCTGCGGCGCGGGTTCCTGTTGAGGTTCTCAACGTCGAAGAAGAGGAAGAAGGGGGCAGATTGTTTGTTCGTCATCAAGCAGGAGCCGGAGGAGACGCTGGGGAGCTACGTCGACCGGTTTCAGGAAGAGATCCTTCTGATTCAGGAGGTCCCGGGGTATACTCTAATGCTCGTCTTCATTCATGGCTTGAGGCAGGGGTTCTTCAGCATGGATCTGAAAAGATTGCCCCCCTTTCTTTTGAGGAGTAGATGGAGAGGGAGGCAAAGGAGATAGAAAGTGAGATGGCCAACCTAGCATTCGCCAAGAAGCTAGCCAAGTTGGCCGAGGAGGAGGTGAAGGAGTCGGGAGCAGGAAGACCACAAGAAGAGAGGAGGAGAGAAGAGCCCCAAGGACAGGGGATCCAGGGGCAGCCGCAAGGTTTGGGGCATCGGGAGCCGAACAACCAGTTTGGATGGAGGGCCCAGGAGGAACCTGCCCAGGGGCAGGGGAGAGGATTACAGGGTGGGGAGAATTTCCGTGGAGGTCAGGGGCGGTTCAACCCACCGACGTGGAGGCAGGGGCAGAGGGCTCCCCTCCCGCAGCAGTATGAAGCGATGGCGATCGCTCGGGGAGGGGGACGAGAAGAGGAGCTAGAAGAGGAGGAAGGAGAGAAGGGGGTAGGGTGTCACTGCCCTTTTGTGACTTTCATCAGGAGGAAGGCCACGCGACGACCACCTGCCCAGAGTTCCTAGAGGTGAGAGAGGCTAAGAGGCAAGTTCAGCAATAGCCACCGATGACGATAGAGGAGGTTCTGCCGGGAGGAGAGGAGGACAGGTGCGAAGATAGGGCCAACGTGGGAGCTCGTGGGGGGATCAGAGTGATCCATGGGGGAGTGGGAATTGAAGCCACCCGCAAGGGGGGCTTCCAGACCATGTTCAGGAGGAGTGTCGCCTCGACCTCCCAACCCCCCCCCCCCCCCCCTGGAGAAGATCACCTTCTCGTCAAATAACATGTCGGACTATAAGGACCCGTTCTACGATGCTTTGGTGATCCAGACGGCCATCGAGAACTTCATGGTCTCCCGGATACTGGTTGATAACGGGAGCTCTGTGAATGTGATTTTCAAGAAGGCCTTCGATGAGATGAAGGTGGAGGCTAGGAGGGTGTTGGCCTCGGATTGACCGTTGTTCGGATTTTCAAGGGAGAGGAAGGAGGTTGAAGGAGGGGTGGGTCTTCATGTGACACTGGGAGGAGTGTCGAGGAATTGTCGGTTCGTCATCGTGGATGCTCTGAGCAGCTACAACGCCATCTTTGGGCTCCCCCTCATCAGCGCCTTCCACTGCGTCCCCTCCTCGTTCCATCAGTGCCTCAAGTTCAACAGTGGGGGGCTCCAAGTTCAGATCAGAGGAGACCCGAAGGTGGTGAGGCAATGCTATGTAACGGCCGTCAACACCATAGCCTGGATAACGAAGGCGGAAGAGTTGGAGAGAGAACTGGCGGCACAGGAGGAGTCAGAAGAAAGCAGGGGAGGAGCAGTGGGGGAGTAGGAGGCGACGGAGGGGGTGGTTCGTGCACTAGAGGTTGGGGAAGTGGAGCTGCAAGAGAGTCGGGCGAAGGTGATGAAAGTGGAAGAAGTGAAGGAGGAGATACTTGCGCAGGGGGAGAAGCTGAGAAACGAGTGGGAGCAATCCAGGCTGGAGCCAGCAGAGGAGGTTGTGGAGATGGAGGACTTCACCAAGGCATGGAAGATAGAAAGGGTGCGGATCAGCGGCGGGCTGAGCCCCAGAGACCGAAAGAGGATGTGAGAGTGCATCCAGAAGAACATCGACGTCTTCGCTTGGAGTGCGGAGGACATGCCTGGCATCGACGCGGATGTGGCATGTCACCGCTTGAATCTTGACCCCAAGACGCGCCCCATTTGCCAAAAGAGGAGAACTGTCGCCACGAAGCTGGAGGAGCCCATCCGGGAGGAGGTGGAGAAGCTCCTCAAAGCAGGTTTTGTATCAGAGATCTAGTATCCGAGCAGGGTCTCAAATGTGGTAATGGTTAGGAAGGGATATAGGCGATGGAGGATGTGTGTAGACTTCTCGCTTTTAAATAAATCATTCCCTAATGATTGTTACCATCTGGCTCGAATCGACGTGCTGGTTGACTCAGCCGTCGATTTTCCTCTGATGAGTTTTTTAGATGTTTTTTCAGGTTATCATCTGATTAGGATGCATCCACCCGACATCAAAGACGTCTCCTTCATTACGAGAGAGGGATCGGGTCTTTTTCAGCTATAAGATGATGCCCTTCGGGTTAAAAAATGCAGGAGTTGCGTACAAGCACATGATAGATCGGGTCTTCAAAGGTCAGAAGAGGAGGAACTTGGAGGTGTGCGTGGACGATCTCATGGTGAAAAACAGGGATGTGGACTCCCACTTGCTCGACTTAGAGGAAACGTTTGTCACCTTGTGAAAGTTCAAGATGCGGTTAAACCCAGTGAAGTGTGTCTTTGGGGCAAGCAGAGGAAAGTTCTTAGGTCATCTCCTCACCCCCGCGGGAGTGGAGCCCAACCCGGACAAGGTGAAATTCATAATGGAGTTGGAGTCACCACGTAATACCAAAGAGGTTCAACGCTTGACAGGGAAGCTCGTCGGGCTGAGTAGGTTTCTCTTCCGGGCAGGGGAGAAGTGCTCACCCTTCTTTAGGGTGCTGCGAGGGAATCAGAAATTTGAATGGACGAAAGAGTGCGAGGAGGCTTTCCAGGCACTGAAGGATCAACTCTCCCGAGCTCCGCTCCTCCAGGGGCCCAAGGAGGAGGAAGACCTGACGTTGTATCTGGGCGTAGGAGCTGAGGTCGTGAGCTCCGTCCTGCTCCGAGAGGAGGGTAAGAAGCAGTTGCCAATCTATTATTTTAGCAGATCTTGAAAAAGGCGGATCTTCGCTACACGATCCTAGAGAAGCTGGCTTTTCTTTGGTTATCACAGCCAGAAAGCTTAAACCGTACTTTCAAGCGCACGCGATCAAGGTGGTGACGGACCACCCTCTTCGCAAGATCTTTGAAGGGGTGGAGCGCTCAGGGAGGTTGGCCAAATGTTCCATCGAGCTGAGCGAGTTTGACATCTCTTTTGTGTCACGGCTCTCAATCAAGACAAAGGCGGTGGCCGACTTCTGACCGACTATGTCTTCGAGGTAGAGGGCGAGAGGCCGCCGCAGCTGGTTTTCTGGAAGGTGTTGGTCGACGGAGCCTTGAGGAAGCATTCTCTGGGGGGCGGGGTAGTGTTGGTAAGCCCCCAGGGGGCCACAATAAAACAGATCGTGGTCCTGCACTTCCCGATCACTAACAACCAGGCGGAATATGAGGTCGTGATAGCAGGGATACGCCTGAACAAAGAGCTGGGGGTGCAGGACGTGGAGGTGTACACTGACTGGTTGGTGGTGACATCACAAATCAGGGATGAGTACAATGTGAGGGAGCCTACCCTCACGAAGTACTTGACCAAGGTGAAGGGGACCATTGGCGGGTTTCGAGCGTTTTCCATTCAGCACGTTCCCCGGGAGGAGAATACTGCAGCCGACCGTTTGGCCAAGTTCGGACTCAGGGCCAGAGGTACTATGACAGAGTTGTTTCACCCGGCAATCAAGGAGGGTGAGTTGATGGAGGTGGATCGGCTCCCCTCATGTGTAGACCCGTTCATAACTTTCCTAACCACAGGCAAACTCCCGGAGGAGGTCAGGGATAGAAAGCGTTTCAGGCACAAATCGGCTCATTATCTGATGCACGAAGGAGGGTTGCACCAGAAAATACTGTCGGGGCTCCTAGCCCGGTGCGTAACGGAGGAGGAGGTTCCAAGGATCCTGGAGGAAGTGCACTCCGGCGAGTGTGACAGCCACTCAGGAGGCAGAACCCTGGAGGCAAGGGTGGTCCGGCAGAGATACTTCTGGTCATATCTGAGGAAGGATACGGCAGAATTCGCAAGGAAATGTCAAAAGTGTCAGTTGTATGCTCCACTCCAACTTTTGCCCACCCAAAGGCTTCGGAGCATCATGGCGCCTTGGCCCTTCGTCATCTAGGGGATGGATTTGGTTGGGCATTTTCCTCAAACAAGTGGGCATAGGAGGTTTCTTTTAGTCATGATTGATTACTTCTCAAAATGGTTGGAGGTCAAGAAACTGGTCAAGGTGACCTCCCAAGTGATTCGTAATTTCGTATGGGGAGAGACCATATGCCGGCATGGGCTCCCGCAGGCCATAGTCACAAATAATGGACCCCAGTTTTCCAGCGAAGAGTTCATCAATTTCTGCACTCAATTGGGGATAGATCTCAGGCTTGCCTCCGTCCACCACCCTCGGAGCAACGGGCAGGTGCATGCATATGATTTGTTGAAGAAGAAGGTGGGGAACCTGAGAGGAAGTTAGGTAGAACAACTTCCCTCAGTGCCATAGGCTTTGAGGATGACCCCCAACACAGCTACCGGAGAGACCCCCCTTCAAACTTTCTCACGACTGTGAAGTTGTTCTGCCCGTAGAGTTCGAGGTCAAGTCACCGAGGGTGGAAGCTGCCAAGGAAGGAGATGAGGAATGGAGGATAGAGAATGAAGAAGGGATACGACTCTCTCTAGATCTTATAGAGGAACTCCGCGATACGGCCACCGTCAGGCAGGAAGAGATCAAGCAATGGATGGTCAAGTACTTTGACAAGAATGTCCGGATCAAACAGTTCACAGAATGGGACTTGGTCCTGAAAAAGGTGGATGTCGCGAGAAGATCAGCAACATAGGTTACTGAATGTTGCACTATGTTTTCTTTTATATAATAGTATTAGTGAGAGTCACTGGGCTCTCCGCCCCTACGGTCAATCGTGACAAATACTTTGATTCCAACATCTTGACCCATATAAATTAATTAATACAGCTTAAATATACATATTATCAATTATTTTACTTTAATGTAAATATTATTATGCATGTCAAATCAACTTTAATAAAATTGATGTATTTAATGATAGATCCTCGAAAATATCCGAATATGTCTAATGCTAAACAATCATAGTCCTATTTTTCCATTATTTCAATCAACCCTGGAATGATTGCATGTTGAGAGGGCTTCTTTGATTTTTAAAGTAAGGATTTTGGATTTTTAGGTTCATGATTTAGGTTGTTGTGATTTCAAACAAAACATGAAGTTTCATTTAGTAATGTGATGTTTAACCATGTATAAATCAAGTATTAGGAGGAATTTTTAAAGGAGTCATTGCTATATAAATCTGTATTCACAAAAAGAAGGGTCACTTGTTAACCAAGAAGTTAATTAATCATTCTCATTGCTATAAAATGTTCTTTTTTGTTAAATGTTGTTTTATTTGTCTTAATACCATGCCACAATTTGACCTGATAAACTCAAGTTAAGGAGGTGGGAACAGTAAATGTAAGTCAGGATCTTTACAATTATAACATTTCAAGAGCAAGAATAAACAAAAAACAATACTTTTCATTAATATTTCAAAAGTATTGCAAGTATATCATCATATGATACATCATTTTCGCTTTCAAATACATAGCATACTTACTACTCACTGAGACAGTGGCTGAATTAGAATTTTTTTCTAGCCCGGATGTTAATTAAAATGATAATTTTTCTATTAAAAATTACTATAGTTTTTTTCCTAACCCGGACTCTTATACTAATTTGAGACTCAGAAGAACAGTAAAACCAATAACAATATGAAAAAATCATAGCAATTTAGACTACAATTCTTAACAAAGGAGCCTAATTATTGTAGGAATCCACAAGTCATGGACATTAATTTTTATTTTCTTCTTTGGCCTTCCCAAACGCAAAATTGCAATGCTCAAATGCAGAAATCCACGGTTTGCTTCCCTGGAAAAGGAAAAAATTTTAAGTTATGAATTTGGGGAACTACTAGTAAGATAATTTTCTCTTAAGTGTGAAAGAGTCTAACCAATTTTGATCATGTTTTTAAGCATGTGTTTCATGACAAGTATGAAAAGGAGTAGTCATTTTTGACCTATAAATCAACATGTGCTCTTAAAGAAAGCTTCTAAGAAATTATTCAAAGAAAGGTTCATGTCAAATGACATGAGTTTTTGACTGATGGAAGCATCCACGGTCCAGGTACTTCTCGTCGAGGCCAAAATTCTGATACCCTCTCGGCATCGTCCCCGCAGGAGCCTTTTCTGTCGCAGTGATGATCTTGGTGGCAGTGCTCGTCGTATCCGTCGCGGCCGGGATCTTGGCGGGGGCTTTGACGACGGACTTGCCCTTGTCCAGGGCTGATGTTTTGGTTTTCTTAGAGGATGTTGAGGGAGGAGCATCTGGTTTCCGCTTCGGGGCACTCGGTTGGGACGAAGTACCCGGCTCCTCCCTGCAGGTTGCAGCCGCAGATTGGGCGAGAGGCAAGCCGTGGGCGAGAGGCAAGCCGTGGGCGAGAGCCTCAGTTTCCTCATGCGGCTGATGGAGGGGGACCTCTCGCTCACCACGCGGGAAGTAGGGGTAAGCTTTACTTGGCGTCCAAGGCGGGGAATTCATAAGAGGCAGAACGTTACCTTCTCCAGTGAAAACGGGCGGGAGGGAGTCAAGGTTCCGGCGAAGGTACTTGACGTCGAAACTCTTTGTACCGAAGAAGGCATGCAGGGCGGTCTCGTGGCCCCCGAGTGCGGGAGGCCTATAAGTCGCCTCGTCGTACTGAACCGGCGAGAGGGGAACAATGTTGAAGTTCCCCGACACGAAGATGAACTTCTGGGGCCAGTAGTGGTTCTTGTTGGCGAGACCACTGGTCTTGATCGTCTAGCCCGAGAAGAAGACGATCCCGCTCTTGGCCCTGAAGTTGAACAGCTTCCTGAAGACCGAGAGGTTGAACTCGATCCGTTCCCGTCGCATGTAACTTGCGAAGGCTACCAGGATGGCGACGGAATTCAGATTAATCTGGGAGGGAACCACTCCGAAGTACCGGAGGGTCTGGCGCACCTCCGGCCACAGGGGGAGGCGGAATCCCACCTCGAAATGTTCCAGGGGGATGACGAGATCCCCCTCCGACAAGAAGTTAATTTTATCGGAGCTATCGGGATGCGCGCGACGAACCCCGGCGGCACGTAATTGGCGACGACGGAAAGATACTCCTCTTCAGACAGCTTGCAGGGGGAAGTAATGAACGATGAAGCCTTGCGCACACCGAGTCCGGCCGTCGGTCTCTCCCGACATCTTGCGAATGAGTGGGGGAGGCTAGGTCTGTGCAGACACGTGGCCTCAAAGTCGCAGCGTGCAAGAGAATAGGACGATGACTCGAAATTGAAATGATAGTAAATGTGGTAGGTGAAGGGCCTATTTATAGAAAAAATTCGGCAATTATGTAGTGCATCAGGTATTGGGGGTGCGGATAGCAATTCCATCATCCCGGCGCCTCGTAATCTGCCCCACCTTCCCGTAGCTCCTCCCACCTGCGAATGGCGAATGCCTCCATGAAAAACTCTGGGTAAGTAGAAAGCACAGCGAGATGGGTATAAAGAGAGAGATACAACGCGAGGGTAAAGCATTCGGCAAAAGTATCAAACATTGTGCAAGATAAAAACGTCACTTAAAATACGAAAGGTCACTCGTCGTGCGAAAGCAAACTTAAGTGTTTATTATTACAAAACAAAACAGAAGAGGTACAGATAAACGAAGGGTAAGCGGAAGGTTGGGTGAGAGGTGGCGAGAGTCGGCAGACTTGGTACTGGATCCACTGTCAGTAGACCCGACCTCGTCTCCCTTACCTCGGAGGCACTCGCGGATAGTAGTACGCGCTCACAGCGGTTAGCTACTGGTGGACCAAGCGCATCTGGTCCCGGGCTCGCGCAATATGCCATCCAGGAGATGTCTCCTCGCACCCGCCTCCCTGCCGCTCCATCTCGCCGATGAGATGCGAGTAATCCTTCTCAAGAGCACTCAGTCGGCGCTCAGTGACTGCTTGATGTGCATCCGCGCGATCAGAGGCCTCCCGCTGCGCCCAGATGAACTTTCCCAGAACTTCCACCATCCGCTCCTTCATCAACTCGGCATCACGAGGGTCGCCGAGAAAGTCTGCAAGCTCGCTGGGGAAGGGAGGTGGCAACAGCTCTTCATCAGCATCAGGGTCGGTCGCCGGGACCCTCCAATAACCTAGAACGGAGGTTCCGCCTTTAATAAACTCAATTTCGGGCGGAAATGGAAAGTGCGTTCTTATTTACCTGGCGCAGGGATAGTGCTTTCGCCTGGTCGCTGGCGGGAAGGACCAGGCCTCCCCTTGAAGGGCCTCTCGGAGAAGATCTGGCGTGAATTCCCCAGCCCTGGGCGGAGCGGCGTTTGCCCGGCGAAAGGGGTCTCGGCTGGTTGTGAGGTGCCTGTTGTCTTTTCGGTCAAAGCCCAGGAATCTGACGCGGGATCTGGTGGGTTCTCGGCAGTCGGGGTCCTCGGCGCTAGACTAATCAGGCCCGTGGTCCCAAAGGGAGCATCTGCAAGGAATAATGTGAGCGGGACATGAACTAAGGAATGCGAGAAGGTTGCAAGTCGATTACCATACGTGAGTGGGGGTTCGGTCCTGGCAACTTGAGGGGCGGTCTCCTGGACCAGCTGTTCATTCCCACTTGAGGACTGGGACGCGTCAGCATTACCCAGAGGAACCCCAGCATCGCCTTACGCCGGTGGATCCTGCGAGTGGACCAACTTCTCAGTATAACAGGCTTTTTGGGGTTATCGACAGGGTAGGGGTAAGTAAAGTACCTCCGGTAAGACGACAAGGTTCTCGCGTTGAGGGGTTGGAGTCGGGGATCCAGACTCGTCCGCCGTGAGGTTTCATCAAACCGTCTTGGCCTTTCTCGATCGATATGGCGAGTCTGCGGGCCTTTTGGAGGAGAGCCACGAGGCATACCTGGATGTTTTTGAGGTGGTCTTCGCTTGCGCGGCGGCGAGGCGGTCCAGTAGTTCTTGTGAAAGCGGCTTCAGGACCATTTTGGCGAACATCATTGAAGTGGCGGAAGCTCGGGGAATGAACAGTGGATGAGTAATGATATCATGATAAGGTCAGGTCCTGGGATATATATAGAGTCATTGAGGGACCCACCAAAGATTCTTTTCCAGTTCAGAAGCCATCACTGAATACCGGGGGTTGGACTCTTCTTTCTGAGCGTAGGACTAGCTCGAAAAGAGCGGGGATTGTGTACAATCCCGTATTCGCTGAGTGGGACCTCCCGACAAAGCCAGGGACCATCAAGTTCCAGCTAGTCAAGGTAGGCGAGTGCGGTAGGCAGACCCACACTCGCCCAGAGAGAGTGAAGGTCTTCCGCCAAGTCGGGTGGAAGGGCTTTTGCCCAGGCAAGCGAAAGGACAATAGGGTTAGGCGGAAAGGCTCTCGCCAAATCGGGCAGATGGCATGAGGATCCCGCACTCGCCCTTTGAGGAGCTGCGGGGGGAAATGCTTGGCTCACCTCAGCATTCGCTTCTTCAGGCGAGAGGTGCCTTCATGGGCCACTCGCCTAGTGGGGTTTAGAGGTAAAATTACCTGGATGCCCCTGGAGGTCTGCAAATAGCCTTTCAGAACAGCGGAGTTACGTTGTTGGCAGATCAATTTAGGTTGCGTATAGCATTTCTGAACAGCGGGGTTACGCTGTTTGCAGACCAGACTTGGAATTCTATAAATAGACCATGTGGGCACCTTTGGAGAGGATCCAGTTCGTTGGTTGGCTTCTTCCTCCTTGGGCTATTTTTGTCTAGCTGCATAAGCCCTCCAAGGTGTCCAACTCAGCTTTTGGCTTAGGAGGGGAAGTACTCTAGAGATCATTCAGGTGTGTGGTGGGACCTCCACGCTGCAGCCCAGGGTCAGTTTTTTAGTTCCTAGTAACTGGTCGTCCAAGGTTGGGAGTAGGTGTAAGCTACCTCCTTAGGTCTGAACTCTCGTTGAGGCCAAGTCTGGGCTCCAATAATGTGCATGTTACCTTTCTTCAGGATCAACCCTTTTATCCATCTCCTATTATCCTAATGTCCATATTAACTGTACACTTGCCTTCATTATGTCGACCTCACCACCATCTCTCCCACTGCAAATTTATACTAGTGGTCATACTCGCCATAATGCCCCACGTCAGACGACCGCTACCAATGTTTCTCCTGGATCAGATGATCCTAATTGGTACACCAATGTCCCTATTAGTGTACCTCATCCCAATGTCCCTAACGATTGTACACCTGCCTCCATTATATCGATCTCACCTCCACCTCTCCAACCACAGGTTTACACTATTCTTCATACTCTCCAGAATCCCCCAAGTCAGACGACCACTACCAATGTTTATCCTAGTCCAGATGATCAGCCCAACATCTTTCCATGAGGGGTACACACTCTTGTACTACTCACCTGCTTCCACATACATTTCTTTTCACCATTTATCACTTCCACTGCACTGGTTTGTGTGCTTCTTGCTTCCACCTCTTCTTTTGTACAATAAACTTTCCGGTATTCGGGTTGGCGGGTAGCTCTGGCTAAAGAGATGAAGATCTTATAGGCCAACAGGACTTGGGAATTATTGCCACTTCCCAACGAATAATCCCGTATCGGGTGTAAATGGGAGTTCTCAGTTTAACACCATCAAGATGGTCGTGTTGAGCAATTAAAGATGCGTCTTGTGGCCCGTGAATTCACTTGGTAATATGGTATTGATTATAAGGAGATGTTTTCTCTAGTGGCCAAGTAATCTTCAATGACAGTTGCATCAATTTGATGTTAAAATGCACTCCTTAAAAGGTGATTTTGACTGAGATCATATGTGCAAAAATCACCTGGACATGAAATTGCGGGGGAGTCACTTGTATGCCGGATAAGAAACTCTATTTATAGCCTAAAGCAATCTCCTTAAGCATGGATCAAAAATTAAGTCAAGTAGTTCGGGCCTTTGGTTTTGCTCGGAGCTTGGTAGATTTTTCTTAGTTCATCCATCATCTCAAAGAGTACTTAGTATCTCATTTTCATACAAAAAGATTTGGGGCATCTCAAATACTTTCTAGGTATTGAGGAATGAGGGCGTGATGGACTAATATTATCCCAACAATATATTGCGTTAAACTTTTACAGGGTGTCGGATAGCTGGGTGGTAATCCATCCGATATTCGGTGACAGCTGCGACATTCAGCGGCGGCGGAGACATTTGGCGGAGATGATGACATTCGGCAGAAACGGCAACATTCACCCATTTTTCCATGAATTGCAAATGCATCTTCAGTGTTATAGTTGACATTAACTTTAAATAAAAGAAAATATAGTTCACATCCTTTAGCCTGCAACACATTTCTTATGCTTAAGAATTTTAAGTTGGGAAATGAATACAACTCTTTTTAAAACAAAACAAAGGAGGAAAATGCATAGTAACAGAAAATCCTAGCCATATAATGTTCAAAACTGAGAAAGAGTAAACATGTCCTTTGAGTTCTTAATCAAACACGTTATGAGCATTCTATTAAAAAAAAATATTGTCAGCAAAATAATGAAGCTATGAAGGTGATGGTAAGCAAGGTTGTAGATGTCGGATATCGGGGACACGTCGGTTTAGGTTTTTCATGTCGGTTTTAGTATGTCGGGAGATATATCAGGGATATTTCACATAACGGATTTTAGTATTTAATTATTTATATGTGTAATTATTTATAAATTTAATTTTTTTAAAACTTATATATATTAATATATTAATAATTTGATATTTATTGAACTCCTAAATTTATCAAACTAATATAAATATTTTGTGTTACACAAGTAATAACGGTATAACACATGAAATAAAATAAGAGAAAGCAGAATGTCGAGAAGTTGTCGATGACAATGGAAGGTAAGAAACCTTTAGTTCATAATTCAAAGATCATGCATAATTGAAGTCGGCGACGAACTTGAGCAAAGTCAGAGGAAGGGGAAAAACAACCTAAATAATGAAACAATTTTGGTCTATTGTCTATTTGATCATAGACACTAATTAAAATAAGTTGAAAACACCAGTCGATAAAATGTCGGGATATATCGGCCGATATATCGGTGAATATATCGGTCAATAGCAGACATATCGGAGGATATATTCCAAAAGGATATTTTGCAAAAAAATATCGGAAACGTGTCGTTTGGTCCATGAAACCTTTATGTCGGCCGACATGTCGGCCATGTCGGAGGATATCCACAACAGTGATGGTAAGAAAATCAAATTAAAAAAGACAACATTCAAAAATCTTATAGACCTGCGAAGCAAAAACTGAGAGAAATTCAATGAAGAGTCAACCCTCCTGAAGAAATTAAACATTCCAATAACTCCATAATGTAGAGCTCCAGGAACCCTGAAAACCAGAGGAGAAGATTCTTCCATCAGGTATCAAAAAGCAGCACTAGCAGCCGAGAAGATGTCACCCCTAAATTTCTCACAAGTCACAACAAAATTTAAGAATCTTTGCTTGTTCAACATCTGCAGTTTGTTGAAGCCATAGAATGACTATCTATAGATAGTAATGCAGATGTGCTTTATTTGATCAGCTTAGCAACCTGATAACACGTGCTTGCTAGTTCCCACAACTTAGGTATATGGCTGCACATAAAAAGATAATTAATATTAGAACTGAACTTCATGCAGGGCGAATCTATAGGCGGCGGAAAAAATGGTGACCTAACCCTACATGTCATGCAAAGCCCGACGAATTAAATCACAGAATGAATAATAAATAATCTCATCCCACGCAGAATATTCAAAGCAAGGCAAAGGTAAGTTATTTAAGCGAGGCAAGCTTAAGCTTTCCTCCGCGTGGAGAGCCAAAGAAAGAGTGCGTGACGAATAAATCCAGCAAATCACGATGAGTATCTAACAAACCAGCACAATACAATATATGCAAACAAATATAGCATCCAGTCCAATACAAAAATGCTGAAAATAATAATCCAGTACAACGAAATCTCACCAAATAGTAGGTTGACCAAGACACTGAAGAATTCAGAGTCGTAGATGTGTGTGCGACGATCCAAGGTGGAACCGGAGGCATGGGAAACGGTGTAGGTGGTTGTCCTCGGCGGTGGAAGGTGGAATCGGACCTGAAATGGATAGATCCGACTACGTATGGATAGATTCGGGCGGGAAAGGGTCGATCCGATAATTTGAGATCGGATTCGGACTGAAATTACCGGATTGGGGCTGATCCGGAAGTGGGACAGCTTTGGGAGGGTGGTTCCACGGAAGGAGGGGTTGGGAATAGTGGTGGAGAGGGGTGCTCGGTGGTTAGGGTTATGGTGCTGGATGGGAGAGGCGGTGGTTGTAGAAGGGGGGGGGAGTGGGCGAGCGGTGCTGCTGGAAGGAGGAGGGGGAGGATTGGAGGTGGCATATAGGATGGGGGGTTTGCGGCCTCTGGATGGGGAATAGGAGGCCGGCGGTGGTCAAGGGCTTGAAAACTATAGTCGTGAACAGTATATTGCATAAATGAACATTGAATAAAAGGCAAACAGTGAATTGAAAACATGGGCAGCAAACAGTGGGCTTTGGGGAGCTTGTAGAAGCTTCGACAAGGGGTTTTGGAGGGGGAGAATGAGGGTTAGGGGGTACCTTGGAGAAGAAGATACAAGCCTAGGAGTCGTCACCTAGGGTTTTACAGGCCGGCACCATGGCGGGATCGCGGGATCGCGGGAATCCGGGAATACAAATCTCCAAATTCTGCAATGACTCAAATCAGCTCACTACCCATCTATTTATAATAAAACAAAAGCTAGGACATCCCACATTCGACGGCTATGATTGGTCGGAGAGGGGGGTCACTCAAATACAATGATAATAAACCAAAAATGCTAAAATAATATATGAAATCGATTCGCAACGCGAATCCGGACACATCTGTGGAGTCTGATCGTCGATCCGGGCACGCTATATATGGAAAGTCGCCAATTGGCCCCGAACGGGCCCAAAACTCGTCCTCCACGGCAGGTCCTCATCTCTGCTCTGCATCACTCTCCCCAGCTTGAAAAAAATTCATCTCCCGATGAATAGGGATCGGAATTCTCTCGATGTATGTCAGGTAAGACTCGAAGAGATCCACCAGAAGTCGTTCAAGTGTCGTCGACGGAAGAGTGACCTCGCCAATCAACTCTCCTCGACTGAAAAGTTGTCATCTCCGATGAATGGAGACGACCGTACTGAAGTCGAAGTCTAGGGGTGAATCAAACGAGCTCTGCTGCAAGTACTCGGGTGTTATTAACATCTGTAGCAGGAGTGTACTTGCGGAGTCTGGTCTTCATGATGCTCTCAACGCTCAACTCACGAGTGGTGGATCCCAGTGCAATCGGCGGCGCCGTAGGTAGAACCAAAGAAGGTGAGTCTCCATATGAGTGGGTGTCAGAAGTGGGAGAGTAGTGGTGGTCATCAGACGTGGGTGGGATATAAGGGTGGTAAGGCAACAGGAGTGGAGGTGTGGGCAGCTAGAAGTCCCCACTGCTTGGATCCACATACACGTGAGGCTCGTAGTACGGCGTTATTTTCAACATTAAATACCAGGTGGATACTCATACTTGCAGGGATATCAAGTGATAGAAATTGAAATAAATCAATCATCTTCACTATGGACAAAAGTAATATATATGCAAGTACAATATAGGGTGATCACAACACCCGAGATGACAGTAAGCTAATTGTACCACTCATAATGAACATTGTTTCTAACACCCCACCCCACCCCCCAAGATCCAATAATAATCTAATATAAATAATAATAATCTAACAAGCAACTATCATACAAGATCCAAAACCAGTCAGATCCAATCCAATATAAATATGCTAAAAATAATAATCCAGTACAACGAAATCTCACCAAATAATGGGTTGACCAAGGCACTGAAGAATCCGGAGTCAGAGATGCGTGTGCGACGATCCAAGGTGAAACCGGAGGCGTGGAAAACGGTGTAGGTGGCTGTCCTCGGTGGTAGAAGGTGGAATCGGACCAGAAATGGATAGATCTAATCACGTATGGATAGATCCGGGCGGGGAAGGGTCGATCGGGCTGAAATTTCTGCATCGGGGTTGATTCGGAAGGGAGACGGCTTTGGGAGGGTGGTTCCACGGAAGGAGGGGTTATGGGGTTGGGAATAGTGGTGGAGAGGGGTGCTCGGTGGCTAGGGTTATGGTGTTGGATGGGAGAGGCGATGGCTGTAGAAGGGGAGGAAGTGGGCTAGCGGTGCTGCTGGAAGGAGGGGGGAGGATAGGAGGTGGCGTATAGGATGGGGGGTTTGGCGGCCTGTTAGATGGGGAATAGGAGGCCGGCGGTGGTCAAGGGCTTGGCAACTATAGACGTGAACAGTAAATTGCATAAATAAACAGTGAATAAAAGGCAAACAATGAGTTGAAAACCTGAGCAACAAATAATGGGCTTTTGGGAGGTTGTAGAGGCTTCGGCAAGAGATTTTGGAGCGGGAGAATGAGGGCTAGGGTTAGGGGTTACCTTGGGGAGGAAGATACAAGCCTAGGAGTCGCCACCTAGGGTTCCACGGAGTCGACGGGATCGCGGGAATCCGGGAATAAAAATCTCCAAATTCTGCAATGACTCAAATCAGCACAGTACCTATCTATTTATAATAAATAAAAAAGCTAGGACATCCCACATTCGACGGTTATGATTGGCCGGAGGTGGGGCCACTCAAATACAATGATAATAAACCGAAAATACTAAAGTAATAAATGAAATCGATTCGCAACGCGAATCCGGACATATCTGCGGAGTCCAATCATCGATCCGGGCATGTCATATATGGAAAGTCGTCAACTGGCCCTAAACAGGCACAAAACTCGTCCTTCAGGGCAGGTTCTCGTCTCTGCTCCGCATCAGAACTGCTCGTTTAAGAGCATTTTCTTAAAAATCCAGGAAACTTCTGATGTCAATCAGCCGTGCACATTTTTCTCGATAATGGATCCACTCACAATTTTATTACAAAATGTGCTGTCCATTTTCTTAAATTGTCAATACCCTCTATTACACCCTTTCAAATACATGTAAGGAATGAGAATATTATGCACTGCAAAGAAAAATGCTCGAAGTGAAATTACATATTCAAGACATAATTTTTATTGTCGACCTATTCATTGTTGATGTCCATGGAGCTGATGTCATTCTGGGGTTCCAATGGTTTAAAACATTAGGCTCAATCACAATAAACTACGTTACTCTCAAAATGACATCCACTTACAACAATGTAACCTGTAAAATCAACGGCGGTCGTCATTTGACTTCCAACATCGTGTCACCAGCCCAACTTCACAAACTTATCACTCAGGATTCTATCGAGTCAACACTATTTTGTTTCCAAACAGCCCCTATAACCGATCTTGATAATCATAATTTTATCTCATCATCAGTTGTTCCCCATCCCATACAAGCTCTTCTCTCAGAATTTGCTAAATTATTTCAACAACCAACTGGCCTACCCCCTTCAAAACCCATAGATCATACAATTCCTCTGATTGATAAATCCAAAATCACTAAAGTCAAAGCATATAGATATCTGGTTTATCAAAAAAATGAAATTGAGAAATTAATCGCGAAAATGTTACAAGATGGTTTAATTCGCCCGAGCACTTCCTCTTTCAGTTCACCGGTCATTCTAGTTAAAAAAAAGATACGGATCATGGCGTTTTTGCGTCGACTATCGTGCCTTAAACACAATAACAATTAAAGATAGTCTTCCTATGCCAACAATCGAAGAATTATTAGATGAATTACACTGAGCCACTATCTTCTTCAAATTAGACCTCCACGGATATCACCAAATGCGCATGAACCCAAAAGATACTCATAAAAAAGCTTTTTGGTCTCATCATGGCTTGTATGAATTCCTCGTCATGCCTTTTGGCCTAACAAACGCTTCAGTGACCTTTCAGGCGTTAATGAACACTATTTTCCAACCCTTTTTGCGTTGATTCGTGGTAATATTTTTTGACGATATTTTAATCTACAACACTACCCCAGCGGACCATTGTAGGCATTTGCGACAAGTATTTCAAACCCTTCTCCAACATTCACTATTTTTAAAAACATCCAAATGTATGTTTGCAGTTCCGTCAATCAAATTTCTCGGACATATGATTTCCACTTCTAGGGTTCAACCAACCGCTAGAAAAATAGAATCAATCCAACGGTGGCCCAGACCACAAACAATTGTGTGCTTTTTTAGGCCTTGCCGGCTATTATCGTTGTTTTATTCGACAGTATGTGACTATTACGGCTCCTCTCACTGATTTATTGGCTAAAAACAACTTTAATTGGGCTCCAGCGGCTAACCAGGCTTTCTCTCATATTAAATAATTACTTACGTTAGCCCCATTGCTAGCTTTACTGGATTTTTCTCTCCCTTTTTCAATCGAATGTGACGCGTCCGGGGTTGGAATTGGTGATGTCCTTTCACAAAAAGGGCATCCTCTCGCGTTTTTTAGCAAAAAGCTATCCACAAAGGAACAAGCAAAATCAACATATTGTGTGAGCTGTTAGCGGTGACATCGGCGATTGGCAAATTGAGTCAGTACTTATTAGGTTCCTCTTTTACAATCTTAACAGACCATAAAACATTATATAACTTGAATTCACAAGTTCTGACAATACCAGATTAACAAAAATTCTTGGCTAAAATGTTGGGCTTTAATTACGTTATACAATATAAGCCAGGGAAAGACAATAATGTAGCAAATGCTCTGTCCAGATTACCAGATTTTGATTGCATCACTAAGCTATACTCTTTTCAAAACATTTCTTTTAGTTGTTCTACTCTTTTTGATAATCTCGAAGACTTATATAAATCTTATCAAAAAGCCACCGACATTTTAGCACAGTTGCAATTATCGAGTGCTGATTACCCAGATTGGACATTAGTAGGATCACAAATTTTTTAAACGAAGACTGTATATCCCAAATTCGCCTATCCGCTCTATCTTGGTTAGCGAAGCTCGTGACAATCAAATTAGTAGACACTTACGAGTCACTGTCACAATTAAAAGACTTCAACAATATTTTTATTGGCCCAGTTTGCGACGGGATATCCGCCAATATATTTGTCACTGCGACTATTGTCAAAAACATAAACCTACAAATTCTTTACCTTTTGGTTAGCGAAGCTCGTGACAATCAAATTAGTAGACACTTACGAGTCACTGTCACAATTAAAAGACTTCAACAATATTTTTATTGGCCCAGTTTGCGACGGGATATCCGCCAATATATTTGTCACTGCGACTATTGTCAAAAACATAAACCTACAAATTCTTTACCTTTTGGTACTCTACAACCGTTGCTAATTCCATCTCAAATTTGGGCGGACATTACGATAGATTTTATTACTCACTTACCCCTTTCTAAGTCGTATACTTCAATACTAGTTATGGTGGATAAATTATCCAAAGGAGCACACTTTGCTCCTCAACCCACACATTACACGGGCCCACGGGTGGCCCAAGTGTTTTGGAACTATTGCGGCAAGTTACATGGGTTCCCTAAAACCATTGTCTCCGGTCGTGACTCCGTATTTTACATTACGATAGATTTTATTACTCACTTACCCCTTTCTAAGTCGTATACTTCAATACTAGTTATGGTGGATAAATTATCCAAAGGAGCGCACTTTGCTCCTCAACCCACACATTACACGGGCCCACGGGTGGCCCAAGTGTTTTGGAACTATTGCGGCAAGTTACATGGGTTCCCTAAAACCATTGTCTCCGGTCGTGACTCCGTATTTTTAATTGACTTTTGGTTGTTGACGCAGGGCAAATCTATAGGCGGCGGGAAATACGATGACCTAACCCTACATGTTATGCAAAAGTCCGACCGTAAGATCACAATTTGATAATAAACAATATCATCTCACACAGTTAATTCAAGACAAGGCAAACTAAGTTAATTAAGCGAGGCAAGCTTAAGACTTTCCTCCGCGTGAGGGCCAAAGAAAGAGCGCACGGCGAATAAACCCTGCAAATAACAATATTTATCTAACAAACTACTACCATACGAGATGTCCAATCCGATAAATAAATATGCAGAAAATAATAATCTGATAGAACAAGAACTCACCAAATAGTGGGCTAACCAAGGCACTGAAGAATCCGGGGCCGGAGATGCGTGTACGACAATCCGAGGTGGAACCGGAGGCGTAACGATGATGGGGGGTGGCTGTCCTCGGTGGAAAGTGGGGAGATCGGTCCGAAAAATGGATATATCAGGACACGTAGGGGTAGATCCGGGCGAGGGGTGAATGGATCCGATATTTGATGGTGGATCCAGGCGATGGGATGAAGTATGGGTGGCGGCAATGACAGATCGAGGGCTGAAATTCTCAGATATTGACTGATCTAAATTGTGATGGGGTGGATCCACGGAAGATAAGGATTAGTGAAATTGGGGCCGACGACTGGAGACTTGTCGAGTGCAGGGAGGGATGTGGAGGGGGTTGTAGTGGTTTGGACCTGAAGGGGAAACTGTTACATTGGGGGCTTAGAGGGAGAAAAGGGGTCGGATTTGGAGGGGGGATTTGGAGGAGGGGAGACGGAAGACAGGAGATGCTTCAGGCGGTGGTGTGAAGGATGGAGTGGCCGCCTTTGCTGGACAAGGGAGGGGGAAAAATACTATACCCAATGAATAGTAAATTTAATTTTTGAACTATGCAATGAAGAGGAATAAGAATTAGAGACGTGACAGGATTTTGGGAGGCTGCAGTGGGTGTAGGAATGGTTGGAGGCTTGGAAAATGGAGACTAGTGTTAGGGGAAGGCTTGGGAAGAAAAATACAAGCCTAGGAGCCGTCACCTAGGGTTCCACGGAGTAGGCACCGTGACTTGATCGTTGGAATCCGGGATTTCTTTCTCCAAATTCTGCAATGACTTCAACCAGCTCACGAACCATCTATTTATAATAAAAGGAGGATTAGAGCATCCCACCATCATGGCTATGATTGGCTGAAGGTGTGGCCACCTAAATACATCAAAATAAAATGCAAAATAGTGAAATAATATATCTGAACACATCTGCGGATTCCGATCGTCGATCTAGGCACGCCATATTTGGAAAGTCGTCAAATCAGCCCCGAATGGACCCAAAACTCGTCATCCACAGCAAATGTTCGTCTATGTCTGCATCAATCTCCCCGGCTAGAAAGAATTTATCTCTCAATGAATAGGGATCAGAATTCTCTCGCTGAATGCCAAGTAAAACTCGAAGAAGTCCACCAGAGGTCACCCAAGTGTCGTCGCTGGAAAAGTGTCATCACCAATCAACTCCCCCTGACTGAAAAGATGTCATCTCCGGTGAATGGAGACGGCTGTACTGAAGTCAAAGTCTAGGGGCAAATCGATCAAGCTCTACTGCAAGTACCCAGGTGTCATCAATGCCTGTAGTAGGAATGTACTGACGGCGTCTGGCATTCGTGATGCTCTCAACGCTCAACTCACGAGTGGTGGATCCCAGTGCGATCGGCGGCGGCGGCGGTAGAACCAAAGAAGACGAGTCCTCAGGTGGGTGGGTGTCCAAAGTAGATGAGTGGTGGTGTCCATCAGACATAGGTGGGTTACGGGGGTGGCAAGGCAACAAGAGTGGAGGTGTGGGCGGCTGGAAATCCCCACTGCTTAGGTCCACATACTCGCGAGGCTCGTAGTATGGCGTCATACCCTCAACACTAAATATCAGGTAAATACTCATACTTGCAAGAAAATCAAGATCATAGGTGTTTGCTTCGATCTGTCTCATGATTATATAGGGATACATTCGTCTAACGCTCAAGCCTTTAGCAAGCCTCGCACGGAGCCTCACAACGCAAATTCTCACCATCACCCGCTCGTATTCATAAAGTACCCGCTCTTGTCAGTGAACATCCGCATGTGATTTTTAAAATTTATAATCATTATGGATTTCTCGTCGGACCGACTCATGACATACATGCAAACGATGAACAAACAACACAACAGACTCATGCAAAAGATGACGAAACGACTCAACAGACTAATGCAAATGATGCAAATGACACATGACCGACACAACATGTTCTCTATAGGAGAATCTAATAATGACCGGAAAACTTACTAAAGGAGGTGGCCTATCAGGAGGCTCCCTTGGTGGGGTGTAGAAAAACACATCCCGCGTGTGACGAGTGCTCAGGTGACCGTGCGAAACATCTACACTCAAGGGCGAGCTCATGAAGAACAAAATGTCTCTCAGAGAGTGTAACGCATTAGGGGCCTCACCAGGAGGTGTGTAAGAAAAGTCATCACGACTACAACGACCACCTGAATGAAAATCGTGTATACCGACTAAAAGACGTGACTCTCGAGTGTGGTGCGTGTCCCCGAAAAGAAAGAGCTCGTCTAGTTGGTCAGCAGGTGGCGCAACCCAAAAATCATCGAGGGTGCGATGTGTCCGCAGGTGGTGCCCAAAATACTTGATGCTCCACACAATATCCACCCTCTGGGGCAAGGCCAGAGACGATAATGGAAGAAACGGCACTAACCCGAAACTCGTAAACAAGCGACTCACCTGAATCGCATCCTCACCGGGATATGGTGGCTCATCAGGAGGCTTAACAGGTGGTCGTCATAGAACTCATCACTAGGGTCAAGGTCTTCCAGATGAGTACCATCGCAAGGGATAGTGCCCCTATGAATAGGTGACAGTCACTTCGAGATTAACACCAGGCTCTGGGCTCTTGATCGTGATGTGACTCAAGGCAATGACAACGGAAGAGCAACATAGACCTACACTTAAGAATGGATCTGTGGGTGCGATGTCAGGAAATGGGTTTGTGGTTGGGGTGCTAACTAACCCGATATATGGCAGAGGATGAGGTGTGGGTGATGGACACAACACTACAGATTCAGTAAGTCGCTCAGGCTCGCTCTCAGTCGGGGTCACAAGCGGGTCAGAAACAAGAGATATGTCACTCACTGGGCTATGCAACTCACTGAGGTGAGAGCAATCCACATCAGGTATCACTTATGTCGTGGCTGACAAGACAATGGTAGGCATCGTGTTGACCTCAGTATCGGAAGGACTCGTACTGCGAATGTCAAGGTGAGAATCTCATCGACCAGCTCTTGCAGATCTCAATGACTGTTCATAACGAAGGGCGAGTTGATATGTCTGCTCGAGTGACTTCGAGATATAATAAGCTACTTTAGTACATATGTCAGAACGAAGTCCAGACCGAAGTCGGGGAATGGTCATGGCTTGGTCCTCTCGGATATCACTTCTCACAACTAACTCATCGAAGCAATCCCTATACTCAGCGACAGACATGGTCCTTACTGAAGGGAAAATAATTGGTCGAGCAAGCGACTTCGATACTACGAAGGCGGGAAATGCGGTGACCTAACCCTACATGTTATGCAAAAGTCTGACCGTTAAATCACAATTTGATAATAAACAATATCATCTCACACAGTTAATTCAAGACAAGGCAAAATAATTTAATTAAGCGAGGCAAGCTTAGGATTTCCTCTGCGTGGAGGGTCAAAGCAAGAGAGCGCGACGAATAAACCCTGCAAATCACAATATTTATCTAACAAACTACTAGCATACGAGATATCCAAACAAATATGATGTCCAATCTGATAAATAAATATGCTGAAAATAATAATCTGATACAACAAAGACTCACCAAATAGTGGGCTAACCAAGACACTGAAGAATCCGGAGCCGGAGATGTATGTAAGACGATCCGAGGTGGAATCGGAGGCGTAACGATGATGGGGGTGGCTGTACTCGGAGGAAAGTGGGGAGATCGGGCCGGAAATGGATAGATCCGGACACGTAGGGGTAGATTCGGGCGAGGGGTGAATGGATCTGATGTTTGATGACGAATCCGGGTGATGGGATGAAGTATGGGTGGCGGCAACGACTGATCAAGGGCTGAAATTCTAAGATCTGGACTGATTTAGAGAATTCGGGTTGTGAGGCGGTGGATCCACGAAAGATAAGGATTAGGGAAATTGGGGCCGACGACTAGAGGCTTGTGGAGTGCAGGGAGGGATGTGGAGGGGGCTGTAGTGATTTGGACCTGAAGGGGAAACTGTTACATGGGGGGCTTAGAGGGGGAGGAGGGATCGGATTTGGAGGGGGGATTTGGAGGAGAGGAGGCGGAAGACAGGGATGCTTCAGGCGGTGGTGGTGAGGGGTGGAGTGGCCGCCTTTGCTGGACAAGGGAGGGGGGAAAATACTATACCCAATGAATAGTAAATTTAATTTTTGAATAGTACAATGAAGAGGAATGGGAATTAGAGAGGTGACTGGATTTTGGGGGGCTGGAATAGGTGGAGGAAGGATTGGAGGCTTTGAAAATGGAGGCTAGGGCTAGGGGAAGGCTTGGGAAGGAAGATACAAACCTAGGTGTCATCACCTAAGGTTCCACGGAGTCGGCACCGTGGCTTGATCGTTGGAATACCGGATTTCTTTCTCCAAATTCTGCAATGTCTTCAACCAGCCCACAAACCATCTATTTATAATAAAAGGAGGATTAGGGCATCCCACCATCGATGGCTATAATTGGTTGAAGGTGGGGTCACCTAAATACATCAAAATCAAATGCAAAATAGTGAAATAATATATCAAATCGATTCGCAACGCGAATCCAAACACATCTGCGGAGTCCGATCGTCGATTCGGGCACGTCATATATTGAAAGTGGCCAAATCAGCCCCGAATGGGCCCAAAACTCGACATCCACTGCAAGTGCTCGTTTATGCTCTGCATCATTTGTCCTTTTTTAAAGCTGTTAGAAAAGACATTGTAAAGGCCCACTTAATGGCTCATTTTGTTTCCTTTTCTCTTGTTATATTATTCTCACACCTTGTATATGTGACTCCTCTCTCTTTCTTCCTCCTATATATATATGTACTCATACATTGTGTTTGCATACACAAGAAGGATATACAAGGTTTACAGGATTTACTGCATTACTCATGTATTTCTCTACATGGAATCAGAGCGATCCGGACCTACCTCCTGTTTCAGGCGGATAGTTCCTTTCTACCCGCCCAACGTCGGCGGTTAACCGCCGGCCTGTTCTCTCTTCTCTAACCGCATCTTCTTCGCGGTATTCTTTCATTCTACCTGGCGTCTCCTCTCCTCCCGTGGAACCACCCTCCTTTCCTTCTCCCGCTCAGTTTTTATAACTTCTCTCTCACATGGACCCACTCCTCGCGCGGTCTTCCCACCTAGTCGTGGATCTCTGTCTAACCGTTGTGCTTCGACCGCGTCTCTTCTCTCCTTTAGCCGTTGTGTCCTCTTTGCTGGACTGCTTCTCTACTCGCTCGACCTCTTCTTCTCGCGGACTGCTTCTATCCGTCACAGATTACGGTCTGTTTTTATCTTCAGCGGCCTCTTTTCTTCTAGTCGCGGACTGCTGTTGCGCGGTTTTCTCTAAGACGTTGTGGCATCTTCTCTTCGTATCTAGCCGCAACCATCTTTTCGTGGTCTCTATCATCTCTCCTAGGTGAAAATTATTGTGCAGGTTGTCGTGCGGTCTGTCTCTTTGCCGCAAGGTCTTTCTATGCCCGCAGTTTTTCTTCTCTTCTCGTTGCGGTCTCCTGCTCTAGCGACTTCTTCTAGTCGCTGCTCTAGCCGTTGCTCTACTCGATCAGCCCGTTGATCTAGCCACTTGGGGTCTCCTGCTATAGTTGCTTGCTCTAGTCGCTTGGGGTCGCCTACTCTAGCCGCTGATCTAACCGCTTACGGTCTCCTGCTATAGTCGTTGGTCTGACTGCTTCTTCTAGCCGCTGCTATAGTCGCTTGCTCTTGCAGCTTGATCTAGTCGCTTGCTTTACCGCTGCTCTAGTCGGTTACCCGCCTGATCATGGATTCGTCTACTGCTACTTCGTCTCCTGCTACGACCGCTGCTCCTACTCCTGAACTCAGTGACGAGTTACGCATCACTACTATCTCTCTCACAGGGAAGAACTTTGTTGAGTGGGTGCATTCTGTTCGCCGAGTTCTTCAATCAAAGGAATTTTTGCATCATTTAACACAGGGTGTTCTCGCTGCCCCTACTGATGATTTTCTTCGTAACGATGGGCGAGTTTAGACATGGCTTCTTAACTCTCTTGATGGTGAGCCTTACTACATGGTCATGTATCATGAGACGGCCAAGGCGATGTGGGATGAACTTCATTCCCTTTACACAGACAAAGACAGTCTCCGGCACCTTTATGATATCATTACTGTTCTTCAGATTCTTGACACCGGCGATGCTACCGACCTAACCTCATTTGTTGTCCAGTTCAAGACTCTGGTTGAAGCCTGGATTCAGCAACAGCCACTGACTACAGATCTTGTTGCTCAGCGCGCTCAAAAGGAAGTAGTCGGTATTGTCATGATGATGGCTCGTGTCCCTCCTCATCTTCAGAGTGTTCGGACTCAAATCCTCTCGTCTGCTGCGACTCCCTTGTTCTCTGATGTGTGCTCCATGCTGCTAAAGGTTTCACCACCTCCTGATGCAACTGGACCTCCCTCTCCGTCCCTTCTCCAGCACTCCTCTGCGCCATTACTCCATCTCCCTCCTCATACTCGTGGAGGAAGTTCAGGCTCTCGGGAAGGATTCGTGGTGGTCGGATGCGGCCTTAGTGCTCTTTCTGCGGCAAGGATGGACACCTTGAGGCGACCTGTTATCGCAAACATGGTCTTCCTCCTCGTCTGACAGCTTCTGTCGCTGATCACAGTGCTTCTGCCACTCGTGTTGATCTTGACGAAGTGCACCTCCAGCTCTAGCAACTCCACGAGATGCTCAGTCACCTACCTGCCTCTGTTGCCTCTGTCTCTAATGAAGGTATCGTTTGTCTCTCTACGAGTCCGCGCTGGATAGTGGATTCTAATGTCACTCACCATATCACCTCACTGAAGTCACATCACTACTTGGATTCTTCATATCCTAAGTGTATCAATGTGGCCAATAGCGCTACCATTCCTATCTCCGGCTCTGCTGACATTCCTCTAACTTCATCTATATCTCTCCGCTCGGCTTGTTGGAAAACTGATTTATCCTAAGTGTATCACTACTTGGATATGTCAGGTTTTCCACTTAATTCAAATCCAGAATACTATTGACGCCTTGTTGGAAAACTGATTTACCTAACGGTCACAAGACCTGACATATCATTTTCTGTTGGGGTTGTCACCCGGTTTATGCACTCTCCTCGGATGTCTCATCTACAGACCGTCAAACACATCCTGAGATATCTAAAAACAACCTCTGGTCAAGAGTTGGTATACAAAACCTCTGCATCTACTTCTACTCCAACTCTGGTTGTGTATTCTGATGCATATTATGGTGGATCTCTGGATGATCGACACTCTACCAACAGTTTTTGTACCTACTTGGGAGGTCATCTTGTTACCTAGCGCAGCAAGAAACAAGCTGTGGTTGTTCGATCTTCTGCTGAAGCTGAATACCATTCGATGACATCTGTTGTATCCAAGCTTACCTGGCTCGAAAGTCTCCTAGGTGATATGAAAGTAAAACTTCCCTCACCAGATACCTTACTCTGTGACAGTCAAGTTGTTACATACATAGCTAAGAATACGGTATTCCACGAAACAACAAAACACATTGAAGTTGATTGTCACTTCATTAGAGAGAAAGTTCAATGGAAGAAACAGGAATTGAGACATGTTCCGGCTGCTGACCAAGTTGTTGATCTTCTCACTAAGGCTTTGTCAAGTACTCTATTCAATAAATTCTAGTCCAAGCTTGGTGCCTATGACTTGTACGCCCCAGCTTGCGGGGGAGTGTTAGAAAAGACATTGTAAAGGCCCGCCTAATGACCCATGGTGTTTCCTTTTCTCTTGTTATATTAATCTCACACCTTGTACATGGGACTCCTCTCTCTTTCTTCCTCCTATATATAAGTACTCATATATTGAATTTACATACACAAGAAGGATATACAAGTTTGACTGGATTTACTGCATTACTCGTGTACTTCTCTGCAAATGTCAATGAGACAAAATTGTGTTTTAGTACGGCATACCATCCTTAAACGGATGGTCAAACTGAGCACGTTAATCGTTGCATAAACCAGTATTTACGAATGTTCTCCTTTCAGCATCTTAAGCATTAGGCTCCACTACTTAGTTGGGCAGAGTACCACTACAACACAGCCTACCATGCGAAAGCCGGAATGTCGCCATTTGAAGTGATGTTTGGCCGCCCACCTCCATGTTTTATACTATATGTGGCGGAGGGACAAACAGTAGAATTACCAAATGTAGAAGTGTCATCTCGAGCTATTTTACTTTTATAATTACAACATCATTTGAAAAAAACTCAGAAAAATGACATATATGGCTAATAAACATAGAAAGGAACGACACTTTCAACTCAGGGATTTCGTACTCCTAAAATTCCACCCATATAGGCAAGTGTCCCGACATAAAAAAACATGCAAGCGATTAGACCTTTGATTTTACAGACCGTTTAAAATTATATCTAAAATTGGAACAATAGCTTATAAATTAGATTTACCGACCACAAGTAAAATTCACCCGATCTTTCATGTATCGCTGCTTAAACCATAGTATGTTAACACAAACATTACGATACATAACCTCCCTAATGATCAGCCGTCCACTCTATCGCATTCATCAGCTCTGGAAATTTTAAATACCCGTTTGGTTGAACAAAATGGACACCCAATAAAACAGACATTAATTTGATGGGAAGGTTTGGTGCCAGAATAAGCAACCTGGGAAACTATCAACACTTTGGATAAGAAGACGCAATCTCAAGTCGAGGCCTTTTGTGATTGCCAACCCACACAGCAGGCATCCTCACTGAACTTGCTCAGGGACGTTTCCTTACTTTCTCCTAATTGTCATCCCTTTACTTCTCGTTTGTTCTTCGGCTAACTGGGATGTGTCAGGTACACGGAACGAATTCATCAACAACCAACTTCCTCAGGATAGCTTGGCAATGTCGGACGGGGATGGATCAAGTACAGACACCAGATCTACCGCTCTCAATCATCTGACTTCAGACAGGGAAATACTCGCCCCCTCTTCCCAATCTGTCATCCGGGTTACATCTACAATATTTCGCTCACCTTTATATGATCCATTGTTACAGGAAAACAAAAAAGTCATTGCAGGACAATATCAGGATGGAGTACAGTCGGATTCCACACATTCAACGGGGAACAAACCCATGAGAAACAACAAAGATGCAGCACAAACTCGGGTTTATCAATCGTATAAATGAGGATTCAACTCAGACTATAAAGTTATGTTCTGAGCAACAACAACATGAAGACATATATCTACAGAATCCTTCAGCAGCAGCCTCGGCGGTGCGCATTCTACCAAGATTACCGCTGGTTCCCCGACGCCACCGAACCCTCCAGTGAAGAAATACAGCTTCATTCGGGCTCGCGCAGCAGCAAGTCGAGCTCGGACAGCAGAAAGTCGGGCAGGGTAGGGATGTTACGCATAATGAGGCGTAACATTAATTGGGGGGAAAAGCTAGCATCTGTGTACCAGGCCGTCCCCAGTGGTCATCTATTTTCTCTTCCCAACGGTCCTCTGTTTTCTCTATAAATTGTGTGCTAGCTATAATGGAACCTTTTGTCGGAATATTAATTTAAGTTGTCTTCCTCTCCTTATTTTTATGTCTCGCTCTCCCCCATGGCCTCTAGGTGTAATAGCAGCGATCCGCGTGTCCCAAAGAAGTCTGATTAGTGTTATAAATAGGACCGATTACTTGTAATATGGTATTAAGAAAGAAGTTAATAAAGTTCAGGTTTGTTTCTTCTCGGCCCGTTTCTCCCTTCGTCTCTCCCATCTCCGGCCACCCTTGGTCGTTCCTCTTCTATTTCAACTCTGGCTGCCTCCTCTCCTTGGTCATTCTTTGTATTTTCTGATATCTCTGTTTTTACCCGTTACACTAGGGCCCTTCTTTAGACTCCTCCGGATCCTCAACATGTTGCGTTTCGCGGGTCTTTTTTATTTTAATATGTTAGTTGTGTTATTTAGTTAGGGAAGTAAGGGGTATTTGAGTCTTTTGGGGGAGTTAGGGCTTTTGTTTTACTGGGGAGTATCGGGGTAGAAGGTTATGCTAAAAAATATTGTGTTTTGGTTCTATGGTGTGCGGCGGCTCCGGAAGATCTCCTGCTCCGTGCAATCGATCCATTCAGGCGAGGCCTTAGGATCTTATCTTGTATTGTTCTTCTTCCTTGCTGTTATTAATGAAAGTCATGTGGTGATTGTTGTTATTGTTGACTGCATTTTGGATTCTTGAGGTGAGAATAGAGGGTGTGTTGTTAGCTGTAGTTGTGCTGTGTGAGAAGAAAACGCAACAAAGGTATCAGAGCCATCTGCGTTCGCGGCATGCCGGTATCGGACGCAACCCGATCCAAGGAGCAACTGGGCGAAATGAAAGTTCTCAAACAAAATCAGGAGGAGCTGGCGCGTACTGTGCAAGCTATGAGTGAAGAAATACGATCCATGTTCGCTAGTTTAAAGGCAGACAAGGCTAGTGAAAGTCGAGGGGGTACGACGCCGGAGAGTCGAACGCCAGCGCACGCTTCATCGCATTCAATCACTCGTTTCCCTAGATTGGAATTTCCAAAATTTACTGGAGAGGAGCTAGTGGAATGGATATACAAATGTGATCAGTTCTTCGATCTGGATGGGACGCCGGAAGACATGAAAGTTAAGGTAGCATCGGTGCACAGGGAGGGGAAGGCATTATACTGGCATCAAACCTACATGAAAGCGAGATTGACGCGGCAATGGCCGAATTGGGAAGAGTACAGTCAGGCATTGCACAGCCATTTCGGGTCAGTGCTCTTCGATGATCCTTTGAGTGAGCTAAAGAATTTACGACAACGATCAACGGTGCAAAGCTATTTGGATGAGTTCGACCTACTCCTTCATCGGGTGGTTCTACCAGAAGAACACGCTATTAGCTTCTGCTTGGCGGGATTGAGAGAAGATATTCAGTTTGGGGTTCGGATGTTCCAACCAAAATCCTTGAGAGAAGTGTTCTCATTGGCGCGCCTTCAGGAGCAACAGCTAGCATACAAGGGGAAAAAACATGTGTTTACCGGGGAAGAGAACCACAGCCATGAAGAAAAGACAAGCTACGTTGGACGGACGAGTTTCCGAAATGCTAGAAACAATGATAGCTGATAACTCACTAATTATAATTATTTTCATATAGTTTTTATTTAATTAATAATAAGATTATAGTTATATTTTAGTAATTATGATTATAATTGCTTTATTTTCATATTTTAGGTCAATCTGGGCTGTGAATAGCAATTTGGAGCTTGCAGGACTGATCAGAAGTTGAAGCGGTGAAAATGAACATTTTTGATAACGGATAGCTCAACTTCAAATGGTCATAACTTTCAAACCAGGAAGAGTTACGGGACGTGCAACCAGTCAACAGAAAGAGGACGACGTCCTCTACAATTCTGGAAAATTTCACAAGTACACGCCCGTGACAAGGGCGTGACATTTGAGTCACGGGCGTGTCTAGGTCAAAAAAAACTGTTTTTTCCAGAAAGCTTCCCTGAACAATTTTGGGACTTTTTTCTAAGGACACGCCCCCTGACACGGGCGTGACCTAGGGCGTGACCACTTCAGAAACGCCAGAATTACTTCCCGCCGTTTCCGTTCCCGCCGTTTCCTGTAACAGACTAGACACGCCCTAGGTCACGGGCGTGACCTAGGGGCGTGACCCGCAAAACGGCGATTTTTGGCGGTTTTTCTCCAACGTTCCCGGGCTTTCAAGACTGCAGTTTCCGAGCCTGACACGCCCTAGGTCACGGGCGTGACCAATGGGCGTGACTCCCAAGCAGAAAAATCTATAAATAGCAGATGTGTTCAGAAGCTCAGGAGGAGGATTAGGAGCTAGTTTTAGGCTTATTTTGTAGTTTACTTTGTCGTTTTTTGCATTCCTTCTATGTAATTTTAATTTCATAACTTAGTTTTATTTTTGTAATTTCAATTCAAACATTTTCTTTTTGCAAACATGTTCTCCTCTCCCTTCTTTTTATGTAACTTTTATATTATGTCAAGTAGCCAATTTCTTTAGCACTTGATCATGATTATCTTTGAATAAAACTCTTTTTGTCAAATCTTTTTACCACTATCGATTTATCTTTGAATTATATTTTGTCGAATTCATATTTCGCGGGTATGTTCTTCGATCCTAGATCCGTATCCTAAATGACCGAGAGGTTGCAGATACGAGTAGATCGCTCAAGGATAAAAGGAGTTGAATGCACTCCTCGAGAGGGGACGACATAAATCTGCCGGATTGGAGTCAAATCCAATAGAGGGGTTCACCGCCTAAAGCAAGCTTAGGGGTTTCGACTGGCCGAGAGGTCTTAATCGATCAACCTAAGGTTAGTCAGAAGCATGAGCTCGAGAGAGACGTTTTTGTACTTTAGGAACCTCCACGGTCGAAGTGAGTATTTTAGAGTTTGTATTTTATAAAAGGTTTATTCAAAGAGAGTCTAGATCAAGTGTTTGTGTTAGTCTATTTTCTTCCTTCTTTAGTTTAATTTACCCCTCCTTATATTTCGATAAAATAATATTAATTTGCGTGAGTAGAAGTACTCAACAGGCCCCGAGTCTAATACGACATTTCTTATACTATATTTCGATAGGTACACTTGCCTATTTGAGATTTTAGTTTGGATAATATTTTAAAACTATAGAAAATCTTCATCAAGTTTTTGGCGCCGTTGCCGGGGAATTTTTGTTGATATTTTGAAAGCGCAAATTTTATTACTTTTATCATTCTCTTTCTCCACCTCCTTTTCTACTCTTCCTTTTCTTTTTCAAATTCATTTCAATTAGCTAACGGTTGTTTTTATTTTCTTTTATAAAAAAATGTTATCACAATTGGCCGCTAAAATTGCCCAGCTTCAAGACAAAGTAAATCTTTTGAAAGCCGCAAGACAATGCCAAATTGTTTGTTATTATTGTGGTGGTTCTCATCAAAGTGAATATTGTTATCATTATAATTTTTATAAAAATCTTTCTTATGAAAATAATTTCTATAATAATTATGAAAATAACTATTCTCACTTTTATGATAATTCTTTTTCTAATTTTCATGAAAATAATTTTTCCTATTCTTCTAATTTCCATGAAAATACTTTTTCAAATTTAAATATGAATAATTATTTTGATTTAAATAATTCTTCTTCCACCTCGGCTACTGGTTTTTCTTGTTCGCAAGATCAACCGGAAAATTTTTCGAGTTATGAGAACAATTATTTAGATCCTAATTCTTGTTCTTCTTTTATCACACCACCCACTTCTTCTAATCTTTGGGACTTTACACAATTTCAAGTTGATCCTCCCAAAACTTTAGAAGAAATTATTGCTTGTCCTAAGAATTTTTCTCCTTCTTTAAAACTTTTACCTTTGGCGGAACATGACTCTTCATGTACCCCCGTAGTTGTTTATACCAAAGAAGAGGGAAAACTCTTATTTCAAGAGTTTGTTAGGTGTATGGACGCTATGGACGAAGTAGAAGAAGAACATGTGTCTCCTCCTACGACTTCCACTTTTTCTCCTCCATGCACAATTTATGACTTTTTAGGAGCAAAAATTTTTGATCCTGATGCGTCCAATGATTTTATTTCCAGTAAAATTTTGGATAAAAAATTAATTTTGGAAAATAAACAACCGGAGCCTAATCTTATACCTTTGCAAGAGCCTCCTCCTTGCGAAGATTTTTCTGAAATGCTTACTTTTGATTTTCCTTATACTAACGATTTTCATGTAGAAGAGGAGCCGTTGCAATTAAACGTCATCCACGATCCATTTGCCGCTCCTCTACAAAAATTCAAATCACCTCAGGTATGTTTAGGTGATTTGAATTTACATTTTCCAGTCAACTGCTACAACAAGGAAAATCAAGAGGACAGCGGAGGAGTAGCCGGTAGAGCGATTTTGGCATCTTCGCCAAAGCGGGAATTAAGGGAGTTGCCCTTACACTTCAATTTTTATTTCCCATTTTCCTAACCAAAACCGTCTAGCTTAAAGACGGGAAAAAGAAAAGCGCTCTTGGGAGACACCCCTTGCTTATCTTTTAATTTTTTATGAATTGCTTTTTCTTATTTTTTAGAAATTGTTTATTTTTCCCCTCCTACTTGGCTTGTAAACATTGGGGACAATGTTTATTTTTAAGTATGGGGGTGGATTCTCAAATTGTTTTTATTTTGAAAATCCAAAAAAAAAAATTGAAAAAATCTTTAGAAATTAAAAACAAATTAAAAAAAATAATAATCCCCTACTTACTTTTTGTGATTTCTAGAAATATATTTTGAGTTTATTTATAAGAATTTTTATAATTTTTTATTTTCTAATCTTTTATTTCATCAAAGTTAGTTAAATTAATTTTTAGGTGATTTGATTTTGATAAATAAACTTATGAATTAATTTTGTTTAGAGAACCTTATTTACTTCTTTTTCTCTTAATTCTAATTAGTTTCAATTTTATAGTGTTTAGTTTAACAATCTTTTGATTTTAATTATAATCATTTATGCTTAAAGATTCTTAGGAAATTCTAAATTTACTATAGTTGCTCTCTAATTATTTTAATTTAATCTAAATTTTGTGTAACCTTCCCTTTGTTTTAAATTTTCTTGTTAGATCATATGTCATAGGGATGAGAGGATAAAATTCATCATCCCTTGGTACATATATGCAATTTTTTATTTTGGTTAGATCATATGTCATAGGACTTATAAATTCCTTGGTACACATATGCAATCCCCAAATAAAAAAATAGGAGTAAGAGAATAAAATTCATTACTCCCATTTAATTTTTGTTTTGATTTGAAGAGAAAAAAATATTTGTTCATATGTCATGGAAAATGAGAGGATAAAATCCATCATTTTCTTGGTAAACATATGCAAATATCAAAAGAAAAAAATATGTGGGGTGAGAGGATAAAATTCATCACCCCCAATCCAAAAACTCTTCATTTTCCTTTTCCCCAAATCCTAAAAAATGGTTTTAGAAGTAAATTAAAATACTAAGAGAGCATAAGTAGTAGTTAAAAATTTCTTACAAGTTTCTTTTTTTGTAATAATGTGAATAATTCTAATCTAATTTTGTTTGTTAAATTACTTAATTTTGAATTCTAATTAATTTATATGAGAAATTGTTGCTAAATACCTTTCTCTGTACATTTTAATTTCATAGTTTAGGATTTAATATTTAAATCGCTAAATTTTATTTTTAACTTTCTTTTGATTTAATGAATTTTTAGTTTAAATTTAAAAAATATAAATTTCTTATAAGTACTTCTCATAGTTTTGCTCTGGAATAGCAAAAGATTAAGTATGGGGGTATTTGATAACTCACTAATTATAATTATTTTCATATAGTTTTTATTTAATTAATAATAAGATTATAGTTATATTTTAGTAATTATGATTATAATTGCTTTATTTTCATATTTTAGGTCAATCTGGGCTGTGAATAGCAATTTGGAGCTTGCAGGACTGATCAGAAGTTGAAGCGGTGAAAATGAACATTTTTGATAACGGATAGCTCAACTTCAAATGGTCATAACTTTCAAACCAGGAAGAGTTACGGGACGTGCAACCAGTCAACAGAAAGAGGACGACGTCCTCTACAATTCTGGAAAATTTCACAAGTACACGCCCGTGACAAGGGCGTGACATTTGAGTCACGGGCGTGTCTAGGTCAAAAAAAACTGTTTTTTCCAGAAAGCTTCCCTGAACAATTTTGGGACTTTTTTCTAAGGACACGCCCCCTGACACGGGCGTGACCTAGGGCGTGACCACTTCAGAAACGCCAGAATTACTTCCCGCCGTTTCCGTTCCCGCCGTTTCCTGTAACAGACTAGACACGCCCTAGGTCACGGGCGTGACCTAGGGGCGTGACCCGCAAAACGGCGATTTTTGGCGGTTTTTCTCCAACGTTCCCGGGCTTTCAAGACTGCAGTTTCCGAGCCTGACACGCCCTAGGTCACGGGCGTGACCAATGGGCGTGACTCCCAAGCAGAAAAATCTATAAATAGCAGATGTGTTCAGAAGCTCAGGAGGAGGATTAGGAGCTAGTTTTAGGCTTATTTTGTAGTTTACTTTGTCGTTTTTTGCATTCCTTCTATGTAATTTTAATTTCATAACTTAGTTTTATTTTTGTAATTTCAATTCAAACATTTTCTTTTTGCAAACATGTTCTCCTCTCCCTTCTTTTTATGTAACTTTTATATTATGTCAAGTAGCCAATTTCTTTAGCACTTGATCATGATTATCTTTGAATAAAACTCTTTTTGTCAAATCTTTTTACCACTATCGATTTATCTTTGAATTATATTTTGTCGAATTCATATTTCGCGGGTATGTTCTTCGATCCTAGATCCGTATCCTAAATGACCGAGAGGTTGCAGATACGAGTAGATCGCTCAAGGATAAAAGGAGTTGAATGCACTCCTCGAGAGGGGACGACATAAATCTGCCGGATTGGAGTCAAATCCAATAGAGGGGTTCACCGCCTAAAGCAAGCTTAGGGGTTTCGACTGGCCGAGAGGTCTTAATCGATCAACCTAAGGTTAGTCAGAAGCATGAGCTCGAGAGAGACGTTTTTGTACTTTAGGAACCTCCACGGTCGAAGTGAGTATTTTAGAGTTTGTATTTTATAAAAGGTTTATTCAAAGAGAGTCTAGATCAAGTGTTTGTGTTAGTCTATTTTCTTCCTTCTTTAGTTTAATTTACCCCTCCTTATATTTCGATAAAATAATATTAATTTGCGTGAGTAGAAGTACTCAACAGGCCCCGAGTCTAATACGACATTTCCTATACTATATTTCGATAGGTACACTTGCCTATTTGAGATTTTAGTTTGGATAATATTTTAAAACTATAGAAAATCTTCATCAATAGCCCGCTACAGCGAACAAGTGCAAGCAACAACCGTAAACTTACGTCGGCAGAAATGGATGATAAGAGGAGGAAGGGTTTATGCTTTTGGTGTGACCAAACTTTCACTTCGGGCCATAAATGCCCTAATCGTAGACAAGCATACACGTTGGAAGTGATGGTAGAAGCCACTGAGGACAACGAGGCAACTGGGGATGAGGAAGAGGTCTATGACATAGAAGGAAGGGAAGAAGATGTACAAACACCACAGGTTTCGATGCATGCCATTACAGGTATCACACACTATAATACTATGAGGATTACGGCGTCGTACCACGGACAACCAATTAATGTGTTGATTGATTCCGGTAGCACTCATAACTTCTTGGATGAGGAGGCGGCTAAGCGATTTAAGTGCGACTTAAGTCCAATGGTGCTTTTTTGGTGGCAGTGGCCAACGGAAAGACAGTATCTAGCGCATACAAGGTCAAAGAGTTTCGATGGGTGATGCAAGGAGTGGACTTTGTGTCGGAGATGCTGGTTTTACCGCTAGGGGGATGTGAAGTGGTCTTGGGAATACAGTGGTTGATGACGCTGGGCATGGTGAACTGGGACTTCTGCAATTTGAAAATGGAATTCATGTGTCAGGGAAGAAAAATTAGCCTTCGGGGAGCAAGACAAGGGAATTCACCGTGGAGTAAAGAGAAACGCGTGCAGAAATTGTTGGTCAAAGAAGAGCAGCTCAACATGTTGGCATTGTGTGAAATCCGGGAATGTAGTGGCTGTCATGAAGAAAGCAAACATGGAGATGAAACAACCAGAATTCCGGGTTGGCACGTGAAAGGGGAATCAGCTAGTTTGGAGGAACAACAAAGGCTTCAAGAAATTTTGACAAACTTTGAGGATGTGTTCGCAGAACCGAAGGAGTTATCGCCTAAGAGGGAGCATGAGCACCGAATTATCTTGAAGGATGGAGGAGCAAAAATCAACTTGAGACCATATCGGTATCCCCCGTTGCAAAAGACGGAGATCGAACGGCTCATCGAAGAGATGCTGCAAACAGGAGTGGTTAGACACAGCTGCAGTCCTTTCGCTTCACCGGTAGTGCTAGTAAAGAAAAAAGACGGATCTTGACGTCTATGTGTCGACTATAGGCAGCTGAATCATAACACTATCAAGGACAAATTTCCAATTCCTCTCATAGAAGAGTTAATGGATGAGTTGCATGGGGCCGTCTACTTTTCAAAATTGGACTTTTCAAAATTAGGCTCTTCTCCCCTCACTCTCGAGGGAGGTAAATTCCTAAACTCCTTTCATTTGTGTGGAGCGATTATCAAACGCATGTGATGACACCCATAATGGCCATTATGAATTTGTGGTGATGTCATTCGGATTGACCAATGCTCCATCGACGTTCCAAAGCTTAATGAATCGTATCTTTCAAGCCCAATTTCGAAAATTTCTAAATTTTTTTTACGACATTTTGATTTTCAGCTCGTCGTGGGAAAAACACATGGAGCACATCTCATATACGTTGAACATACTTCGGAATCAGCAACTGTTCTTGAAGCGTAGTAAGTGTGAATTTGGGCTATCACAAATCTATTACTTGGGGCATGTAATATCCGGACAGGGGGTGGCCACGGACCCAACAAAAATACAAGCTATGCTCAATTGCCCGACACCTACATCAATCAAGAAAGTGAGAGGATTTCTGGGTTTAACCGGATATTATCGCCGATTCATTCAAGGGTATGGGATGCTAGCTCGACCTCTTACAGACTTGCTGAAACAACGTTCATTCACGTGGCTGGAATCCGCGGAGGTGGCATTTCAACGGTTGAAGGAGGCGGTAACCCGTCCGCCGGTGCTTCAATTACCGGACTTTCAGCAAGCTTTTGTGATCGAGACCGACGATGCGGACAATGGAGTGGGTGCTGTGTTATTGCAAGGGGAGCGACTGGTAGCTTTTTTCAGCAAGGCGCTGGGGCCGAAGAACGCCGGGCTATCCACATATGAGAAGGAATTATTAGCGATCGTGTTAGCGGTTCAGAAATGGCGTCACTATGTAATGGGGGGTGCATTCGTAATACGCACGGATCACCAGAGCTTGAAGTTCATGTTAGAGCAAAAGCTAGAAACCCCGTCGCAACAACGGTACTTATCTAAGTTAATGGGATATGAGTTCACGGTACACTACAAACCGGGCTAGGAGAACATTTGCGCGGACGCACTTTCACGGATTCATGAACAATCGGGAGCTATGTTGAGCACTATAACATCGCTGCAGTCAGATGTTATGCAAAAAATTAAGGATTTGTGGGGGCTGGATCAGCACTTAATTCGAGTGATAGCAGCAAAGGAGCTTAATGAGGAGAGTTACCCTAAATATACCTGGAGACAGGGGATATTGAAAAGGAAAGGGAAATTGGTAGTTGGCAAGGTCGCGGAACTTCGGAAGCTGTTGATGGACTTGTATCATGCGAGCCCATTGGGAGGTCACTCGGGCATTACAGCCACGTATCAACATATGAAACGCTGCTTCTATTGGAAAAGGATGAAAGCTGGTATTTATGATTACATAAGACAGTGCGTTATTTGTCAACAATGCAAGACGGACTGTCAGCGGCCGTTGGGGCTGCTCCAACCATTACCAACGCCGGACAGGATTTGGCAGGAGGTATCCATGGACTTCATCGATGGGTTGCCGAAGAGCCATGGCAAATCTACTATTTTTGTGGTGGTGGACCGACTGAGCAAGCAAGCACACTTTACAGCCATTAGTCATCCATATACGGCGGAGGGGGTGGCTCAAGTGTTCCTTAATTCTGTCGTCCGACTACATGGGCTACCAGCTGTGATAGTAAGTGATCGAGATACAATTTTTGTGAGCCAGTTTTGGCAGGAATTGTTTCGAGTGCTCCAAGTTCAGCTCCATACTTCGACGGCTTATCACCCTCAATCGGATGGACAGTCGGAGGTGGTAAATCGATGTGTGGAAGGTTATCTTCGATGCATGTGCTTTGATAAGCCCCGAGATTGGGTGGAGTGGTTACCATTAGCAGAATGGTGGTATAACACGGCCTATCACAGCACCATCAAAATGACACCTTATGAAGCAGTGTACGGACAGGAACCTACAACCCTTCCACCGTATGTAGAAGGGTCAGCAAAATCGGAGGCCGTAGACCAATCATTGGCAGCTCGTGATCGAACTATGACAATGCTGAAGTTTAATTTGGCAAAAGCACAGAACCAGATGAAGAATTTTGAGGATCGAAAGCGCAGGGAGCGAAGTTTAGAAGTGGGAGAGTTGGTCTGGATACGGCTACAGCCTTACCGTCAAGTCAGTTTAAGGGAACATCGCATACAAAAGCTTTCTCCAAGGTTTTTTGGGCCGTTTCCGGTTATTGAACGGGTGGGAAAGGTGGCGTACAAGCTAGAACTCCCAAAGGAGGCCAAAATTCATCACACCTTTCATATCTCGCAATTGAAGAAATACCACGGACCTCCAACGGGCATCATGCATCCTCTACCGATTACCGTAAACAGGGCAGGAAACCCCCTCATTGAACCGGTGGAAATTCTAGATCGACGTATCACCAATCGAGAGGGGCGGGTGATCACCCAACTACTCATCCAGTGGGCCAATGGTACGCCGGAAGAAGCGACATGGGAGGATCTGTGGGCACTTCGTCAGAGGTGGCCTGACCTTGTTCCTTGAGGACAAGGAACATTTGATGGGGAAGGTTTTGTTGTGTTTCGCGGGTCTTTTTTATTTTAATATGTCAGTTGTGTTATTTAGTAGGGAAGTAAGGGGTATTTGAGTCTTTTGGGGGAGTTAGGGCTTTTGTTTTACTGGGGAGTATCGGGGTAGAATGTTATGCTGAAAAATATTGTGTTTTGGTTCTATGGTGTGCGGCGGCTTCGGAAGATCTCCTGCTCCGTGCAATCGATCCATTCAGGCGAGGCCTTAGGATCTTATCTTGTATTGTTCTTCTTCCTTGCTGTTATTAATGAAACTCATGTGGTGATTGTTGTTATTGCTGACTGCATTTTTGATTCTTGAGGTGAGAATAGAGGGTGTGTTCTTAGCTGTAGTTGTGCTGTGTGAGAAGAAAACTCAACACAACACGGCAACGTTGAGCAAACCCCATGACATAATTGGACCCATGGATTCCCAAGATATCGGGTGAGCAAGATGTGGCTGGACTGTAGGAGTCGAATCTTGAATGCTTTGATCACGGATGCCCTAGAAGCCGCTCCTAATTTCCCTTGCGTCAATCGATCTTAAGGAGGATGAGTAGAACATGAGACTGTAAAAAGGTCATGGAAGAGGAGAGGAATAGAGAAGTTACCAGGTGTTGTCCTCGTTGATGTTAAGAGCCGTAGAAGGACTTGGAGCGGAGACGGCAACTTGGCCGGGTTCTGCCGCTTCTAGGGTTGCGGTAGTGCGAGGATACCGGTGGTGCGAGAGCTTCGACGGAAGCTCGATTGTTGCCGGCGGTTAGATAGCTTCGATGGTAGCTCGATTTTTGCCGGCGGTGCGAGAGCGGCTATAGGAGCAAGAAATTACGCTACTGCATTTCATTTTTCAATTTATTTTGAAAATGGGAAACGCATTGGGTAAAAAAATAGGGGTAACATAGGTTACTGAATGTTGCATTATGTTTTCTTTTATATAATAGTATTAGTGAGTGGTACTGGGCTCTCCGTCCCTACGGTCAATCATGACAAATACTTTGATTTCAACATCTTGGCCCATATAAATTAATTAATACAGCTTAAATATACATATTATCAATTATTTTACTTTAATTTAAATATTATTATGCATGTCAAATCAATTTTAATAAAATTGATATATTTAATGATAGATCCTCGAAAATATCCGAATATGTCTAATGCTAAACAACCATAGTCCTATTTTTCCATTATTTCAATCAACTCTGGAATGATTGCATGTTGAGAGGGCTTCTTTGATTTTTAAAGTAAGAATTTTGGATTTTTAGGTTTATGATTTAGGTTGTTGTGATTTCAAACAAAACATGAAGTTTCTTTTAGTAATGTGATGTTTAATCATGTATAAATCACATATTAGGAGGAATTTTTAAAGGAGTCATTGCTATATAAATCTGTATTCACAAAAAGAAGGGTCACTTGTTAATCAAGAAGTTAATTAATCATTCTCATTGCTAAAAAATGTTTTTTTTTTGTTAAATGTTGTTTTATTTGTCTTAATACCATGCCACAATTTGACCTGGTAAACTCAAGTTAAGGAGGTGGGAACAGTAAATATAAGTCAGGATCTTTACAATTATAACATTTCAAGAACAAGAATCAACAAAAAACAATATTTTTCATTAATATTTCAAAAGTATTGCAAGTATATCATCATATGATACATCATTTTCGCTTTCAAATACATAGCATACTTACTATTAAAATGATAATTAAAATGGTAATTTTAATTAAAATGATTGCATGTTGAGGTGGAATGATTGCTGAATTAGGATTTTTTTTCTAGCCCGGATGTTAATTAAAATGATAATTTTCTATTAAAAATTACTATTGTTTTTTTCCTAACCCGGACTCTTATACTAATTTGAGACTCAGAAGAACAGTAAAACCAATAACAATATGAAAAAATCATAGCAATTTAGACTACAATTCTTAACAAAGGAGCATAATTATTGTAGGAATCCACAAGTCATGGACATTAATTTTTATTTTCTTCTTTGGCCTTCCCAAACGCAAAATTACAATGCTCAAATGCAGAAATCCACGGTTTGCTTCCCTGGAAAAGGAAAAACTTTTAAGTTATTAATTTGGGGAACTACTATTAAGATAATTTTCTCTTAAATGTGAAAGAGTCTAATCAATTTTGATCATGTTTTTAAGCATGTGTTTCATGACAAGTATGAAAAGGAGTAATCGTTTTTGACCTATAAATCAACATGTGTTCTTAAAGAAAGCTTCTAAGAAATTATTCAAAGAAAGGTTCATGTCAAATGACATGAGTTTTTGACTGATGGAAGCATCACTACAACAAACTGCACATGTTGTAAGGACTGAAATATAACTAAAACACAATTTATTACTAATAGCTATATTTAGTAACGAATTTTTTCTGTTGTTACCAAAAAATTCTTTGTGTAACGAATATTTTATATTTTGTTACAATAAAAATTAATTTGTTACTATAAATGCAAGTATTTGTAACAACACTAATGTTACGTTACAGATAGTAATTTTTTCTCACAATATGTTTGGCCATTTTTAGTCACACACCGCCAGTTAAAACATCAATTTTGGGTTTATATTGTCCATTCCACAATGAATTTTTGAAATATGCTGGGCTCGCGAGGAGGCGCGGCGGCCGGCGGCCGGCGGCGGCCGGCGGCCGGCGGCCGGCGGCGGCCGGCGGCCGGCGGCCGGCCGGCAGAATCTTTTTTACTATTGTAACGACACACATACATTTTTTGCTAGAAGTATTAGCGTCGAGTTTTAGAGGACGACCGTTACATAAAATTTTTTTCGTTACCAAAGAGTTTTTGTAACGGTTTTTGGTACTTATTGTAACGATTTACGTCCTCACTATAAGTGCAATTTATTGTAGTGCTTCATGAAAGCTTCGTCCATATGTCATCTACCACCTCTATTTCCTTGGTTTTAGCCCTAAAAATAGAGATGAAGGAAGAGGGGTAAGACATTCACTTCTCTCCAAACTAAAACATTGGAAGATTTCTAAAGAGACCTTTGCGGCAATCGACTTAGTTTGGGAGAGCTTTCGGACGTTGTTGTACGACATTGACGAGGAGTACTTTGCCTACACTGATTGAATCTAGAGCATATTTGGGCAAGGATTTGAAAAGACATCTTGGAGAGGATTTATATAATCTGTCTCGTCTACCACTGTCGGTAACTTGCATTTTTTTGTTATCATTTATTGTATTGTGTAGTGTGAAATTGGTGAAAATCATATAAGGATCGAGGAGGAAAAGCCTTGTAATTGTCTATTGTTTTCATATATTTTTAGTATCAGTTTTTCGAGTTGGACCTGTGGTTTTCACTCTATTGGGTTTTCACGTTAAATCTTTGTGTCATATTTATTAATGTTATTTTGTGCTGTATTTTGGTTGTGTATCGGCATACCGCTAAGCGGTCATGCAAGTACTTGCGTGAACTAATTTGCAGATGCTCTTGTCGGGCTTGCGTGCTCTCTAGCCCAACAAGTGGTATTAGAGTCAAGTTCATTAACAGAGCAATTATTGGACTGACATGTCTGAGATTCAAGATGAGCCGATCAGATATTTTGGGTTAGTGATTTGGTGTTATAGGTGATGACCATTGGTCAGTTCCATTTCTTCTTTGATTCCTTTCTTTGAAATAGTTGACTTAGAGAACTACGGTCCGTCTGATCAGTGACGGAACACAATGGAGTCCACTTCAGGTTCAAGCTTCGTGCAAATGGTGAAATTAAACGGTGCAAACTACCACTAGTGGCATTTATTGATGGAGGATCTCATCTACGTCAAGGGATGACATGCTCCTATCTTCGAGGGGATGGCTAAAGACACAGATCCAAATAAATGGAATATGGAGCGCCAAAAATTATGCGGATTCATCATACGGTTTGTGGAACTGAAACGTCTATAATCACGTCATGAGTATTGTTGACGCAAAAATCCTTTGAAAAATTCTAGAGATATTGTATGTCAAGAGTACTGGCTCCAAGAAACTATATTTACTAAAAAAAGCTAAGTGAGTTTAGATACAGAGAGGTATCGCCTATTTTGAATCATGTGAATGAATTTCAAGGCATCATTGACTGTCTAACTACTATGAAGGTGACTTTCGAGGACGAAGAAAAAGCGTTGTAGTTTCTGAAGTCTCTTCCAAACTCTTAGGAGATGGTCAGAGTTTATCTGATCAACTCCTCTCCTAATGGTATTATTACTATAAAGATTGCCAAGAGTGACATCCTGAACGAGGAGTGCGAAGAAAATCACAAGGACATTCATGCTCTTATTCACAAGCTGTTATCTTCTACACCGAGCTCAGGGGGAGAGGTAAGAGCAAGAGTAGAGGAAGGAAAAATGAAAGGAGCCAAAGTAAAGGGAAGTTAAGATCCTGTTACTAGAATATGAAGTGTCATTACTGCCACAAGATAGACCACATCCAGAAGTTTTGTTATTCTCTAAAGAATAACGAAATGAAGAAATGAGTAGCTACTGATGATAAGAAAGAGAGTCACAGCTATTGTATCTGTAATGGAGGATGATGTCATTATTATTGGAGTTGACATCATAGTTGCACTCTCATACGATGACCGAAGCTGGATTGTAGACTCAGGTCCTTTTGCACGTATCTCCTACAACAGAGAGTTATTTTCCACTTACACAACTCACGACTATGAAGTTCTTAAAATGGGCAACGATAACACGTCCAAAGTCATCGGGAGGAGAGACATGCAGTGCTTGAAGACCAACACAGGAGGTTTATTGATTCTGCGAGATGTACGACATGTACCTGATATCCGTTTTAACCTAGTCTAAGCTGGAAAGCTAGGTGATGAAGGACACTTCAGTGTCTTGGGTGGAGATTTTTGGAATCTGGTTAGAGGATTGTTCGGAGTCGCCAGAGGCTGGAGAGACACTAGCATATATTATATGGAGGGAAGGCCTGAAGCTGCTCAGGCTAATATTATTAGGGATGGAGCACCCGCATTCTTATGACACGAGAAATTATATCATATTAGCTAGAAGGGACTAGGATGTCTCTCGAAGAAAAAGATGATCACTTATCTATCTGTAGATATGTTGGAGAGATGTGATCATTATTTGACTGAGAAGTAAAATAGAGTTTCATTTCAAAGCCATACTTCCACTAGAAGATCTGAGCCATTAGAGCTCGTACATACTGATGTTTGTGGACCATTGAAGGTCTAGACGAGAGGAAGAGGGTTCTATTTTGTGACGTTCGTTGATGATTTTTCGAGGAAGTTTTGGGTCTATATTATTAAGACCAAAGATGAGATCCTCAACACTTTTTTGGAGATTCCACGTCGAGGTGGAAAGATAATCTGGGAGAAAGCTAAAGTGCATCAGGTCTGACAATGGAGGAGAGTAAATTAGTCTCTTTGATGAGTACTATAGAGAGCAAGGGATCAAACATAAAAAGACTCCACCCAAGATACCACAGCTGAATGGTGTAGCTGAAAGAATGAATAAGACCTCGATAGAGAGGATAAGGTGTATGTTGTCTGAGTCAAAGATACCTGTCATGTTTTGGGGTGAGACTTTATACACAGCTTCACACGTCATCAACTTATCTCCCAACTATGCATTATAGGAGGATGTTCCTAATAAGGTCTAGTATGAGAAGGACCCTTCATACAGTCACTTGAGGGTCTTTGGTCGCAAAGCTTTTGTGCACATCCCTCGAGATGAAAGATCAAAATTAGATTCCAAGACCAGATGGTGCATTTTCCCGGTATATGGTCGGAGCGACGAGTTTGGCTACAAGTTCTTTGATCTAGTTGAGAAGAAACTTGGACGCAGTCGTGACGTTATATTTTGTGAGGATCAGACTATTATTGATCCTGAGAAGACTGAAAAGGTTGACTCTCATACTAATTCTGAGTCTCCTATGATTGAAGATGATGATACTAAGGAGGCCGCAAAGCTTGAGCCGATATAGGGCAATGAGCCAATTCTAGATCATGAGGACACTATTGATGGTTAGTCTATAAATGATATCACTGATGATGTGCTTATACCAGTAGTTGAGCTCGCTCTACGGAGGTCTGATAGAGTGAGACACCCATCTTTGAGATACTTCACTAACGAGTATATTTTTTTGACTGTTGCCGGAGCGCCTGAGTGCTTTCATGAAGTAGTGCAGAGCTCGAAGATGAAAGAATGGATGATTGTTATGCATGAGGAAATGCAGTCTCTACGTGAAAACCATACTTATGAGCAGATATGATTGCCTAAAGGCAAGAAGATTCTTAAGAATCGATGGATTTTTAGAGTAAAGTAGGGACACCCCTTGACACCACTTAGATGTAAGGCTAGATTAATAGTGAAGGGTTTTAGTCAGAAACAGTGAGTTGATTTTGATGAGATCCTCTCTCATATTGTGAAGATGTCGTCTATTCGAGTTATTCTTGGCCTTACTATGAGGCTAGACCTAGAGATTGAGCAGATGAATGTCAACACCGCCTTTCTACGTGGTTATCTTGAGGAGGAGCTTTATATGGAGTAGTCTGAAGGTTTTAGGGTGAAAGGGAAGGAGAGCTCAGTTTGTCGCCTGAAGAAGAGTTTGTTTGGACTGAAGTAAGTCCTGCGACAATGGTACACGAAGTTTAATGCTTTTATGAGAGAGATCGACTTCAAGAGGACCACCCTTGATCACTGCGTGTTTATAAAGCAGTATGTTTTAGAGGATTTCATCATCTTACTCCTCTATGTTGATGATATGCTGATAGATGAGAGGAGCACCGCTCGCATTGCCGAGCTGAAGCGATAGTTGTGCTCTATATTTGCGATGAAGGACTTGGGAGCTGCGAAGACCATCCTCGGGATGCATATTTAGAGAGATAGTTGTTTCAAGTTACTTTGGTGTCTCAAGAGAGACATATCAGGAAGGTGTTATAGAGATTCAGTATAGATCATGCGAAGAAGGTGAGCATGGTGCTTGCAGCTCACTTCAAACTTACTGCTGATCAATGCCTAATCACACCTAAGGAGAAAGAGGAGATGCAGGACCCCTGTGCTTCTATAGTTAGTAGTCTTATGTATGCGATAGTGTGCATCCATCTTGATATAGCTTATGTGATTGACACTATTAGTAGGTTTCTCTCTAACCCCGTGAGAGAGCATTGGAATGCTGTGAAGTGGATTTTAAGGTACCTACATGAGACGTCAGACTTGACGTTAAAGTTTGGAGATAGTGAGCCAGAGCTACTAGGCTACATTAATGTTGATATGGCTGGAGATTTGGACTCCAGAAGATCGACTTCTAGGTACCTGATCCTATTTATAGGGAGAGTTGTATCATGGCAGTCTAAACTATAAAAGTGTGTTGCATTGTCAACTACGGTGACAGAGTTTATTACATTCACTGAGATAAGGAGAGGGATTCTTTGGATGAAGCGCTTCATCAAGGAGCTGAGTTTAACTCATGAGCATTACACTCTCTTATGTGATAGTGAGAGTGAGATTCATTTTGGGAATAATCTCACCTTCCACTCGAAGTCCAAGCATATTGACATGTGGTATCATTGGATAAGCGATACTCTAGAGTAGAGAGAGTTGGATTTGCAGAAGGTGCATATGGGTGATAATGGATCAGATATGCTTATGAATACCACATCAACAGGAAAGTTTGAGCACTACGTGAGGATCGCTGATATGACGGTTCTATTCACTTAGAGGTAAAAGGGGAGAATAAGTTATTGGGCACAATTCCCATCTTTTGTGGAGAAAACTGTTGAGTTTGAGTCTCATTAACTCGAATTTGGTGTTGCTGATCGAATGTAGAGACATATTGTTGGAGGACTCGGTGGGAGGCAAATTGGAGACTTTGGGGAAGATTGTCAGAATTATAGATTTTCTTCACTTAGTCAAAAAGAGATAGATTTGTTAAGATAATTTCCTCATAAGTGTGAAAGTAGCTAGCCAACTTTGACCATGCTTTCAAGCATGTGTTTTGTGACAAGTATAAAAAGGAGTAGCCGTCTTTGACCTAGAAATCAACATGTGATTTTAAAGGAAACTTCTAGGAAATTGTCCAAATGAAGCTTCATGCCAAATGACATGTGTTTTTGACTGAGAGATGCTTTGTGGAAGCTTCATCCACATGTCATCTACCACATTTACCTTCTTGGTTTTGGCCATATAAATATGGATGAAGGAAGAGGAGTAAGACATCCACTTTTGTCCAAACTTAAATATTTGAAGATTTCTAGAAAGGCCTTTGCGACAATCGTCTTAGTTTTGGAGAGCTTTCGGACGTCATTGTACAACGTTGACGAGGAGCATTTCTACTACACGGATTGGATCCGGAGCAGATTTGGGCACAAATTCGAAAAGACATATTGGAGTGGATTTATAATCCGTCTCGTTCGCTACTGTCGATAACTTGCAGTTTTTATATTATTATTTATTGTATTGTGTAGTGTAGAGCTGATGAAGATCCTATAAGAAATGAGGAGGAAAAACCTTGTAATTGCTTATTGTTTTCATACATTTTTAGTGGCGGTTTTTCGAGTTGGACTCCGTTCGTCCCGTTGTTTTCACCATATTGAGTTTTCACGTTAAATCTCCGTGTCACTTTTATTACTGTTATTTTGTGTTGTGTTTTGTTTGTGTATCGACATATCGCTAAGAGGTTGTGTATGTACTTGATTGCTTGAACTAATTTGTAGGTGCTCTGGTCAGACTCATGTGCTCTCTAGCCCAACAACTACAAGTGTTAAAGATCATTATAATCCATTTAGATCTGTGAGGATACTTAAGAGAAAGATGGAACTAAGATAGGAAAAAACATCAATGTCACCAGCGATTAGGGTTCTTAAATCCTATTAGTTGAATGGGGATTTCCATTAAACTATTAATTTAATAAAGCACGAGAAATCAAATTTTTTTACTGGAAGCACCATGCCATGTGGAGGAAGAAGAAAAAGAAGCTAGAGGAGGAAGAATCTAGAAGAAGAGAAGAAGGATACCTCGAGAAGGAAGGAGAGATCGAGAGGCCGTTGGGCGCCGCGAGGCTCAGAGAGCCGTAGAAGTAGAGAGGAATGGACAAAATAGTCACAACCTCGCCGGGAGACTCAGAGAGTTGGAGAAGCAGAGAAGAATCGAGCAATCGTCCAACGTTTGCTAGTCCGCGTCTCGTCTCGTTGCGTCGTCGAGCAAATTAGGGCAATCACTAGTTATGGAAGGAGGAAGGCGGAGAGCACCAAGCGGGAAGCAATCTCAGGCCGGAAGCATCAAGAAGGAAAACTGGGGTAAGGGGTGGTAAAGTGCAAGTCATACATTTTACCGTAAATTTACATTTATTAATTAATGAAGTACATTAATGTCAGCCTTAAGGCCTAAGCCCTATAACGAGGCCTAGCCTAGCCCCAGACTAGGAGCAATTTTTACGTAAGCCGAGCGTATAATAGATAGCGTCCGAAAATCCAGGACTTTGTTAAAATCCAACGGAATTATTTTTTTAAAATGTCTTTTCGGCCGGTGGTTCGATCGGCTGAGATCTCACTCATACTCTAGGGTGTCCAAAAAAAACCGGGCTCACCGGGCCGACCCGACCCGGCCCGGTGAAAAGCCCGGTAGGCCCGATCCCGGGCCAAGCCCGGCTCGGGCCCAGGCCGGGCCATGGGGCCCTTCCGGGCCCCAGTATAAGGCCAATGCCCGGCCCGGTGCCCAGCCCGGTGCCCGGCCCGGGCCGGGCAAAGCCCGGTCACCGGGCTTAGCCCGGGCCTGGAAAAGCCCGGGCTAAGCCCGAACTAGCTGGAACCAACGGCTCTTAGAGTTGCTGGTTGCCAGCACCAACAGCTCTAAGAGTCGTTGGTGCTATAGCAGCCACTTGGGCTGCTATTTGCAGCCCAAGTGGCATTTTTTTTTATTAAAATATTTTTTAAAATTTGTTTTTTAAAAAAAACTATAAAACCCCCCTCCTTTCTTCTTTTCACCCTCCCACCCTCTCTCTCTTTAATCTCTATTTCTCGCGAACATGTCGTCAACGCAGGCGTCGTCTTCCTCATCCGTCGCCCACGAAGTGGTGGAGCACAAGCGTACGACGACAGTTTGGGAATATTTCGACTTAGGCTCTATTTGTTTGGGCGTTTTGATACTCCGTTTTGGGCAAACGCCGCCGGAAGGAGGGTAAACAAATGAACCTCCGGCGCCGTTTGCTCCGTTTCCACCCGCCCGCCTTGAGAACGCCCAAAAAAGCTCCGTTTAGAGCAGCCACCTCCCCCTCCGGTTCGAACACTCCGTTTCCACCCGCCGGATCGATCTGCCACCGCCGAACCAAATGAAGTCTTAGTACAAGTCGGCGCGGAGCAAAAGGCGAGGTGCAAACAGTGCTCGAAATTACTTTCGACCGCTGGCAACTCGACACTCGCAAGACACGTTAAGTCTTGCGCAGCCAAACAAGCTCCTCCCGAGTCGACCCAGGCACAATTATCGGCATCCAGACAAATCTGGACGTACGATCAAGGTCGGCAGCGAGAGCTGTAGGTGAAGAACATCATCAGACGCGGGTTGGCGTTCAACCACTATGACAACGAAGAAGAGACCGAGTACATTCACCAAGGGCTACAACCCAAAAATCACCAAGTAAGTCGATCTTCTATTAGACGCGACGCGCTTAAATATTACTTAGAGCAAAACAAACTTTAATAAATTTTTTTGAAAAATTTAAGGGTCGAGTGAGTTTAACGAGTGACGTTTGGACAAGTAGTATAAAATTAGGATTATCATATATATCTATAACGTGTCACTGGGTCGATCTCGTTTCCTGGGATCTAAATAAACGAATAATTTGTTTTGAAAGTTTCGAAGTCCCGCACACCGGTGAGGCGATTTATCAAATAATTTCAAAATGTGTGCGCGAATTTAAAATAAAAGATAAAATTATGAGTATTTCTTTCGATAATGCCACAAATAATACCACCTCAATTGAGTGGTTAAAACGTGATTTGAAACCTATGTTAAACGACGCCTTTTTTCATACTCGTTGCGTGTGTCACGTTTTAAATTTAGTAGACATGATAGTTTGTCCTATATGGAACCATACATTAATAAAATACGTTTAATGTTACAATTTATTTATAGTTCTAAACAACGACGTCAAAATTTTAAAAAATTCGTAACCGGTCAAGGTCACAAATTTTTGAAACCTCTATTTGACATGTCAATTAGATGAAACTCTACATATATAATGTTAAAACGAGCGATTCGCCAAAAAACACTATTAATGGAATTTTATTCTTTGTTAGGTCAACATGAATTAACCGAGTCCGATTGGGCAATTTTAGAAATTACATGGATTTGTTAGAAGTTTTTTATACTGCGACAAATAGTTTATCGGACGTATATTATCCTACTAGCCCGCTAGTTATTGAAAATATTGTTAATATTTCACAAAAATTAAATTATTTTAAACAATACGCCGAATGGATCGAATTAATAAAAATAATGGAAACAAAAATTTTAAAATATTATAGAGAAATCTCAGTTATGTTTTCATGCGCCGCCGCTTTGAATCCTCTTTTCGGCGTAGACGGCGTAGAAAATTTTATTGAAGAAATAAATAACAATATAGGCGTAGATATAAGTGATTCAGATTTAGATAATCTGAGTCTTTTAAATTTTAACACTATTTTTACTGAATGTTATAATTATTGCGATAATTTATATGGGTCGCGGCCCCGAGAAGTTGTGTCGCAACCCAAAACATCTATTAGTTTTAAAAATAAAATGTTAGAGTTAGCCTTTAGGAAAAAAACGCGCACAACATCTAGTAGTTTAAATGAATTAGAGTTGTACACAAAAACACAATTTCGTGATTTTATGTCCACGGACGAATTAGAAAATTTCGATATTTTAAAATGGTGGAAAGGTAAAGTAAATACCTATCTTATTATGACCTATATGGCCCGAGATTTACTAACGATCCAAGCTAGCACGGTAGCTTCGGAGTCTGCTTTTTCTCTTAGTGATAGGGTTTTAAACGAGCGGAGAAGTCGGCTAAGCGAAGAATCGCTCGAGATCTGCATATGCTACAAGGACCACCTGGACGCGATGAAAAGAAAGCAGCATATTTCAGCGATCGAGGATAGCTCGTCGGACATGGAAGATGAGATGGACGCGATCAATTTAAACTAGGGGCACTAGGCAACTTTTTGTATTTTTTTGATTTGTAATTTTGTAATTTTTAATAATTTAGAATATTTGTCATTTGACATTTGTAATTTTTAAAAATTTAGAATTTCTTAATTTTTGTATATTTACAGTATAAATTTTACACATTCCTAAATTTGTATAATTTTATTACATTAATTATTAATATTTTTTCTTCAATATTAGGTTGTTGTGTTTTTTATTTTTTTTTAATGGTAATTTGTAATTGTAAAAAATAGTTTATAGTTATGATTTTTTTAAAATTTTATATAAAATTAATTATTTTAATCAATAAAAAAAATTTAAAATAATAACCGGGCCTGGGCCGGCCTGGGGGCCTTACCAGACCCCCCGGGGGCATTGCCCGGCTCGGCCCGGCCCGGTTACTGCTTAGACCCGGCCCAGGCCCGGTTCGGAAAAGCCCGGGCCCTGCAGGCCCGGGCCAAGCCCGGGACCGCCGGGCTTTATGTGCACCACTCATACTAATCAAATATACGGGCAATATATACCTAAAAATAATAAATCCTGGACTAAGCCTAGCGGTGGCTGAGCTATCAAGGAGTATTTTGGGTACATGAATGTTACACCATGCCTTGAATTGGGTTTCCTTATAGTATAAAGATAAGGCGGGGGCTGCACTGGTTTTATTTTAATTAAAACATGCCGTCATCCTAATTTTATAACCAGACCATGCCCTACCCAACGGGTTCTCCTAGGCCCCACTAGGCTGGACTAATGACAGTTCAACGATCTGATCTCTCTCAGAATCTTAGAAAAATATATTGTCAAATCACAATTGGGAGAAAACATCAAAGTTGTGGATCATTCAATATACTCGCCATTTTAACCCTGCTTGGCGGGGGTGACAGTGGATCGACCACACCCTTTGGGTGGAAGTAACAACAGCAGATGACAATGACGGGAAGCAGCGCCGTGCATGGGGGTGGGGCATGCCCGCCCATAGTGGTGCGCGTGCGTGTTGTGTGCATGACCCCCGAGCATAGCATGCTCGTTGTGCTTGGTTCGGGTTCATCGCGTGCATGCTTACCTTGCAAGCGCTCTTACTTGATCGAGGCGGCCCATTTCAGCGAGCCAATCAGAACCACGATTTTGACAATTCCGGCCTCACAGGGCAAATTTTAGGGTGTGAACGCAGCAGCAACGAGCGGCTCGAGGTTTGTGTGCGACTCGTTATTGGGTTAGTTGTTTACTTTGCTGGGAGAGTTTATAAAACAAAACAAAAAAAAAAGAGTTTAAAAATAACTGCTGCAGTTATTTTGAAAGAGAGTTTAAAATTAATAATAAAAACTGCTGCAGTTTTGTTTTTTAAAAAAAATAACTGCCATTCTTTTGAAAGGTGATGTCTCTTCCCGTGGGGGTAAAAAATTAGAGTGGTTGGATGTTTTTTCTGACACGGCTTGGAGTTGCTGGTTTTGGGAGTCACCGCTTGGAGTCGATTGCCTGGAAAAGGTCGAGAGTCTCCTACCTGGACTCACCGCCGGCTTGGTGTGGCTGCCGGCGTGGTGTGGCCGCCTGTTTAGAGCGGTTATCGGGAGTTTGGGGGCGAATTTCTTGTGCGAGGGCTGCTGCTGCTGTGTTTATTTTGGGTTTGCATTCTCTTCCTCTCCTCCCCGCAGACGTAGGCACCTTTTGCCGAACTGCGTTAACAACCCGGTCTTTGATGTGCTCTGTGCTTTGATTTGTTTTCCGCTGTGTTAGTGTGTTTAGTATTGCGATTGCTTGTGTTGTTGGACTAATTGCAGGCGACATAGTTTTTTACATAGGGGATCCCCATAAACAGTAAAAGTACAACTTCTAAAATTTTTCTATAATTTGGTAATATAAAAAAAATGAACCGTCCAAGACCCGATGATCGATCGATAATATCAGGAGATGGAGTAATAAAAGTCGTATACGCAGTTTCAACTCCAGGCGCGTGCGTGCCTCTCCATTTGATTGACTTTGAAGGGCGCCCCAGTCTTTCGTCCATGAAAATTAATTTTTGAACAATTATGGCGTTGATGATTTGGCTGCTGTTCGCACGCCTGTACAAGTGCGAGTGGGGACCTTAATAGTTGACTTTTTCATTCACGTGCAAACTACGTACCCTAATAAAAATTTGAAGGCGTTAATAATAGGTAATACCCAAATTGTCGATAGAGATTGTTATAATTGAGAACTCTGTTGGCAGAATTCGGAGTATAGTATGGATCAGTATGGAATATGGATGGAGAGAGAGAATCTTTATTGCTTTGAGAATGAGATTACAACCAAGTTACAGAATTGAAATTAGTCCCGCTGCACATCCAAAAATGCATTAAAACTCCCCTCTTAAATTAGATGGGTGCTAGCTAACACTTACAAGTTACATCCCCCTAGTCGGGCCCTTTTGGTAGTTCTGATTTACTTATCTTACAGAAGTCAACCCGCTACTTAGAAAACTCGCAACATGCAAGTAGCCCCGACTTCCTCATTTTCTCGTCTAAAATATGTTTTTTTGTTTTTTTTTGCATGCACGCACACCTGCAATCACACACGCACACACACCTGCAATCACACACACACAGATATGGACACACACACGTACCTGCAATCTCTCTCTCTCACACACACACCTGCAATCATATACACACACATGCGCACACACCTGCAATCACACACCCACATACACATACACACGCCTGCAAAAATAGAATCATCTCAGTGGGCACCGTGTGGCATCGGGAAGAGAGGAGCGAGGGGGAGAAAGAAGGGAGGCCACACAAAACACATCGAGAGCGTTCAACAAGATGGTTGATGACACTTGCAAGATGTCTTCTTGAAGGTGGGCTGAGAATGATGGGTTAAGAAAAATTCAGTTGTTAGCCTCTATGAAGCAAAGATGATGCTTCTCGTTCGGCTTTGGAACATTTAAATAAGGTAGCAAGCATATCAGATATGTAGGGAGCATCTCATAGGCTCTGTTTGGGACAGCTTAAGATGATGAATAAGCCGCTAATTAAAAATTGATAGTTGAATAGAGATTTTATATAATCAATGATGAATAAGCAGTCGACTGTTTGGATAGTTTGTCCAAAAATGCTTTTCTAAAATTTCATTCATTCATAAGAATTTGTTTGTTTGTACGCATTTTTTTTATCCGTGCACGATTTTTTTGCCTGGGGGCGATTTTTCGCTCGGACGTGTTTTTTCGCCCGTCACGATTTTTTTCGTCCAGTCAAGATTGTTTTCGTCCAAGCTGGTTTTTTTTCGCCCGGGCGTGATTTTTTCGCCAGGTTGCGTTTTTTCGCTCGATCGCGTTCTTTCGCCCGCTCGATTTTTTTCAACCGGGTGCATTTTTTTATGCGGGCGTAATTTTTTCGCCCGACCGTGGTTTTTTTCGCCCGGGCGCGTTTTTTTCGCTCGAGCGCGTTTTTTTCCGCCCGATCGCGGTTTTTTTCGCTCGGTCGCGGTTTTTTCGTCCGGGCGCGTTTTTTTCGCCGAGGCGCATTTTTTTGTCGGGGCGCATTTTTTTCGCCCGAGTGCGATTTTTTCGACTGACCGTGTTTTTTGTCCCGGGCGCAATTTTTTCTCACAGGTGTGATTTTTTCCCCAGCAAAATTTTTTCAACCCGAAACACTTTTTTCGCCGGGAGAAAAACGAAAAAACGCGTCCGGATGAAAAAATCATGCCCGAGCGAAAAAAAGACGCCCAGGCAAAAAAATACGCGTCCGAGCGAAAAAATCGCTTCTTAGCGAACCTGGGTGAAAAAATCATTTTCGTGCGAAAAAATCGCTTCCGGGCGAAAAAATCGCCTCCGGGCGAAAAATTCGCGTTCGGGCGAAAAAATCGCGCCCGGGCGAAAAATTCGCGCCCGGGCGAAAAAATCACGCCCGGGCAAATTAATCGCGCCCGGGCGAAAAAATCGCGCACGGGCGAAAAAACGCGTCCGGGCGAAAAAACGCGTCCGGGCGAAAAAACGCGGTCGGGCGAAAAAAACGCGCCCGGGCGAAAAATACGCGCTCGGGTGAAAAATACGCGCCCGGGCGAAAAATAACGCGCCCGGGCGAAAAAATAACGCGCCCGGACGAAAAAATAACGCGCCCGGGCGAAAAAATAACGCGCCCGGGCGAAAAAACGCGATCGGGCGAAAAAAATGCGCCCGGACGAAAAAATGCGCCCGGACGAAAAAATGCACCCGGACGAAAAATTCGCGCCCGGGCGAAAAATTTGCGCCCGGGCGAAAAATTCGAGTCTGGGCGAAAAATTCGAGCCCGGGCGAAAAATTCGCGTCCGAACGAAAAAATCACATCCGGAGAAAATATCACTCATATGGCTTTTTTTAAGAAATAAGCGCTTATGAGTAATCGTAAGCTGGACCCGGATAGCTTATAAAAAATCAACTTATAATCTGTTTTAAAATAAGTGATTTTATATAAACTGCACAAACAAACAGCTATAAAACAACTTTTGCGTTTTAAGTAGAGATTATAGATCAGCATAAGTTGTCCCAAACAGAGCCATAATCATCTTGGTGGCCTCTATGTGGTGTCGGGAAGAGTGAAGCGAGAGGTAGAAAGAAGGGAGGCAATGCAAAACTCGTCGAGAGCATTCAAAGAGACAGTTGATGGCACTTGTGAGATGTCTTCTTGAAGGCGGACGAAAAAGCTTTGGTGGGGCTTGTGGAAAGCATAATGATGGGTTGCAGGAAGTGGACATCTGGTTAGGGGGTTGCGTACATGTTTTTCAGGCTCTGCTATCGCAGTACTTTAAGTTCCGTGACAGTGATTTGATGATGATGTGTAAGATTGTGATGTGACTTGGGATTGATACGCCCAATATAGATTTACGTATTAATGAAAGTGCACCCACACTAACAATTACATACACACATACAATTACAAATATCTATAATGTTGGGATATAATGCGAAAAATATCCCCTAGGGCCTAAGTGCAACCAAATAAATATAGAGTAGACAAGAACGGATAAACTGAAATCTGAACGAGCTCTGCATATATAAATAATATAACGAAAATAATAAAATATGAAGAAATGTATCGATGCCCGTTACAGAATACACTGCAGAGGAGCCAGATTCACTCATTCCGTGGGAGAGAGAATAATATGGACTGCAATCCGCTAGCACAGCGGGCGCACAAGGTTCGTCGAGAACCTTCGTCGTCGAGTGACGACCAAACCATGCCACCACCAGAGAAGCACTGTCGAGGTCAACTACACTCACGCACTCCATCGACACCAAGCTCCACCATCAGAGAGAAACACTGTCAAGACCACTGCATTCTCACATGCCTTCGTCGTCACGCCCATACAACATCAACTCCAACGCCTACTACGTCAAACAAAGCCAAGTCTGGATTCAATCCTCCGAACTCCATAACCGGAGGTCACAACCATGAATCCGACATAAACCTCGCCACATCGTCTCCTCCAAGACCGGTAGAAATCCTCTCCTCCAAGACCGTCAGATATTTTCTCTAAGGCCGGCGGATACATCGTGAGTTCCACACAAGAGAAGAGAAAGGGAAATGACACCAACGGCTCCGGATCCACCGCACGACTTTGCACCACCGGAAACCATCGACGGAACCTCTACAAGGGTCTCCCACCCCTTGCGACACCCGAAGCGAGACGACGGTGGCCCTCACATGGGCAGCAATCCTTCTCCCTAATCCCAAGGTGAACAAATTGATCAATGGATATATCCCAGGTAATTTAAAACGTCCACATGATCAGGATATCAACCTCATATGATATGGTTTCATGATCAGGATATAAACCTCATATGATATATATCTCTATTATATATAAAAAACTATGCAATTGTTTGCTCTTATCATCAGATGAATCGCGCCCGTCAGTTCCTCTAAAGCCTGCAAGCCGCCCGATGTTTTCATGCCTGCTGCACAGTTCCTTCCCCGACGCGTGCCCTATCACCGCGCCCGCGTGTCCTCACCGGCGATGTCCGCTCGCCGCTCATGCGCCGCTCACGCCGCACATATCTGCAGAGGGCCTCCCACCGCATCTTCCCTGCTCGAATCCACTTCCGCTTCCATTGTCGCTGCCCATTCCGCTGCTCCGCTCGGTGGCCCTGCCTCTTCCGCACCGCTGCCGCTTCGACGACCGTTGCCGCTGCCGCATTTGCGGCCCCCAGCGCTGCCGCTCCCGCTTCTGGATTTCCCTCTGCCCTTCTTCTCCTTCCAGGTTTGGATTTCGGTTCTACTCTTGCATTTTCATATCATTTTTGCTTTCGATTTTGTTTCCTCATCAGTTCGACCTTCGCCTGTTGGTTCACTCCGCCGCTGCTCTCTCCGCAGGTCAAAAGCAACTTCAAGCCGCACCCGCTGAGGCTTCCGGTACTGCTGCCACTGCCCTTGCCATTGCCGGCTCCGCATCCCCCGTCACTGTCGCTGCCTCCTCCGTATTTTTCTGCGCTCCTGCACATTTGTTTGTGCTCTTCTTCCCCTTTCAGGTTTGGAACTGTACTTTGCTATGCTGCTTTTAAAACTGATGTTTTTTCCATTTCATTATCATCGCCACTTACATATGAAACTCTTTGTATGGATTACGGATATGAGGATAGCTGTCAACTTCAAACCTGGTTTTTATTTGCTTTCAGTTCTGAATTTACTCCTGCCCAACTGCATATGAAAATAGCTTTTGAAATTGGAATTCCACCTCCAATTCCAATGAAATGACATTTGCCCGCAGTGGTAGAACTGCTCAATTTCATCCAAATGTATGAACCCTAACATAGTCTTGCACAATACAAAATTGATGGTTAAAGAGAAATAACTTAATGTATATAATTTCAATTCCGTTTTATTGTGCTTTTAAGAAAAGTAAATATGCTTCACCTAATTAAATTGGTTCATGTTTTTTGTATCAAGTTCATTTATTTAGTAACTATTTAATTCACATGGAGAAATATAAATTAATTCTGATTGCGATTTATGAGCTACTTAGACACCGGTAATATTATATAAAGAGATCAGAGAGTTAATACAATAGTACAAGTTATGTTGGGCCCGTGCGGCTGAAGTTCAACTTCCTGCTTACTCAAGTAATTATCATACCAAAAATGCCGTTAAGGCAAGCGCCTATATAGAATAATAATTTATCTATTACTATTTAGTAGAAAAAATCTCTTTTCTGCGCTATGCTGTGGTACCAACAATATGTGACTGTCGCCTTAATGTTCCGCCTGAAATTGTGTTTATTTCAATGAACACGACATGCGAGACGTCATGCAACTGTCAGATATTGTTGTTGTAATAAGATATTGTTGTTGTCGCATGGTGCACATGTGAAGGCCCATGCGCCTTTGCTACTATCTTTACGGAATGAAAAACATGTTACTGAATTAACATATGTTTACATAATAAAATGTAGCAGTTTGAAGAAGGTAATTCCGAATTAGAATTTTCCTTTTAATTATTTTCTTTTGTTTTCACGTTAAGCTCTAAAAATCAAAACAAAAGCATATTTTCCTCAATAACTGCTAATCAGAGTTTTAAGCACTTTAGTAGTACCGACTGTATAATGCATTGTAGCTGTGGTATAATAAATGTTGAACATCTATTTACTTTAATTAAATGAAGATGCATACCAAAACACTATCTCAAGTCATGATAATGATACATGTCCTCTGATTTGAACTTATCATATATTGCTATATTCTCTGATGTAGCTACAATTGTTTAATGATATGTAAATTGGTATATTCTTTAGTATGCCAAAAATTGTTTAATGATAATGTAAATTATTTTATTCTTTGACGTAGCTAAAAATGTTTAATGATAATGTACATTGTTATATTCTTTCATATACCTAAAATTGTTTAATGATAATGTAAATTTTTGTACTCTTTGTTGTACCTAAATTTGTTTAATGATAATGTAAACTGTTACACTCTTTGGTGTACCTACAATTGTTTATTTATTATGTAAATTGCTCTATTCTTTCTTCTACCTAAATTTGTTTAGTGATACTATAAATTGTTATATTCTCTGATGATGTAAATTATGGCTATGAATCCTCTAAGGTCATAAATATAGAGCTCTGCAGTTAGAATCATAATCGTTTAATGAACTCGGAACGATTGAGCTTCCCAATCATGTCTGCTATCGTGGTAGGTATCTTCTTGACAATACTAAGGCCCTGTTTGGCGCTGCATTTTCTCCTGAGTGAGTTTGTACAAAAATATCACTGTCATAGGATGTCTTTGACCTTACATTTTCTTCTAAAAACATTGCCTAACTCGATGTTACTTTGCCCGTTTATGACATTTACAAAAGAACACCCCGACACATTTACAATGGCCGACTACGACTCCTCATCAACTGTCACGCGTGACAACAACCTTGCATCGACATTCGGCTCTGCTGACAGCTACAACAATGTACCCTCACATACGCGAGAGTACTACTACTTCGTTGTACTGCTTAGCAACCTTAGTCATGATACAACCACTGAGCTCTTAAGATCACTCTTCCAAACACTTCCAGGTTTTCTACACGCCACTGTACGATCTCTTACTCGACATTGCAAAATAAATTTTCGCAACAATTTCTCTCTTTATTTCAAACATACTAACCATTTATTACTGAAGACTGACGTCGACACAGCGGGCAAGGCATCTGGGACAGGAGAACTGATTTCTGCTGATGAAGCTTCGATGCAGGCTGCCACAAATATTATACACGGGCAAACAATTAACGGCAGAACAATATCCGCCTATGAGCTACGACTTTTTGATATTAAATCAGAATACTATGAGCAATGTACTACTTAAACTGCTTTGTCGAAGGATGTACCTGTAAATATACTTCATAAATTTCGACCACGCGCACTTCTGTTTAATATATACCTTGCGTGTACCAACGCTCAGATGTTATGCTAGCTTTCATTGTACTACTGTGCCATTTAGCCCATGTTTATTACCATCTGCTCAACTACGTACTCCAATTACTTATGACCATCTTTGTGCTACTCCATACTTTAATACTCCATTGTTCTACGCAAAACTACTGATCTTTGCGATCTGCACATTCTTCAACAGTACTAGGTACATCGAGTATACACAAAATGGAACAGCCTCAAGATGAAGATTTACTTCAAAACATTCTACGCCCAGGTCCTAGAAACTACGAGCACGGTCGGAGACTGCCCGAAAGATCATGCACGGTCGGAGACCGCCTGATGTGTCAGAAGGCCGCCTGAGGGTGAAGCCCGTTTCACGGCTTCGAGTACACTCAACGTCGTTATCACTCACGGCTGTGAGTGCACTCAACACCGTGACCACTCACGGCTCTGAGTGCACTCAACGCCGTCACCACTCACTGCTTCAATGCTGTCACCACTCACGGCTTCAACGCTGTCACCACTCACGGCTTCAACGCCGTTACCACTCATGGCTTTGACTGCACTCAACGCCGTCACCACTCACGGTGTAACGACCTCATCCGTTAAATGACGTATAGTAGAAGGTCCGGCGGGGCCCCACACTATATGCCACAAACAGACGGTGAGGTCACAGGATAATACCAAACCAACTACGAATCCTAACTCAGAGCATTCTAGCGGAAGCTTTAAGTTACAACTTTGAACTCTAAACAGGAATGTCCAATATATAAACCACCTTTATATATATACCACGGAATGTACATAAATCCAAGAGTTTGGCCTTAAGGCCTTACAGTTCCTCTTACATACAACATGTTTTACAAACCTCGGCGCGCAGGCCGGCCATACATGAGTAAAAGAGAAAACAAAACAAAGCCATTCGCTTAGCCTTCAAGGGCTAGCCGCAGCAGCAGCAGCAACAGCAGTAGGGCTTCAGCCCATCACTTACCACTTGGCTCTCCAGTACCTGCACGGGAACAATCCACCCAACCGGTGGCAAACAATGCAACGGTCAGCATTCAGCTGACCCAATTATAACAATCCTACCCCTTTCTCGGGGCATGAGCATTCTTTCCCTGCAAGCATGGCATCATCAAATAGCAACTATGTGCGCGCAGGCACATTCAAGCCATCACAACCATCGGCCACACGGCCCGACAGTCCGTGCACTCAGGGCACATTTTCGGTGTACCGGAATACCAGGGTCAACACCACCGTCTACACGGTATTTGAGCATTCTAGTCTTTCCGGCGCGCGGGCCTAAGACTCTCATTAGGCGCTCCAACAAACCTATAACCAGGCTTCCAAGTCGGACGGACCTAACGCAGGTACGGATCAGCCACCCCCCGTTGCTCAAGTCGCCGAGCCACCTCGAATACGGAAGTATCCATGGCTTTTTATAGGCGCGGGTCGGTTTCACCTTTCCTGTTCGGCAATCTGCCTTTTCATCGAGTTGCAGCCCAACGACTCAACTACTCACAAAGTGGCAACACACGGCCACAAGAGTTGCATCCAACCCTCTTCATTTCCTGGACATCGTCCAGTACTTCCTGCCGCACCAAGCAACAGGTAGGAACAAGGCATCACAAGCCATAGACATCACAAGCCATAATCACGGAGCCTTCTCCGATATGCAAACAAGCATCACCAATCCAGATTACATCCAGATGGGCTTCACACAGCATGCCTAGAGCCGTACTCCAATTCCGGTCTCTAACAAGGGGGACTTCACATATCTACCCCAAGGGACACCACAACCTACCGCACACTCGCGGGGAAGGGTTTTCCCTATGCAATGCAGAAAAGAAGGACTTCACATGTCCAAGGAGGGAGATCGTTACCCTTGTCGATCTCTTCGGTGCCATCGAAAACTAGTCGGTGAGGAAGAACCGCAGCAGCCTTGCCGTCACAACGCCGGCTTTGGATCACGAATCGGACCACGGGAGCTCCGCCGGTGGCTTGCTCTCCTCCTCCTTCTTCTTCTCTCCTCTTTCTCTCTTTCTTAAGCACAAATGAAGAATGACCTCTTCATTCTTCCATCACGTAATAACCCAGCCAGGAAACCACCTGGGCCCTTGGATTAAAAGAGAGAAAACTGAACGGCCAAGATTTTCCCAAAAACCCATTTTTTGGCCGACACGGCCTGTGACACGCCCGTGTCACAGGCCGTGTACCCCTTAAGCGGCACACACAGTTTGAACCGACTGAACAACACGGGCATCGACACGTCCGTGTCGAACCTGACACGCCCGTGTCATTCTTGAGACACGCCCGTGTCTCCTGCTACCCGGTACTCATCGATTTCCAAAACCAGTACACGGGTCGGAACACGGCAGCTGACACGCCCGTGTCCAGCCTGACACGCCCGTGTTCAAGGCCGTGTTCAAGGTCGTGTCCGGCTCTGACTTGAATAGGCCAATTTCGAAAATAATTCGAACACGCCCTGGGACACGCCCGTGTCCCAGGCCGTGTACACCCGACACGCCCTGGGATACGCCCGTGTCCCAGGCCGTGTAAACCAGCCTGCTACTCAAACTTCATGTTGAGTCTTTTTGGGGCCTTTTTGGGGTGTTACAACCCTCCCCCCCTTAACAAAATTTCGTCCCGAAATTTGCACGGTAAGGAAACAAAACCAGCAATGCTATAACTCTGTTATAACAAAAAGTACACGGTCTACAGTTTATACAAATAATTCGGGAAACTCAGCTCGCATGGTCTGCTCTCGCTCCCATGTTAGCTCTTCACGGCCACAATTGTCCCAACGGACCTTGACCATCCCGATCACTTTGTTCCGCAACTGTTTCTCGGCTCGATCCTCGATCCGAATGGGTCTAACCCTCGTCGTTAGCCCATACTCGACCGGTACCCGATCATTCTCCACTACTTGAGCTGGATCCTTTACCGCCTTACGAAGGACTGAGATGTGAAATACATCATGTAATCCACCCAAGTCCGCTGAAAGTGCTAGTCTATAAGCAGCTTCCCCAACTCGCTCCACCACCTCAAACGGACCAAGATACCTCGGACTTAGCTTTTTCAAACGCCGAATCCTGGACACGCCTTTGAAGGGTTTGATCTTCAAATATACCCAATCACCCACCGCGAACTCCACGTTCCGATGCTTGGCATTGTAGTACTTTGCTTGACGATCTTGGGCTATCAATAGCCTCTCCCGAATAGAGCGTATGAGCGAAGTAGCTTCTTCGACTTCCTTTTTCTCACTCAGCTTCGATTCGCCTGCTTCTGCCCAAGCTAACGGTGTACGGCATTTACGCCCATACAACGCCTCAAATGGTGCCATACCAATACTCGCTTGGTAGCTATTATTATAGGCAAATTCGACGAGAAATATATAATCTTCCCATCTCTTACCAAAGTCTAGGGCGCACATGCGAAGCATATCTTCCATCGTCCTGTTGGTTCGTTCAGTCTGGCCATCCGTTTGGGGATGAAAGGCCGTACTAAACGCCAATTTTGTACCCAACATTTGATGAACGAGCCGCCAATCATTCGATGTGAACCGCCCATCACGATCACTAACGATGCTCCGAGGAACACCGTGCAGTCGAACAACCTGCTCCACATACAGCTTGGCCAAGGTTTCCACTGAATCGTCTCTTCTGTTTGGAAGGAAGTGCGCCACTTTCGTCAACCGGTCCACAATCACCCAGATTGAATCATGACCGCGTTGAGATCTCGGCAACCCGTGCACGAAATCCATCGAAATATCGTCGAACTTCCACTCCGGAATAGGTAACGACTTCAGAAACCCGCCAGGCTTCTGGCATTCTGCTTTCACCAACGCACAGGTAGTGCATTCAGCCACATAACGTGCGACATCTTTCTTTAGTCCGGGCCACCAGAACAGCTTTTTCATATCCCTATACATCTTTGTGCTCCCTGGGTGAACTGAGTACTTTGCACAGTGAGCTTCGTACATCAACTCTTCCCTCAATTTACCCACACTTGGGACGCACACTCGACCATTTCTCCGTAACAACCCGTTATCCCAAGAGAATTGGTCATCCGGCCCATCTTTAGCATAGCGCTGGAGACTTCCATCAAGCTCCGTTGCTCGCCGAACTCTGTCCGTCAGGTCATATTGCACCTCCGTCCAGTTCAAGCATGCATCGGTTGACGAACCCTTGTCAACGCAATATATCTCCAATGCTTCCAATTCCTGGATCAAACGCTGATCATGCCTCTGCAACCAGCTTGCCCGTACCGGAGTCTTTCGACTCAAAGCATCAGCGACCACATTTCCCTTCCCGGGGGTATAGTGAATCTCGAAGGTGTAGTCCCCGAGGAACTCCATCCATCTTCGTTGTCGCATATTCAGATCCTTCTGATCCAACAAATACTTTAGGCTCTTGTGATCCGTATAGATATCCACTTTGACGCCATATAGATAGTGCCGCCACAACTTGAGCGCAAAGATTACCGCCGCCAACTCCAAATCATGGACGGGGTAATTCCGCTCATGCACTTTCAACTGACGCGAGCCATAAGCAATCACTTTCCCAAACTGCAGAAGAACGCAGCCTAAGCCGCTCCCTGATGCATCACTATAGATCTCATACCCATCGGTACCACATGGCGATGTCAACACAGGCGCCGTGGTCAAACGACTCTTCAAGTCTTCAAAAGCTCGCCCGCACTCCGGCGTCCAAATGAACTTTTGATCTTTTCTCGTCAGCGTGGTGAGAGGTAAAGCAATCCGTGAGAAGTTTTCCACAAACCGTCTATAGTAGCCCGCAAGTCCAAGGAAGCTCCTGACCTCGGCCACTGAAGACATCACTGGCCAATCTCGGATGGCACTTATCTTCAACGGATCCACCGCGATACCCTCTCCGCTTACCACATGGCCTAAAAAGGCTACTGAAGAGAGCCAGAACTCACACTTTGAGAACTTGGCAAAAAGCTTATTCCTCCGCAGGGTATGCAAGACCAACCGCAAATGGTTTGCGTGATCCTCTTCCGACTGAGAGTATACTAATATGTCATCGATAAACACAATAACAAACAAATCCAAATACTCTCGGAACGTTCGATGCATTAGGTCCATAAATACCGAAGGCGCATTACATAGGCCAAACGGCATTACCGTGAACTCATAATGACCGTAGCGTGTTCCAAACGCCGTCTTGGGAATGTCACCTTCCCTAATCCTTAGCTGATAATATCCCGATTTCAAATCCAACTTGGAATAGACCGTTGATCCCGCCAGCTGATCAAAGAGGTCATCAATCCTCGGAATCGGATATTTGTTTTTCTCCGTCAGCTTATTCAATTCGCGGTAGTCAATACACAACCGTAAGCTACCGTCTTTCTTTTTCACAAATAGAACAGGCGCGCTCCAAGGTGACATACTTGGGCGTATATATCCCTGCTCCAACAACTCTTGCAATTGGACTTTCAACTCAGCCATCTCTTTTGGCGCGACGCGATATGGAGAGCGGGCCACAGGTTTCGCACCTGGCACCAACTCAATAGAGAAGTCAATCTCCCGCTGGGGTGGTAACCCAAGAAGATCTTTAGGAAACACGTCGGCAAACTCTGACACAACTGGCACTTCACCGACACTGGCCTTTGGCTCAACAGCCTGAATTAGCGTGAAGAATAACTCCGCGCCCTTCCGAACAGCATTGACGACTTGGAGTGCAGACAACAACGTTCCGCCAACTCCTCGCATACCAGCGAACTTCGTCACAAGCCCGGTATTCTGGCCCAGTGTAATCTCTTTGGAGTTGCAATCAATAAAGGCACGCTGCTCCGAGAGCCAGTCCATACCAAAGATCACATCAAACTCCGATAACGGTAGCACAGCTGCACTCAAACCGAAATCCCGACTTCCTATTTGCACATCCACATCGCAAGCCATATCCGCAAGCATCACACAGCCATTCGGCAATAGCACCCTTGTACTATCCACCGTCACATGACTTGGTACCCCAATTCGAGATACGAAATCCTCAGACAGAAAAGAATGTGAAGCACCCGTATCAAACAGGGCTCTCGCTAAGTTATTCCGAATCAGGACAAAGCCTGCAGCACACACACATCATGCACAAGCTAAACAAAACCAAAACCAAAAGCACCAGCAAGTAAACTAAATCAACTCGTACCTGTGACGACGTCACTTTGCTTAATCGCTTCCTGTTGGCCAAGTTGATAGATTCGGGGCTGCGTCTGGGAAGCAGAGGAATCCACCACCGCTTTGCCCTTCTCAGCATACGACGCACCCGTCTTCTTGTCCCCTTTGGGCTGCACAACCCGACAGTCACGAGCAATATGCCACACCCGGCCACAGTTATAGCATGTACGAGCATCCGGCCTTGATGTCGCTCCCGACACAACGGTCGTAGTCACTTGCCCCGATGGCTTGGACCTCTTGCCCCCTTTCTTCTGGTAAAACGATTTGCTCGGGCGAGGTGCTTGAAACTCTGGCTTCGACACAACCAAGCCCTTATTCCCTTGCACTCGCCTCATGTCCTCCAACGCGCACGCAGTATCAACCAATGCCTGAAACCCTTGGCTCACTGAACTCGAAAGCAGGAATCGCAACTCATCCCGCAATCCTTCATAGAACCGATTCGTTTTCCTTTGGTCATCCGCGAAGATTGTTCCCGCATAGCGTCCCAATCTGGTAAACTCGTGCAAGTAGATATCCACACTATCTTCCCCTTGCTTTAACCGTTGGAACTCATTTTCCATAGCAATGCGTTGCGCCGCTGGGACATGTTTCGCCAGAAATATTCGAGAGAACTCCTCAATCGACACTTGTGTTAATTGCCTGCCCGCCAAATGGTGTAACTCAACCTCGTCCCACCACAACCGCGCCTCCCCTTCAAGCATGAAGGTGGCTAAGGTGACCTTTAGAGTTTCCTCCGCCCTGATCGCTGTCATTATCCTCTTGACACGCGATAACCAATCTTCCGCCTGCGTTGGGGATCCCATTCCCGCAAACGTAGGAGGACTGAAGCTCATGAATTGCTTCAACTGTCGGTTAGCTGCTCGTGGATCTACAGCCTCAACCGGCTCGGGTCTTACATCAACACGAACTGGCACTACTGCCGGCTGCGCTTGCCCGGTCGGCTGAATCATGGCAAATAGCGCCTCAGCCACTAAGCGAACAGTTTCCGCAGATGGAGGAGGTGTTGGCACCTCAGCTGGTGCCGCACTCTCATCAGAGCGCTGGGGCTCAGACTGCCCAGCACCACTACGTGTCACCTATAGGTGGACAAGACACACATTAGCGAACGTATGCAAGCAAAACAACACAAAAAGGAACGCGCAGATTCCTCAAACAAGATTTTGTACATTCCTTAATGGACATTCCAGAGTTCATTAGCGTTACAGCAGGTCGCACAAACACGTGCTCGCCACCCCACAAAAGAATTCGACCACGAATTCGAAAGAGGAAGACCGACGAAAGCTGATACCAAAATGTAACGACCCCATCCGTTAAATGACGTATAGTAGAAGGTCCGGCCGGGGCCCCACACTATATGCCACAAACAGACGGTGAGGTCACAGGATAATACCAAACCAACTACGAATCCTAACTCAGAGCATTCTAGCGGAAGCTTTAAGTTACAACTTTGAACTCTAAACAGGAATGTCCAATATATAAACCACCTTTATATATATACCACGGAATGTACATAAATCCAAGAGTTTGGCCTTAAGGCCTTACAGTTCCTCTTACATACAACATGTTTTACAAACCTCGGCGCGCAGGCCGGCCATACATGAGTAAAAGAGAAAACAAAACAAAGCCATTCGCTTAGCCTTCAAGGGCTAGCCGCAGCAACAGCAGCAACAGCAGTAGGGCTTCAGCCCATCACTTACCACTTGGCTCTCCAGCACCTGCACGGGAACAATCCACCCAACCGGTGACAAACAATGCAACGGTCAGCATTCAGCTGACCCAATTATAACAATCCTACCCCTTTCTCGGGGCATGAGCATTCTTTCCCTGCAAGCATGGCATCATCAAATAGCAACTATGTGCGCGCATGCACATTCAAGCCATCACAACCATCGGCCACACGACCCGACAGTCCGTGCACTCAGGGCACATTTTCGGTATACCGGAATACCAGGGTCAACACCACCGTCTACACGGTATTTGAGCATTCTAGTCTTTCCGGCGCGCGGGCCTAAGACTCTCATTAGGCGCTCCAACAAACCTATAACCAGGCTTCCAAGTCGGACGGACCTAACGCAGGTACGGATCAGCCACCCCCCGTTGCTCAAGTCGCCGAGCCACCTCGAATACGGAAGTATCCTTGGCTTTTTATAGGCGCGGGTCGGTTTCACCTTTCCTGTTCGACAATCTGCCTTTTCATCGAGTTGCAGCCCAACGGCTCAACTACTCACAAAGTGGCAACACACGGCCACAAGAGTTGCATCCAACCCTCTTCATTTCCTGGACATCGTCCAGTACTTCCTGCCGCACCAAGCAACAGGTAGGAACAAGGCATCACAAGCCATAGGCATCACAAGCCATAATCACGGAGCCTTCTCCGATATGCAAACAAGCATCACCAATCAAGATTACATCCAGATGGGCTTCACACAGCATGCCTAGAGCCGTACTCCAATTCCGGCCTCTAACAAGGGGGACTTCACATATCTACCCCAAGGGACACCACAACCCACCGCACACTCGCGGGGAAGGGTTTTCCCTATGCAATGCAGAAAAGAAGGACTTCACATGTCCAAGGAGGGAGATCGTTACCCTTGTCGATCTCTTCGGTGCCATCGAAAACTAGCCGGTGAGGAAGAACCGCAGCAGCCTTGCCGTCACAACGCCGGCTTCGGATCACGAATCGGACCACGGGAGCTCCGCCGGTGGCTTGCTCTCCTCCTCCTTCTTCTTCTCTCCTCTTTCTCTCTTTCTTAAGCACAAATGAAGAATGACCTCTTCATTCTTCCATCACGTAATAACCCAGCCAGGAAACCACCTGGGCCCTTGGATTAAAAGAGAGAAAACTGAACGGCCAAGATTTTCCCAAAAACCCATTTTTTGGCCGACACGGCCTGTGACACGCCCGTGTCACAGGCCGTGTACCCCTTAAGCGGCACACACAGTTTGAACCGACTGAACAACACGGGCATCGACATGCCCGTGTCGAACCTGACACGCCCGTGTCATTCTTGAGACACGCCCGTGTCTCTTGCTACCCGGTACTTATCGATTTCCAAAACCAGTACACGGGTCGGAACACGGCAGCTGACACGCCCGTGTCCAGCCTGACACGCCCGTGTTCAAGGCCGTGTCCGGCTCTGACTTGAATAGGCCAATTTCGAAAATAATTCGAACACGCCCTGGGACACGCCCGTGTCCCAGGCCGTGTACACCCGACACGCCCTGGGATACGCCCGTGTCCCAGGCCGTGTAAACCAGCCTGCTACTCAAACTTCATGTTGAGTCTTTTTGGGGCCTTTTTGGGGTGTTACACACGGCTTTCAGTGGTGACGGCTTTGATTGCACTCAAAGCCGTGACCACGCACGGCTTTGAGTGCACTCAAAGCCGTCACCACGCACGGCTTTGAGTGTACTCAAAGCCGTCACCACTCACGGCTTTGAGTGCACTCAAAGCCGTGATCACGCACGGCGTTGAGTGCACTCAAAGCCGTCACCACTCACGGCTTTGAGTGCACTCAAAGCCGTCACCACTCACGGCTTTGAGTGCACTCAAAGCCGTGACCACGCACGGCGTTGAGTGCACTCAAAGCCGTGACCACGCACGGCGTTGAGTGCACTCAACGCCGTGACCACTCACGGCTTTGAGTGCACTCAAAGCCGTCACCACTCACGGCTTTGATTGCACTCAAAGCCATACATTGTATCGGAGGAGACCAGGGCATTCCCATAGGAGGAGGTGGCGAGTTCTACTGTTTGATTTCGTGGATAACATAGCTACTCTGTAATTTTTTTGTTCTTGCTATATGGTTAATTACTACATAATAATAGCAAATATTTAGACTTACAGTGGGTTGGGTCGTTCATTGCCGTTCGTGCTTAATTCGCTTTGCTTATTTTACGGGCAGATTTTGTTTTGTTGCTGAAATCTGATTCCAGAATTTGCTATTTCTTCCCGATTTTCATTTCTAAATTTCCATATTGCTGATTTAGGACATGTATTGTTGTTAGTTACTAATTTCACGTATAGAAGATTTAGTAATTGTGTATTGTGATTTCTGTTTATCGCGCGGTGTAGGGCGCCAGTTGTTTTCAAAAAGTAGTAGCATTCCCATTGTATTGTTGTTTTCGAGTTATGCTTTTATAATTTGCTCAGAACTAATTGGCTGAACCAGTATTATGGATAATCTTGCTATATGGTTTTCCACGTGCTCTCCTCGGGGATTGGCCGATCTTCTCGAGGGAAATCAAGCCCCGTTTAGAATAATTGTCGTAATCATGTTTGGACCTTGAGAATTTACTACCCGACGCCCGCTAAGCTCGGATCCAGATTGAGGGGCGAATACGCCTTGGGCTAGTAGGCGAGTATACCTCGCGCGGACAGGCGAGTATATGTCGGGCGAGTGGGCGAGTGGGCGAGTGTTCCTTGGGCGTACGAGCGAGCACATCGTGGCAAGCGCGCGATTGGGTGTTCGCAATAACATACACACGCGAGTTTAACAGTCGCATCGCGAGCACTCCTTCCCGAGCCTATGAGCCTAGCGAGCAATATTAGACCAGTGCGAAGAGTAGAATGACGACATGCATAAATTTATATCATGTACATATTACAAGTAGAAAAAATTGCTACACGGATGAATATCGGCGAGCAATTAGGACTCATCGTCGCCAGTATCTGGCCGATATTCTTCATCCCTGACGTCTACATCATCATCCCCGCTCTCGCTGCTGCCGCTTCCACCACTACTTCTGCTGGAGTCGGTGGAGCCAGATGACGACGATGGGACGCGATCTGGCGAGATCGTCCCCTCGACGAGTAGCTCGGGAATGAGCTCGTCGACGGTGAGCGGCGTCTCCCCTTCGACGAGCTGACCATTAATTCTGAGCCGTGCGAGTATCACGTTCCCCGCAGCCCGTGCAATCTCGTGACGAACGGACGACCTCTCCTCCCAAAGAAGGCAAGACCGCTTCACTGCCCACGCCGGATCATCCTCTGGCCGCGACGCCTCCGGCAGCATAGCAGAGGAGCTCGCGCGTCCCTCGACGGCAACCAGCCGCGTATCCATCTCGGCTACACGAACTTGGGCCGCCTACAGCTCAGCTTGCGAGGTGGCAAGCTTCTCCTCACACTCTGATAATTTCTTCGCGGCCTCGATATCGGCAACCTGCGAGATATCAGACGTCGGGCCTTACTAACTAGATGAACCAGATATCACTACCCAAAGACGACTCACCTCGAAGTCCCTCCAGCGGGCCGACTGCATACCAAGATCTATGGCTTTCTTAGAGACGACTTTCAGAGCTTCCGTCGTCTCCAACAAATTCCTCGCCGTATAATGTCCTAGCTCGGCAGATCGCACGAGCGCATAGGCGGATTGATGGGCGAGTTTCGATGGAGTGAGCTCCAACATCGTCTCAGCATCTACTCGCCCGTACAGAGCATGGAGAATGACAAAGACCTCCCCCTTGTACTCCCAGTTCGTCGACCAGGACGGGAGGTTGGTGCTCAGCGACACCAAGTTCTCCTCCGCCGACCAGGTCACCAGCGGACGACCATGGGTATCCACCACCCCGTGCCCGGGAGTGTAATTGGGGTGGAAGCGAGGTGCCCGAGCTTCCATTGTCGATTCTCGGTCGATAGACTGAGGCGACGACACCTTCGCCTTATTGCTTGCGGGACCCGGTGACCCAACCCTCGCCTTTCCCTTGGCAGTTTTCTTCTTATCCCCAATGTCGGGCGGAGGGCGAGCCTCGATGTGCGGGGTGGCGACTTCCTTCACTAGAGGGAGAGGCTTCTCCGGAAGCTCGTTGGGCACTGCAAGAAGCACGTAAGATAAGTTAGCGTGAGCTTCAGTAAAATGAGAGCGAGCAAACGAGCTGTCAGCATCTCACTCTAGCCTTACCCTCGTGAGGATGAACCGCTTCCAACGAGTTGACATTGAGTCGCCAGAAGATAACGTCGAACCGACGGCCCCGGAAGGATTCGAATAGTTGCTCGTGGGCACCCTCTAAAATCGGCGGGAGAAAGGCGACATCTGTGGGTTGGTGCGGCCTCCCAAGAATGCCCCCGAAGTCGCCGTGAACGATCATCAGCTACTCGCTCCAGTGGTGGACTTTGTTCGCGGTCCCGACCAAGGTGCACACGTGACTGCTGAAAAAGACGACCCCCTCTGAAGTCGCGGCGAAGGCAAAAACTCGGCGAAACACGGAGAGGTCAAAGGCGATCCTCTCCTCCCGAAGGAAGCAGAGGAACCCCATGATAATCGTCATCCCGTTGGGGTTGATCTGCGCGGGGACGATCCCAAAGTACCGCAGGATCTCGCAGAACTCGGGCCAGAAAGGGAGTCGCAGGCCGGCGTCAAAATGGCGTAGCGAAAAAACTAGCGCGCCCTCAACATAGGTGTTGAGTTGCTCGCCGCGAGTAGGAAGCCTCGCCGAGTATCCCTCCGGCAATAGGCGCTCCTTGAAGCTCGCCAAATCCCTTTCTGAGGTAATTGATTTCTTGAAGGCCGCGTCGGCGAAGTTGATAGCATGAGCTTGTCGGCGAGCGCTAGCGTCATCGCCCACCATGATCACGAGCTGCGTACAAGAAGAGGCAAGGAGAGAGGAAAACGCGAGAATTGTAAGTACTCGCGGGGAGGAAGGGGAAATCGCAGCAGTATACTTATGACCCACCAACCCCCTCTATTTATAGGCAAAGGCAAAGGAAGAATAAGGGGGGGGGGGAGGTCTGCCCGTCTCGGCGAGTAGCAACGAAAGTCGCGTTGGGGGTTGAGGAGCGTAGGTAACATTAACACTACCTCGCGCTATAAAGTAAAGGCGCTGCGATATCCGCCCGAACCTGCACAAGCTAACTCGGCATGTCGAAGAAATGAAAGCATGCGCGGAGAAACATGTGACGAGATGAATAATCGCCGATAAAAACAAGAAATAATAATAATAATAATAAATGTAATTAACGAAGTTGCTACAAGATCGTCGATGGCGAGTTCAGCTTTCGGAAAAAAGAATCTACGCCCTAGGTGGCCGCTCCGGAAGATAAGGATGTCGCCCGGCCCAGCCCATCTCGCACGCCTGCCGGTAGTGCTCTATCGCCAGCGCCATCGCATCATCGCCAAGCCGCAACTGCTCCTCCATTCTCGCCAGTCGCCCCGCGGAACCCATACTCGCCCGAATGCCGACCAGCTCGTCAAGGACCAGCTGCAGGCGGTGGTTGTTCAACCCCAGCTGGCGATCATTCTCTTTCACCATGTAAAAGCGAGCCTCGTAGCTCTCCAAAGTGGCCTGAAGTCCCTCCACCTTGGTCATTCGCGCCTCCAGAGCCGAGATTCGTCGATGAGGGTCGCAGATGGCGAGCTGATCGAACTTGCTCTCCAGCTCCATATTGGCGCGAGCTGCGGCATGACGATACTCGATCCCCGACAGACCGATGGCGTCGATAAAGGCGGCCCCAGGGGTCGCCGGGTGATATGTTATGGCAAATAGACAAGCCGTAAGGTCAGAGGTCAGCGGACAAATAGGATTAGAGTGAAAAAATCTCACCGCGACGAGGAGACCGGGACCGGTGCGGTGAAAGAGCGTGACCAGGAACATCTCGCCTCCCCGAAGACGAGCCACAAGGGTTGTCGACAGATCCACCTTGCCCACAACCTCCCGACCCGCGACCCCCATAATCGGAGTCCCCAACTCGCGGTGGGAAGTAAGCCGGCCGCGTCCTATCTGGCTTCGTCGGCGGGAGCGGAGCCTGCAATGAACTCGATGGCTGTTGCGGGGTCTTCGACGCAGGAGGCGGGGGATGTCGCGGAAGAGTCGCTTTCTGTTGGGCAGACAAAGGCGACGGCAGGGGTAAAATGGTGTCCGCCGCCTGGTTAGGAGCCGCGACCAAGGGCGGCGGTGGAGGCAAGAGAGCGCTCGTCGCTGGCGGTATTGCACCTCCCACGACGGCAGAAGCGTCTTTGCTCGCCGGAAGTTCCTTACTCGCCGGGAGGTCCTTGCTCACTAACACGCCTCCTCTTGCGGAGAGGTCCTTTGTCAGAAGTTCTTTGCTCGCCGGGGGGGTTTCCTTCGCTAAGGAAGTCCCCGACACCCTCTTCGCGTCGAGATTCATCCGGACTGTATGCGCGGTCTGGAGCGTCCTGTCAGCTTCCAGCGCGAGCAGCTGAGCCGAGCTCAGGGGGCGACATCAAGAGGTGTATCCGCGACATTCGGGGTAGAGTCCGCACAGTAAAGTAAATCAGCGAAAAGCACACGGCGATGGATTAGCAAGAACAGGGGTTTTGCAGAAATGGCGACCTGCCACAGTGACGACTTCTATCCGGGACATCGTGGACTCCTTGGCAGTTTCAGGATTCTCCCGCGGGCTGACAACGATCGACTCGGGAACATCGTCAAGCCCGAGGTCGCTTAGAAGATTTTTGGTGCTGGCGGAAGGCGTGGGATTCCCGGTCGACGTCGCGATTGGCTCGGTGGGTGAAGGCGAGTCGACCGCCGCAGTGGCGGGCTGCTTGGGTTTCTTAGCCTTCTTCCTTTTTGACGGCGGAACCTCGGAGGCGACATCCTCCTCGCGTGGCCTTTTTGTTCTAGCGATGCCGAGGAGACCAGACAAGGCAACAATGCTGTCCTAAAGCATCTTCGCGTTGGCATCCGACATTCTTAGCGAGCTTCGAAGTCCGTCTCGGAAACCATCCCCCCTATTTATAGACTCCACCAAACCCGCGACAAGGCGAGCGGTCCAGATACTCGACAGGGGTGCTCGTCGAATAAGTGTTGGATGTTTCTTGCAGGGCTCCTACGTCGCCCAAAAAGAGCGGGGATTGTGTACAACCCGTATTCGATGAGGGTGGACCCTACCACTGCCAGGTCATCAGGAGTCAAGGTCAACAAGTCAAGACGGGGGTCAAGATCAGCGCCCCAGGCCGTGGAAGACTCGTGCGAGTATGACGAGCTCCCTAGGCATACTCTCCAGGTGGCGACTAAGGCGAGATACTCGCCTAGCCCGTGCGAGCTCCCCAGGAAGTCGCCCAATCGCCAGGGTGGGGGTATAAGTAAGACCCCCCCTCTTTGGATTTCCCTATAAATAGGACCCCAGGGGTACGAAGGAGGGGACAAAAAATCTCGGATAGATACTCGCGAGCTCCTTGGATTCTTTTTCCTCAGAGAACCAGCCGCGACTAGCTACCTCATTGCTCACCTGCCTCCTTCGTATCTACCTCGACCATTCTGGTTGAGAAGGGGTTGCTTCTTCCAAGCAACCAGGTACGTGGTGGGACCTTCCTGCCGAAGAACCCTGGGGTCTTGTTTCTAAAACTCCTTTCCGTTCTTTCCCATGTGGGCCGTCTAGTTTAACTGCTCGATCAGTAGCCTTAGGCCACCTAGTCTGATTCTGAGGTAGGGAATTTTCCCCGGCTTCAACAGTCCTGGCTTCGGATGGACCGCTGTTCGGGTTTTCTGGAGAGAGGAAGTAGGTTGAAGGAAGGGTAGGCTTGCATGTGAAGTTGGGGGCGTGTTACGGAACTGTAGGTTCGTGATAGTGGACGCCTCAAGCAGTTATACTGCCATCTTCGGGTGCACCCCCATCAGCGCCTTTCGCTGCGTCCCCTCCTCGTTCCATCAGTGCCTCAAGTTCAACAACGGAGGGGTGCAGGTTAGGATCAGGAGGGATCCGAAGGTGGCAAGACAGTGTTACGTGACGACAGTCAACACCGTGTCTTAGATGACAGAGGCAGAAAAGCTGGAGAGGGAGATGACAGAGCAGGAGGAGGTTATCGGAGAGGAGGAGGTGAGCCCAGAGGAAAAAAAAAGGGAGAAGGAGTGCATGAGGCCCGGAGGGGCGTGGAGGTCAAGCAGCAGCAGCAGGAGAGCCTGGAGGAGGCGATGGAGGTAGAGGAGGAGCGAGGAGAAGAAGGAGTTGAGATGGAGGCTCGGAGGGGCGTGGAGATCGAGCAGTATCAACAGGAGAGCCTAGAGGAGGCGATGGAGGTAGAGGAGGAGTGAGGAGCAGAAGGAGTTGAGAGGGAGGCCCAGAAGAGCGTGGAGGTCGAGCAACAACAACAGGAGAGCCTGGAGGAGGCGATGGAGGTTGAAGAAGTAGGAGGGGAGGAAGAGTTTGAGCAGGAGGAAGAGACGAGGGCTAGCTGAGAGCAGTCGAGGCTGGAGCCGGCTGAGTAAGTAGTGGAGATGGAGGTCTTCACCAGCGCAGGACAGGTGCAGAGGGTGCGGGTCAGCGGGAGATTAAGTCCCGAGAACCAAGAGCGAGTGCGGGCCTGCATCCAGAGCAACGTCGACATCTTTGCTTGGAGCGCGGCGGACATGTCGGGCATCGATGCGGATGTGGCCTGCGATCGCCTAAACTTGGACCCCCGGACGCGCCCCATTTGCCAGAAGATGAGGACCATCGCCACCAAGCTGGAGGAGCCCATCTGCGAAGAGGTCAAGAAGCTTCTGGAGGCTGTCTTCATCTCAGAGATCCAGTATCCAGGTTGGATCTCCAATGTGGTAATGGTGAAAAAAGGGGGAGGGAAGTGACGAATGTGTATTGACTTTTTCTTATTAAATAAATCATGCCCCAAAGGGGGAGGGACAGGTGCAGAGGATGTATTGACTTTTCCTTATCCAGGCTGCCATCACCTTAACCTGGACCCCCGGACGGCGGAGCTTTTCTCTCGTACGTGTGGGACTCTCAACGTATCCACCGGTCTTGGAGGAGAGGAGCTCTACCGGTCTTGGAGTAGATGAGGTGGTGCGAGCGTGACGGCGAAGGCTTGCGGTGGTGCAGTGGCCTTGGCGGAGTTTCTCTCCGGCGGTACGGCTGTGGCGGCGAAGGCTTTCGGTGGTACAGTGGCCTTGAAGGAGTTTCTCTTCGGCAGTGCGAGCATGACGACGAAAGCATACGAGAGTGCAGTGACCTTGATGGAGTTTCTCTCCAGTGGTGCGGCTTGGCGTCGATGGCGTGCGCGGGTGCAGTTGGCCTCGACGGTGCTTCTCTGATGGTGGCAGGTGGTTTGATCGTTATCAGACGACGAAGGTTCTCGGCGAACCTAGCTTGTGCGTCCGCTGTGCTAGCGGATTGCAGTCCAGATAATTCTCTCTCCCGCGGATCGAGCGAGTCCGGCTCTCCCCGGTGTTTTCTGTAACGGACGTCGGTACACTTCTTTATGTAATTTATTGCAGTTGTAGTATTTACGTATGCAGAGTTTATTGTTCAAATTTTAGTTCTTGTATATCCTGTGTTATTTGGTTGTGCCTGGAGATATTTTCCGCGATATATCCCAACATCCTGAGCCTTCAATAATAGATCTAACTGTAGCAAAAAAAACTATAGAAAAAACAAATGGGAATGAATGCACAATTTACAAAGGACGATGGACGGCTTGGCAACAGTAGTAGCATATTGCAGTTTATTTATTCAAATTGTTTTTTTATTAACTAATAATTCTCCATTCAATTATGCCTGATCACCCTCGACGACTCCGTCCAGTTCCGCCGCCGCCGCCGCCGCCGCCTTGGGTATCTTACGAAGCTCGTCAAGAAGCATCTCCAGGGCCTGATACGCCGATCCATTCTCCGACACGGCAGCCCTGGCCTTCTTCGCCAACTCAGCCGCCGCCTTCGTCGCCCGCCTACCCTTCTCCCCTTCCATCAGTTCTCTCACCCCTTCCTCAATTTCCTCCCGCCCCACCACACCCACTGAACCCGCCGGAAACAGCCGCAGTCCGATCCCGATCTCCTCCGCCACAAACTTCGCGTTCAGGTGCTGCTCCGCGATCATCGGAAAAGCCAGCACCGCAACGCCCGCCGCCACCGCCTCCAGCACCGAGTTCCAACCGCAGTGGCTTAAAAATCCGCCGACGGAAGCATGGCTCAACACCTCCTTCTGCGGAACCCAGCCCCTCTCTATCCTTCCCAACTCCCCGGGATCCACCGGCGGCACCCATGCTTCCGACCGTACGGCCCATAAATATCGGACCCCCGCCTTCGCCAGCCCGTAAGCCACCTCGTCCAGCCGCTCGCCGGAAATGCTGGCCTGCGTGCCAAACGCCACGTAGACAACCGACCCATCCGGTTGCCGGTCGAGCCACCGGATGCAGTCCGACGACGACGACGACTGAGCTTTCACATTTCTATGGCCGACGTCGTCCCCTGAGAAGAGACTGAGCGGGCCGACGAGCCAGGAGCGGCCGCCATCCACGTGTCCGTAGAACGAGTCCAGCAGCTCCACGTAGGCCGGCGGCTCGAGCGCTGGGAAACTGTTGACAATGACTCCCCAACTTGCCACGTCAGTTTGGCGGGCCATGTCGAGGAACTGAGCCGCCGGGCCAAGCTGATCGACGGAGTTTCGCACTTCTTCTGGAATTTCAGCTAGGTTTAGGCGGAGCGCCGGCGGTGCTCCCGGTACCGGGATGGGATTTCCGGCGGATAAGGCGGCGGAGTTGTTCCAGAGAGATTTGCAGAGAGCCATGGAGAAGACGGGCATGCCATGGAAGACAAGGCGGGGGAGGCCAAAGCGGCGGCAGATGGGCAGAGTCCACCAGAGGAAGAAGTCGGAAACGAGGCAGAGAGGAGGGGGGTCGTCGGAGCTGAGGAGGAGGCGGCGGAGGAGGAGGTGGAAGGGATCCTTCAGGGAGGCGGTGGCGGCGAGGAAAGCGGGGAAGAGCGAGAAGGAGGGGAGGGCGTCGGTGGTCTCGACGCCGACGGGGAGGTCGGGATGAGAAGGGAAGGGGAGCAGCAGGAAGCGGACTGTGGAGGAGGAGATCGTGAGGTGGTCGCGGAGGAAGGGAACGGCGGCGGGAGTAGTGATGAAGCTGACGAGGATGTTGCGGGAGGAGAGAGCGGAGGCGAGATGGAGGAGGGGAATGGTGTGGCCTTTGGCAGGGAAGGGGAAGATGACCACGTGATCTCTCTTCGCCCTGCCCGCCGACTTCGCCGCCGCCACAATAGTCATCGCAAACCTCGCGGCTTAGAGAAGAAAATTCAAAAGGGAGTGATCCGTTCAGTTTGATGTTGGATTGTTGGAATGAAGACAAAACAGTCCTCCAAGCAGGGCTTTGCCCAAATATTCTTTTAATAGCTCTTTTTTAATTATATGTGTCAGAAAGTTGGGCCACAGAAGTGCAACTCATTTGGGTACGAGGAGCCGTGTTAAAATCCTCATAAAAGAGGTTTGGGTTCTATCCCGGACCTCAACACCATTCCTCCCAAAATTCAGGAGGATAACAGGTTGGGGTGCACGAATTGCAGTTCGGCTTTTGGCTCGCCTATTTGGCTCATGAGTGGCGCCAATGTGAGCTTGCTCTATTCAAATGACTTGGCCCAACTTTCAACTAAAAGCTTTATTTTTATTTTAAGTTTAAAACGGGATGAAAAAATTAACTGTGTTAAAATTATTTTTAGTTTTCTATTTATATTTGTTTTTGCTTAAGCTTGCTTCCATACTTTTTGTAATGTTAATAAAATTACCATATTTTAAGCTCTGACATCACCATAGATCTATGACGTCCAGAGCGGAGGGAAACTCTCCAAGATAGTTTGGATAGAGCAGTGTTATGTGCAAATCACATATGGCTATGTGCAGACCCTTCAAAAAAAACCTAAAGCATTTAATCTCCTCTCTCAAGAAATTTTAGTGCAGACCGTTCGCCCGTGCCCTAGCGACCAGGTGCCGCGCTTCTTCCTCGCGCTTGCTCACGCCCGTTCGTCGATCTCCACCTCCCGAACACCGCCTGCGAGCAGCTCTCCTCCCCGCGACCCCCATTCGCCGTTCGCCGATCTCCACCTCCCGAACGCCGCTCGGTGCGGGTGAAGTGTCGTCGTTCCCAAACCCTAGTGCAGTCCGGTGAGTCCTTTTTTTCCTGGATTCGTTTTAACCTCATTTTTTCTGGAATCGTTCTTCCCCCATGGCATATTTTGCTCTTCGATTTATGATTTTGCTCATTTAGGATGGGGAGAAGAGAAGGGGATTTTTAGGAATCGTTCAAGCATGAATTCTTTATGTTTTTCCTTCTCCTTCACTTGATCCTTATACAGATAGTTCTCACTAAAGATCCTATTTCTGCTTCCGAATGCTTTGTGAGTTTCATTGCCGGACAACTTATAATCAAAGTTGCCTCCACCATATCAAAAGTGTGTGGGTAACAATCGTAGATTTTGCATCAATCTTATATATCATATTTGCATATATATGGACACAATAGTATACCAAAATTTGCATCTATGTTGCCATCTCTATAGTAGTTGTTTTCGGCCCTCTATATATTGATAAAAAAAACAACTGCATTAATAGCTTCAGCCCGAGAGTTGCTTTGGCAAACATGCATTCAACCACATGCTTCTAGAAGCTAGCTTCTACCGCGGTCACATTCATATGTTTAGACAGAACTAAAACAACTACCAACTTCATCAAACACTTGCAGTTATCACTTGTGAAGTTGTAGTGGATAGCAACTTCTAGCGAAAGCAATTGAGATTTTGCTAACTTCAAAATTTTGCTATCTTTAAATCTTTTTGGCATGAAGAAATGATAAGAAAAAATAGATATTAATCATGAAGTTTACTGCAAAGTTTTTGTCCTGTAACTTGGTATGATTTATGATTAACAGTGGTTTTTTACTTCATATCTTTGTAGCTGAATGGAGAACAAATCATATGATTGAGAATTATCCGTCGATGTACACTCTCCCCAACCACCTTTGGATGGAGGTATTGTCTCTTCGTCAACCTTATTTTTGAAAACTTGTGTACTTTTTAGATATGGTTGATGAGGCTAGGTTTTTTTTCATTATCTTATGAAGATGCAAAGCCCAAATCTGAAATTGATGTTGGCAAGCATTTTGTTACATCAAATATGTTTTCTAGCAAAGATGATTTGGTGGATTGAGCACGCAGTATTGCTACGGGTTTGGATTTTGTCATCACCATACAAAGTGCAGACAAACTTACAAGCAGACTCAAACCCAGAGTTATACTTGGTTGCGACAGAGCTGGATATTATCCGGAGAATCAACGTAATAAAGGATGGGTTAGGAAAAATTTGAGAAAATCAAGCTCGAAGAGGTGTGGTTGCAAGTTCTCACTTAAAGGGCAAAAAGGTTTAAATTTAAATGAGTGGAGCCTTGAAGTTATATGCGGCGTTCACAACCATGAAATGGTGCACTTAGAAGCTCACTCATATGCCGGAAGGTTAGATTCGAATGAGCAAACAGTTGTGCATGAAATGTACTTAGCTGGTGTTAAGCCACAAAAAATACTCACAGCATTGAAACAAAGAGATCCTTCCAACAAAACTGTATTGCGCACAATATACAATGAGAGAGTGAAAATGCAATTGAAAGAGTTACAAGGAGGTACACAAATACAGTTTTTGTATAAATGTATTACGAACTCTGGCTATGTTAGTTTTAATAAAGTTGCAAAAGATAGTGGTAATTTGGAATGTTTGTTCTTTGCACACCCCATATCCATACAACTTACAAAAATGTTTCCTACAGTATTCATCATGGATTGTACCTATAAGACAAACAGGTTTCGGATGCCCTTGCTGTGCATTGTGGGTGTAACCTCAACCAACCAAACTTTTTATTCGGCTTTTGCGTTCATCTCAAATGAAACACAATCTAGTTATGTATGAGCTCTTGATTGTTTCAGATCTTTCTTTAACGAACATTCGTTGCCACAAGTAATAGTGACTGATAGAGAAATTGCACTTATGAATGCTGTTGCAGTCTTATTTCCAAAAGCAAAAAACATTCTATGCAAGGTTCACATTAGCAGAAATATTTTGGCCAAATGCAAAAAAAATTTCAAAAGTGGTAAGGAATGGGAAAATTTTTTGCTTGTATGACAACATATTATGGATGCACACACACATAAAGAATTTGAACATCGTCTTGACACTATGCTAGAAGAGTACAATGAAAAATATCCTGAGGCATGCTCTTATGTACTTACTACTTGGATTGAACCGTATAAAGAATATTTTGTTTCTACATGGGTGGATATGTTCTTGCATTTGGATAATTCAACTACTAATCGTGTAGAAAGTGGACACAGTCATCTAAAACGATTTCTTGAAGTGTCCATCGGCAACCTTACAACTATTTGGAAAACTTTTCATCAAATGATTACTCTACAGCACACGGAGATTAAACGTGCATTTGGCCAAAACACAATTCAGTTGAATAGAGAGTTTGGTAGTGCCTTGTATTTTGAACTTGTTGGGCGGATTTCTTTTACCGCTTTAGAGTTGATAAAAAAGGAAGAACTTTTGGCTAAATCTGGTTGTACGGATGCTGCTGAGTGCACACATAAAAATAGAAATGCATTGGGTTTACCATGTGCACATGATTTACTTCCTTATATGCAGCAATCAAACTCTTTCCCACTATGTATGATTCACAATCATTGGAAGCAGTTAGTTTTACAAGAGATTGCAAATAATGAGAATGTTAAGGTTGAAGATGAATCAGACAATGAAATTGACATTGAAATGGAAGGAATCTTAAAAAGATACAAGAGCACAACAACATTGAAAAAACAAGAAATAAAGAAAAAATTACGAGAAATTATGGAACCCTCGACAACTCAAACATTAGAGCCTTTGGTGCCAAAGACATTGAAGGGTCGACCGATGGGTAGCTATAAGAAGTTTAGAGATGACACAAAAACAACAAAGCGTGAGCCATCCTTATTTGAGCATGTATTGATGGCCAAGCAAGTATCAACCAGAACGACAAAAGTCTGATCTACATGTAAGGTGGAACCGAAAGAGAGCAGATTGCTATGGAATGTGCGTAAGGAAATGCCTTCATATGTCTCCGAGTATATTACAGATGTGGTTGATGTAATTCCAGATGGTCACTGTGGGTATAGAGTTGTTAGTAATGCTATGAGCATGGGTCAAGATTGGCAAAAGGTACGTATTGAGCTATCTATGGAACTGCATCACAAAGAAATCTTGTATGATGACAAATTTGGAAGAGATAGAAGAGCAGAGTTACTTAGCTCACTGGATTGTGTTGTAACTCCAGCTCCATTGGACAAGTGGATGTCAATGCCTGATATTGGATTGGTGGTTGCTTCTTGTTACAATATTGTTTTAGTTCACTTATCTGCATATCAGTCTTTCACATTGTTATCGTTGCATTCACCACCATCATTGTCTCACAAGATAATTTACATTGGGTTTATAAATGGGAACCATTTTGTGCAACTGCAAGTGCGTGAAGGTTTTAAATTACCCCCACTAATATCAATTTGGAGAAGATATCGGGAAGAAAGTGCGGCGCAATGGTATAATTTTATTGCAAATGAGAATGTTACGAAGCCATAAATTGGTTCTAAAGGTACCACTTTGTTGCGTTTGCCAAAAATTTGTTAAATTATTCATTCCACTAGCATACAGAGTTTCACCAAATATTTTGTATTGTAATTGCAGTTTTTTGTCTCTATACTACGACTGGAATCAAGTCTAACACAATGAGTATTGAATGCTATGGTGCGTATATTTAACATATTTTATTTTATGCTTCAGAGTTATATGTACTAATATAAATTTTTATTTTTCATGTAGGTTGATTGCTTGAAAACACACAATTAATGGTGTTGGAACTCAAATTTTAGTATCAATTTTTGTCAAAAGGGGCTCATGTTTTGTATTAAATATCATGAAATTTGTACTAATTAATATGGACTCATGGACGAATGATTTTTTTTTGTTTTTTATAATTGGTCTGCACCTAACATTTTGGTTTGCACTTAAATTTCTTGGGTTTGCACTTAACCGTGGTTTGCACATAGCGAAAATAAGTTTGCACTTAACATTGCTCTTTGGATATTGCGCATTGCCAGAGCAACTACATGCCAAATATGGACTTGTTTTTTCCTTGACTAGCTGTTGAAATTTCTTTTCAGATCTCATTTTGGAGATCTAGGGTTGGTACAGCCTCATTTGAAGTAGCCTGGATTGAGGACCCGAGCAAAAAAGGAGCCGCCGCCCGCTTCTTGTAGATGTTGGCTCGAAACATTCGAAGGGGTGTCAAAGTGAAACACCCTCTCTGTTGCCCCCAGCTAGATATATATAGAAGAATACCTAGGGTTTCCACGCGCAAAGCTCCCGAGCCCGTTATTCGTCCGAATATACATTTACAATCTCCTCTTATATTCGTGACAAATAACGGTAATATTTCGGGGTGCTGGAGAGTAGACTAAATAATAATCCAAATTAAACAAAACATTCAGGACAGATCATACTAATTTTAAAAAAAAATTGCCTAAACGACAAACCATCACACAGATTCTATCACAAAACATAGTCTGAATAATTATTACAAAACAAAACAAAACATGAATTAAACGTTTGATGATTCTACTCATCTAGTAGATCATCGTCATCCATGTCCAAGTCTACTTCTCCTCCATAATCTCAAACTCCACCGCCAACACTAGCTGAACCACTGAATGGTTCAAGCATCTATACCTCCAACATTGATAACACTACTGTTGGTCTTTCTTCGCCATCTCCTGAACCCCTCACTCCTACAAAACAGCTGAATGATGATTCTTCTCAGCCGGAGCTTTCACCCACTTCACCCTCATCTACACCTATATCAGTAGAATCTTCTCACTCGGCCAAACCAAAACCAAAATTCTAAAGCATCAATGAATTGGTCTATGGATTGCAACACTGCCTTCCTCAAGCCCTGTCGGCCACACATTACGGACCGACCCCTGTTCATGAACCACACACCTTCCAGCAAGCTGCTCGTGTCTCTGAATGGTGTCATGTTATGCAAGCTGAAATGAGTGCCTTACATCAAAATAAAACTTGGAGCCATGCGTGTGTCCGACCATGGCAACAAAGTCGGATGGCTCAGCTTTGCTAACCAGATGGGCCTAGTTGCCTTCTTGTGGTGCTCTAGTTTTCTCCTTCCTCGGTAACTTGCAGTCAGATGCGCAGTGTCCCCACTTGTTGTAGTTAAAACATTTATCCTTAAATTTCTTAAAGGGTCTACTCGGTCCTGCAACCTGGGGGCTATTACGAGACGTTTTGGTCTTGTAAGGGGGAGGAGCGTGCTTAGAGCTTGAAATCATGTTGGCAGCATCCTTCTGCTTGCCAACAGCTTCCAAGACGTGCTTCGTCCTGTTCTCGTCCTCAATGCGTATGAAACGCTTGAGGTCGTTCAGACCAACCTGCATCTTCTTGAGGTATATTTCCGTTTTGAAATTGTACTATAAGGAGGGCAACTTATACACAATCGTGCTCGCAACAAAGCTATCGGGCATACTAATAGACTCACTATGCAAGGAATCAACTAAATTTTCAAATTCTGATACCTGAGGGAGAATGGCTTTCTCCTCGTCGAAGCAGAAGAAGTGGAATTTGTCCACCAGATGAGCCTTTGAGATGTCCTCCTCCTGCTTGAAGTGCTCCTCCAGTGCCTCCCAGATCTCCTTGGCAGACTACATCTTGATGTAGTTCTTGGTCAGGCTGGAGGAGAGACAGTTCAGTAGGTAATCCCTGTAGAAGTCCTCGTCTGCGATCCACTGTGCCTCATCTTCAGTCCCAACAATGTCAACACGAGCAGTCTTGATGGTATAGAAAACGTTCAGGTACTTCATCATGAACTGTGTGTTCAACTTCCAGTCGTTTAACTCTATGCCCGTGAACTTCTCCAATTTGTTCATGGGCACTAGAGAGGAGAAGCTGGAGTTCCTCATCTCTTGACTTGCTTTGCAAACCCTAACTAGAACCAAAAGTTCGGTAGAGGAAAAGGCAGTAGGGCACAACAGATCGGTGAGCAGCGACGGCGGGAGACCGATCGACGACACAGACCGAAGGAAAATGGCATGGATCGTAGAAGCAGGAGATGCGAGAACCCTGCTTGTTCTGCCCTCTACAGGAGAACGCAAACAGAGCAACTCTCGCTTGGATGACCAGTCTCTGGATGAAAAAAAAGCCGTCGGATTCGACGCATTGATCAAGTGAGGAAAAGACGATCCGGTGCTGCCCGCCGGTGGCCTTGAGGGAGGAGGGAAAAGGAGCACGATCTGGTCTTGCCCTAGCCGGGGTGAAGATTCACCAAATCTGAAATGTAGAAAGCCCTATGGCCGCCTGGACGACGATGGATCTGCAAGAACTCCAGCAACTCCTCACCAGAAGGCCGATTGGAGGAGAGGCGGGCTTCTCCTTTGAGAACGAACGGCGATCAGCTTCTTCTTTGAGAACGAACGACGTCGCAGAGGAATGACGGGCTGCTCGATCGGGCGCTGGTAGAGGCTGCAGGAAAGAGCTAGGGCGACGGGAAGGATTTTTTGAGAATGTAGATGTTGGCTCGAAACATCCGGAGGGGTGTCAAAGTGGAACACCCTCCCCGTTGCTCCCAGCTAGATATATATAGAAGAATACCTAAGGTTTCCACGCGCAAAGCCCCCGAGCCCGTTATTCGTCCGAATATACATTTACACTTCTTCTCTGATCCCATGAAAGAAAAACCCGTCACACCCTACCTCTCTTGTTCGTGTGAAGAAGAGGAGAAGTCGCTCCTTGTTAACGAACGGCAAGGGAAAGCGAAAGAATGCCGGTCGCTGGAGACTCACGACCTCAATCGCGATAGAGTCGTTGGATCTGTTCCTCTTCCTTCTTCCTTCTGTGTAGCCCTCAACGTATCTGTTTGTCTTAGTGGAGATGGCTCTACTAGTGGGAGGAGAAGTGCAGTGGTGGGAATTTGCTTGACTTCACAATGGTGGGAGAAGTGTAGAGGTGTTAGAGGTGTGCGCAAGTGCAGTCATCCTCGATAGTGTTTATCTCCGATGGTCGGCACGGGTTGGTCGTTGTCCGATGACAAAGGTTCGTGTGTGAATCTTTTGTGTTTGTTGTTTAACAGACTGTAGTAAGCATTGTTCTATCTCAGCGTGTGGAGGTGACCGATTTCACGCACGGTGCTTTTTATTGGATCCCGCATTTTTCTTCTGTTTTGTGTTGTTTATATTGTTGCTAATGTAAACTGCATGGTTGTTCATCAGCGTATTTGCGTTCATTAGTATTTGTGTCCTTGGTACCCTGTGTTGATTATAGCTACGCCTGTGGGTGTCGTATTTTGGCCCCTAATAAGTTGTATCAGAGCTAGATTTGTAAGTGTCTGATTGGACGTTCCGATTTAGATTTGGGTCAACAGTAGGTGACAACATTAGTTTGCTCCCTACTTTCCTAAATCTTATTTGTGAATTAATCAGGCCGCCTTGATGTGTCGAGGGCAGCTATGATAAGGAAGAATACAGTGCTTACCAAATATTCAATGGAGAAGTTTGACGACAGCGAAAATTTCCGCTTATGGCAGATTCAGGTTAAGGACATGCTAGTTGATCAGTGTTTTATGCGAGTGTTGTAGGGGCGTGATGTTTTTCCCACTATGATGAAGGATTCAGTGTGTCTTGAGATGAATGAGTGCGCCATTAGCGCTATCAGGATCTGCGTCGACGACAAGTTGATGTCCAACATCGGTGTTGAAGAGTCTGCGATCAAACTGTGGGAGAAGCTTGAGAGACTATATTTGAGTAAGTCGTTGACCACGAGGCTGTTGCTGAAGCATTGACTGTACAGCCTGAAGATGATGGAGGGTGGCAGTGGCGGAACTAGAAATTTTACTCCGCTCGGGCACACTTAATAAAGTAAAAAGTTGTGGCGGAACTCGGAAGTACCAAACGTGGATAAACCACTATCGCCATGATTAATACTACAGTTTCACATTGTCTCTACTCAAATACCATTATTGTCTGGTACATATAGCATTAGTCGTTGAATTTGGAAAATAAATCCTGAAAAATGATGAGTTTATGAAAACCAGCACATCCTAAAACATATTTTCTATCAAAAAGCAAACGACCACCCCAAAAGAAACATTTTTTGAATAACATCTAGTATCATAAAAAGAAAAAAATATCAGATTTCTAGCCGGAGATCCAAAACATTAAAACGCCAAAGTTTTCTAGCCGGCAAAAAGAAAATGTTTTGTGGCTTTTACTGGTGCGGTGCTCGAGAAAGCAAGAGAAGGCGTGGAGTACGCTGGGCTCGAGACAACAGGAGAAGGCGTGCACGACGGAAGAACCATCGGATGGTCGTCTGCGGATTGGACGAGGGAAGAAGCGGCGGTCGACGGTGGATGAAGCGGGGTCAGTGGCTGAAGCGGCGGACGATCGTCGATTCAGGCAGAGAGGCGACATCGACCCAAAACGCGGATGCCGACTGAAGGCTGCGACGGAAACAGAGAAGTTGCACGGTGTTGAAGCAGAAGTTGATGGCCGGCGATGCAGAGTTGTTCGTCAAAGCTCCAGGTACTGGGTTTGCGGGTTTCGTCGACGATGAGAAGACATGTATGCAGAGACAGGAAAAAAAGAGGATGGAGATCTGTCGATGTAGTTGGGCGATCAAAAACTTTTGCTGAACACTGAAGGAAGGAGTGCAGCTTGCTTGTGGTCGGATGACGGAGGAAACGGTGTGTACCGGCAGGTGAAGGGAAGGGGGAAGAGGACAACAGAGTGGTTCGTGATGGGATAGACAACAAAGCTGACTTTTGAAGCTTGCATTAATGTCTAGGGGCATGCCTACTACTAGGCGGCAAAAAAAAATCAGAAATCACGCTCGGGCACTTGCCCGAGCGTGTCTCCACTTAGTTCCGCCTCTGGAGGGTGGAAACCTGTAAGAACACTTCTACGTATTCAACAACCTTCTGAACCAACTACATGTGGTTGGTATGAGGGTGGAAGAAGAAGACAAGGCTTTACTGCTTCTTACCTCGCTTCCGACGTCGTATAAGCACATGCAGACCACACTATTGTATGAGAAGGATATCATACACGTGGAGCAGATCATATCTGTGTTACTGTCCAGTCAAATACAGTCGGACCACACTCCTGAGGGTGAGCATGTTTTGGCAGTAGGGGGATGACGTGAGAGGCAGTACGAAAAGGGGTCTGGGAGTGCATGATCTATATTCGAATCGACGAAGGCAGTGACATAGTGCCACTGCAGGCAGAGTGGTCATATTAGGAGGAACTGTCCACAACGTGCGTAGAGTTCTGGGGACGCCCAGAGTGTATGTGGACAAGGCGATGCTAGCCCTGCCAGAGGAGAGTGATGATGCTCTCACTATCAGTGAGAGTCAGAGAAACTTTGATAGCTGAATATTTGAATTTGGTGTTTTGCAGCACATTTGGGGAGATGCATAAATGTTCAGTTCACTAGAGGTGACGTCTGGATCAGTCTTCTTGGGTGACGGCTCAGCATGTGAGGTCGCGGGGACAGGGACGGTGGACATCAGGATGCATGATGGAACAGTGCGTAGGCTTGAGCGGATAAACTTGGTACCCAAGCTACGCAGGAATTTGATATCCGCAGACTGTTTCTGAAAAATTATAAATAGACACCAAAGACATCTTTGGAGATGACCTTTTTCTGGGGGTTTTGTCTCCTCTTATCGATCTAGGTTGGTTGGAGCTTTCACACTGTTAGTCGTAATTTTCAGGTGGACAATTTGGTGCTCCACAGTGTCCTCCAAAGTACTCAGCATTGCCTAGGGAAGAGAAGCTTTCTTTGATCTTCCAAGTGTGTGGCAGAGCCTTCTCATTGCAACTCAAGGATCTATTTTTTGTTCAAAATAACCGGTCAAGCTTTCTAACTTGAAAGAAATAAGTGCACGTTACCCAATCGGTTCGAACTCCCCATGATTTCCTTAAAAATGGAAACCATGAGGAGGAGTTCGAACCGCCCGTCGTCGGATTTGGTACCTCATTTAAAGGCACTGTAAATTAATTAATGAGTCTTCATTTGTATAATTTGTATTTATTGATATCCAATTCCAACCAGATTAATTAGAGACATCATGCATGCGGATCGTGGTGGTGGTCATGCATGGCTGTTGTATGTGTGGCGCCCGGCTTCGAAGAAGATAACACATGGTTTTGTATTTTGTATATAAAAGACTGCATCACCAGCGGTGGCGGGCCACAGTTAATTAAACAAGTCAAAGCGGTGCGGAGCCTAAGCTAATCCATTTATTATTTTATTGATAACACTTTTTATGTTTGATGGGGTCACCCCACGAGCCAAATCGGGACGACCCGAACCAAGAACATATGGGAAAAGCCAATCCAGCCGGAGAAGACGCACACGCACAGTCAGACTCCCTCGAGTCCTAGAAGCGCCCGAAAAATGCGCACGTGCACGCGCACGACCAGGACACGCAGGCGCTCACGGCTCGCGAGCGGGAGCGCGTGTGCAGTTAGCACGTGGCCGCATCCCGCGCGGCCGCGCGCGCACAGCCTGCGCACGCATGCGGTCGTACACAGTCAGCCCGCACAGCCGCTCCCCGCGCGCGCAGCCGACCCTGCTACCTTTGGCCGCCGCCGCCACCTCCGGACTCCGCCGGCTGCCGGCACCTCCGGGCACCCTGCCTGAGTCACCCGAGCCACCCGGGGGCACCTTTTGCTAAAATTAGTGATTCAGGTGATTGAAATCGAGTGACGTCATTCTTCAGCACAAATTCCACTTTTGAGCAATTACCAATGTATCGCTTCAAAAAATTACAAATAGGCTCCCGGGCCTTCATTTGAGAACAAACAACTCTAAAGGCAAGAGAGGACTTTGAGATTTTCAAGCGAGATCGTGGACTTATGCCGATCCTCCACTTAGGAATTCGCTCCGCCTCTCTTCTCGCGTAGATATTCCGTAGACTCAGAGATTTTCCCAGCCGGAACGCTTCCACCAAGATTTCGTGGAATGTGCAAAATTTCTAGGCTGGAACGCTTCCTTCGAGATTCTGCGGACTTAAACAAATTTCCAGACCGGAATGCTTCCATCGAGGTTTCGTGGACAGCTGAATTTTCAGGCCGGAATGCTTCCATCGAGGTTCCGCGGACTTAGCCAAATTTCCAAGGCCGAAGAGTTTCCATCGACGCTCTGAGGACTTAATTTCATTCCCTTATTTTTGTACTTTGTAATTGTAACAGAGAAGCGACATGTCTTCCTTCGAGATCAAATCTCAATCTTTGTAAACTCAAAAGAACTAGTGGATTTTGACTTGGTGCAGATCCTGCCACATGGTTTTCATCCTTTCTGGGTTTTCCACGTCAAAAAAGAGTCTCTTGTCATTTGCTACTGTTTACTTTGACTGTCTGTACGCCCGGTCCAATTCTGAGCTAAGACGGTCCGATTTCTCCGGACCTGGGAAAGACCAGGAGACCCGCACTAGTTTGGCAGTTTGTGGGAAGGTGTTCCCAAACTCTGCAACCGTGTCGGGCGCGCCGCCGGCCCGATCGCCTCCGGCCGCTGCCTCCTCCGGTCACCATGCCCAAGACGCCCGGGGGGCACTTCCTTCGTTTTGCTATAATTTGTGATCGATGTGATCGAGATGGAGCGACACCATTTGCTAGCACAAATTTCGCCTTGGTGCAATTACCAACGTATCCCTCTAGAAAATTATAAATAGACTGTCAAGCATTCATCTGAGAACAAACAAGTGTAGAAGCAAGAGAGTGCACTAAGGTTTTCCGGCAAGTTCATGGACTTAGGCCGATCCTCCGCTTAGAAATTCGCTTCGCTCATCTTCTCGCACAGAGGTTTCGTGGACTCAGAGATTTACCCAGCCAGAACGCTTGCACCATGTTTCCGTGAACTTTGTCAAATTTCCAGGCGAGAATGCTTCCATCGTGATTCCATGGACTTATCCAAATTTTCAGACCGAAACGCTTCCATCGAGGTTCCGTGGACTCAAGCCGAATTTCTAGTCTGTATTAAACAAGATGAAAAGGACGTCTCCCCAACCTTATCATTGCTCTTCAATCCCCTGCTCTTCAATCCCCTGCTCTTCAATGGCGCTTTGGGTACCGTTTTGTTCTCTTTGGAAACGATTCTCTCCCTTCGGTTTCCTCCACGGTTTAATGGCCCTTTTAATGTATATTTACTGTTTTTAGCTATCGGTTACCAGCTTTTGTACTATATATATATATATATATATATATTATTCTTTGATTGAATAAGACATCACATTTTTTGCTCTCTCTCTACCTTTCCTGTTTGTGCTCTGTTTTCTTCATGGTATTGATGAGTCCAAATATTACACTGATTTTTGGACTCATCTGTGTCAGTTTTATCGTCTTAGCACTGCACTTGAGAGCTATAACCGCTTCTATTCGTTTATCTGCCTATTTCATGATTAAGTGCACTTTAGACCCGTTTTCTGTGTGCTTTAGATGTTTCTGTGTTTTCGTTTGTTTTACTTGTTCTCTCGCCGTGTCTTGAGAATGTGGTGTCCACTTTGAGTGACCTTTCTGCCTCTTCTGCTGGTGCATGGGTCGTGTGCGTGCTCCGGAACTGCTCGGGAGACCCCGACGATACAGGAACACTGCGCACGATCACTGGTCGTGCACATTACATTCTCCTTTTCCCCAGTTCTGTCCTGACGATCGCACGATCACTGGACCTATTGCGCACGACCATTGGTCGTGCGCTGGTGATCGTGTGCTCTGTCCTCTTCATTTTTCTTATTCTGCCCGGGTAATCGCACGAGCACTGACCATTGCGCGCACGTCCACCGGTCGTGCGCCATTGCTCGTGCGCGTTTACCTCATGTTTTCTACAGTTTTGTCTTAGCCCATCGCACGATCAGTGGATTCAGTGTGCACGACCACTGGCCGTGCGCCACTGATCGTGCACATATTTGCTGATGTTTCTATCCAAGTTGCAGGTTTAATTGGAAATTGCGCATGATCATCGACCTACAGTGCACACGACCACTGGTCATGTGCCACTGATCATGCGCTCTGCTTGTTCTGTCTCCGTATTTAAGGCCTGCTCCGTGATTTAGGTCAACGCTGGTCATTTCTGCGATCGTAGAGTGCGCGGGAAGTGCCGTTCTACTTCTCCAACTGCTCCAGACACCTCCACCTTCATCCCTTCCATCGGGAGTCCGTAGACGTTGATTCTGAAGCTTTCCAAACTCTCCGGCGAAGCTCCCGACCATTGATGACCTCAACTTCAAGCTTTCCACCGGAGTTGGAGAAGAAGACGACCTAGAGAACGAACTCAAAGGCCTTCGAGGTGACAACTCGTTGGTACCGAAAGCCTTTTCAGATTGAGACCAAAAGCGGATTGACAACTCGCTATTCCGGCCACGACCTGCGGTGGACCTTCACCCTCTAGTGGTTTACTCCTTTTCCCCTTCGTTGTATGAAATGATTTGATATTGTAATGAACTACATTTTCTACTACATATCTAATTGGATGTTTGTAGTTTTCATTTGCTTTTGAGTTGTGTGTTGTGAATGCGCCTCGCTCACTCCACATCCACTCCATACCCTTGTTTCACCTGATTGCACTCCGCACAAGAACACTTCCATCCATTAGCTTTCCGTCCGCTCGCCCAACCGAAGTTCGGCATCGCGGCCGATACACTCACCTCATTTTGCGAAGCGGTGTCTTCGACCCACATAGTATTAATTGGTTTATTAGATCAAGAAACCACAATCTCACAAGCCCCCTTTTTTTAATTTTTTCTAAGTATAACCCTAATAACAATATTTTCTGAACTGTCGCCGCTCTATGCTAATTGCATTCTTCAAGAGACCGACACTCGGGGATTTATTTCCAAATTTTATTACTTGTGCGAGCGGTGCGCTTGCCGATTTCCACGCATCAAGTTTTTGGTGCCGTTACCGGGAAATGCAACTATAGAGCGACTCAGGATGACTGGAAATATTGTTATAAGAGTTAGTGTTTTTGACTGTTGTTTCCTTGTGTAGTTTGCCGCAGTGAATGCAGGGTCGAGCCACAAGAGATCTTGTAGCCTACGACCCAGAGATCGAACGTACTATCCTAGCGCGAAGACGCGTCGCAGCCATCACTTTAGCCCCAATGGGAGACCAGCTGAATATTGATGTCGGCAATCGAGTTGGAGGGATACCTCCTGGCGACCGAAATGGCGACAAAAATGAAGTGAACCCTCCCCAGGTCCGCACCATGAGGGATTACACTACACCTACCATCGGGAGCATATACCCCGGTTTCGGACCTGCTATCACCAACCAATAGTTCGAGATTAAACCAGCTATCCTGAATATCATTCGGAACAACGCTCAGTTCTCAGGAATGGCCACTGAAGACGCCCATCTTCACCTGGCAGAATTCTCCGTAATTTGAGCCACGTTCCGCTACGCTGGAATCCCGGATGAAACAGTCAAGCTCCGCCTCTTACCTTTTTCACTAAGGGACAAAGACAAGACGTGGCTTCACTCCCTTCCACTGGGAACAGCCACCACCTGGGAGTCTTTGACCACAAAATTCCTAGCTAAGTTCCACCCGGTAGATCGGATCGTGAGCATGAGGCGAGCAATAACCAACTTCCGACTAGCCGATCAAGAAAGTTTAGCCGAAGTTTGGGAGCGTTTCAACGAGCTGCTGAGGAAGTGCCCTAACCATGGATTCCAAACTTGGAACCTCGTCGAAAGTTTCTACTTCTCTATTGAACCCCACCACCGAGCCATGATCGATGCCGCCTCCGGAGGAACAATCATGAAACTTGCTCTAGAAGATGCACTGAGAATCTTACAAGACACTGCCACCCACATCGCTTACTGGACCGCTGAAAGAAACATCCCACAAAGCACAAGTGGAGTATTCGCCGTGGATATCCCCAAGCCCGCCGCCGCCGCCCCAGTGATGGCAATCTCATGCCAAGGTTGCAGAAGCACCGACCACCACAGCTTCGAATGTCTAGGAGTCGAGGTACCAGGCGAATCTTCTTTTCTGAATGAGTCAGTTAATTTTGTAGCAAATCAAAACAGGGGAGTGCCTTACGGAAACACATACAACCCGGGGGGTGAGAAACCACCCCAATTTTTCTTGGAATCCAAACGCATCTGGCCAAAGATGGCAACCGGGGCAGCATCAAAACGATGCGTATGCCTCCGAAAGCCAACCGCGGCCACCTCAACCAAATTACTCCCAAGGGCCCCCCGCCGTTAAAAAAAGTTCTTTGGAAGAGATGTTCGAGAAATTTGTTGAAATTTCCCAAACCAACATGACAAATCAAGCCGCCTCGATGCGCAAACTGGAGGCACAATTGGGCCAATTGGCCCAAGTGGTCTCCGAGCACACCCAAGGCACCTTACCTAGTAATACCGAAAAGAACCCTCATGAACAAGGTAAAAACCTTGGGGAGGAAAATTTGGGAAAAAGCAACGAACTCGTCATCAATTGTAAAATAAACAACTTCAAAACCCCCGCATTATGCGACTCCGGGGCATCCAGCAACATCCTCACCCTGCAAGATGTTGCGAAGATGCACCTACAAGTCGACACTGAAAACTGGAAGTTGCTTATCTTAGCGAATGGCAATTTGGTTGACACCGAGGGAGGTGTACGGGATGTCGAAATCGAGGTCAACTGAAAAAGTATAACCACTGACTTCCAGGTTTTGGGACCAAGGAAAAATAACTCTATTCCTATATTAGGAGTCCCATTCCTGACAGCCAGCGGCGCATCCCTCGACATTTCCAAAGGACGCGTCACTTGGCCGGCCGAAGATTCCGCCCACGATAACACATCCGTACATCCCTCTCTCACTCAAAATAACAATTTTCTGAGTGTCACAGATACCAAGATAGATTCAGGACTCCCAACATTGGAAGAAGCACATCCGGAGGAGAAGACAAAGAAAGGACTCTCCCAGGAGATAGATGAGAATCAAGAGCTATTGGTCAAAGAGAAGACCGAGTGCGCCAAAGCCACGACTGCCTTTCTACTTCCCGCCAACTCTGTTTTTGAGCATGGCGAACCGAGTTTTATCCGGGAGAAATCCCTAGACACTTATTTGTATGACACTGCTGATAACTTTGTTAAGCAATCTGTATCTTGGGCAGATCTGATCGCCGTCACGGTGCCGGACAGGACGCCACCAACCACAAAAACAAGAAAACCCACAGACTACATCCATTGGAAGTCTCCCACGGTGGAGAAATTGAAAGAGGCAAAGCGTTTATGCGACGAGCGCTACGCTGCCTTCCGACACGAGGAAGCACACAATCGGAGTAAGGGGAAATCCCCTTCCCCCAACGCAAAAAGACAATCTGTCGTCCCCTCGCACCCCACCGGAGAGACTTACCACAAATCCGCTTATAGCTGATTGCAACACTATCATTCCACTTATCCTCCTCTTTCCGTTTTCTCGCTGCGTATGGAACTCTAGTTCGCTCTATTTTATTTCTTTCTTTTCAAACAGCAAAGAACTTTTTATTATAACTGCTAATACATGTATTTGGTCCATCTTAAGGACGGTAAACAAAAGTGGCTTCTGGGAGACAACCCATGTTGGACCATTTGGTCTTGTGCTGTGTTTTGAGCTCTTTTTCTATATATATGTGTGTGTACATCTTTTGTTTTGCGTACGTATTTAAGTCGCAGGTGCAAGAATTTTTGAGGTGCGGCAACTTCGCCGCACTTGGATATCTCGTCGCATGACTGGTATGCTCAATTTTGAGCATAAGTACTTCTTCCCCTAGCCCTTTATTTTTATTTGCATGTTTTACTTTTTTGTATTGTCACATTCTAGTCTGGGGGTGGAGTTGCCTGTGATCACTACACAGCACAGTTTATTGCATACTAGTCTGCATTTATTTATTTCATGATCACTACTACACACACTGAATCACCCACATGAGTGCGCACTTAATCACGTGTGCGGCTCAAGTCAAATGTATTACTTTTGTGTAAACTCTAAAAAAGTGGTGCTGGCTTAGGATTTTGGGATCTAGTAGCTCGAAACTCATGCAGTGCTCTTAATCGAGTACTCATGATTTGCGTAGAAATAGTATAGGATTACTTTTTCTTCATGCTTGTAGACTTAAATTTATTCTGCAAAAGTAAATTATGTTTGTGCTACTTAAAATTGTAGAATCTGGAGTAATTGAACGGTAGTGTAGAGATGAGTGTAGCCGTCACTAGACTCGTATTGCTCGAGTCAGGGGGAAGGATCGTCTTTTTCGGGGACTAAGAACTTGCTCCAAGCTACTCTCGAAGCATTGGTACCCGGTTAGTCGAGTGTGAGCGTGAGGTAAGCCATCATTTTGGCTAGTTTGAGCTTTTTTGTACCTAGTCCTAACAGCTGACTCTTGCAAGCCAAATTTGCGCCTACCCTCATTTTGTTTCAGCTCCATCTATATTCACTAAAGCCTAAAAGTCAATCCTTTTGTCGCAACCAAAACCTTGAGCCGATCGATTTCAAAAATTTGATATGTTGTGATATTTGGGATTCATGTGATAGGGAGATGAATTCATGAATTGTTAATTGTTAGAAATGAGGATTGCTGAATGAAAAAGAAAAGAAAAATGAAAAAGAAAAAGATGAATAAAAAAAAGAAAAAAAAAGGAAAAAAAGGAAAATCTAAAAGTATTACAAGGAGAATTGCAATCCCCATCTTGTGTGTTAGTTTTTGGTCGGGATAGGCCGTGTGCATACCCGGTTTTCAAGTCAAGTCTGGGGATTTGTCACACATGCATTTCTTAGTGGCTGTATGGGTTTAGCTCTTGTTCGCTCGCTTTGGTTGTATGTAGCCTCCATGTTTATCATTGACTACCACACCTTAGTCTTAGCCCCATTCAAACCTACAAGTCCTGCTGATTCACATTTGAGTCTACTTAGCATAGTGGAGAGAGTGTGAAAGGGCAAGCTTATGGTTCACGACATTGATGGATTTCTTTGGAGGTGATCACAAGCCTCGGTCTTGGGCAATGCTCACCTTAGAGGTCTATCTACTTTCTCCATACACATGACCGAACAACTCTCCAGAATTCTAATTTTAAGTAGACATAATATTTATTTACCTCTGTCGAATAATTTAAGCTTTGTAGTATAATTAAAAAGTTTTTCTATTCTATTTTCTATGCGCATGATGTATTTGATTTCTCGTCCTACTTTATTTTGAAGTTTCTAAGCCAGCGAGCTGTTTTTACAGTCCACGGAGTAATGATTTGCGCGGGACGCGCAAATGGGTAAGTCTGGGGGTGTGATGAGTCCAAATATTACACTGATTTTTGGACTCATCTGGGCCAGTTTTATCGTCTTAGCACTGCACATGAGAGCTATAACCGCTTATATTCGTGTATCTGCCTATTTCATGATTAAGTGCACTTTAGGCCCGTTTTCTGTGTGCTTTAGATGTTTTTGTGTTTTCGTTTGTTTTACTTGTTCTCTCGCCGTGTCTTGAGAATGTGGTGTGCACTTTGAGTGACCTTTCTACCTCTTCTGTTGGTGCATGGGTCGTGTGCGTGCTCCGGAACCGCTCGGGAGACCCCGACGATACAAGAACACTGCGCACGATCACTGGACTCACTGCGCACGACCACTGGTCATGCGCCACTGATCGTGCGCATTACATTCTCCTTTCCCCCAGTTCTGTCTTGACGATTGCACGATCACTGGACCTATTGCGCACGACCATTGGTCGTGCGCTCTGTCCTCTTCATTTTCCTTGTTCTGCCCGGGTAATCGCACGAGCACTGGCCATTGCGCGCACGACTACCGGTCGTGCGCCACTGCTCGTGCGCGTTTACCTCATGTTTTCCGCAGTTCTGTCTTAGCCAATCGCACGATCAGTGGATTCAGTGTGCACGACAACCGGACGTGCGCCACTGATCGTGCACATATTTGCTGATATTTTTATCCAAGTTGCAGGTTTAATTGGAAATTGCGCACGATCATCGACCTACAGTGCGCACGACCACTGGTCGTGCGACACTGATCGTGCGCTCTGCTTGTTCTGCCTCCGTATTTAAGGGTCTGCTCCGCGATTTAGGTCAACACTGGTCATTTTTGCGATCGGAGAGTGCGCGGGAAGTGTCGTTCTACTTCTCCAGCTGCTCCAACCACCTCCACCTTCATCCCTTCCATCGGGAGTCTGTAGTCGTTGATTCAGAAGCTTTCCAAACCCTCCGGCGAAGCTCCCGACCATTGATGACCTCAACTTCAAGCTTTCCACCGGAGTTGGAGAAGAAGACGACCTAGAGAACGGACTCAAAGGCCTTCGAGGTGACAACTCGTTGGTACCGGAAGCCTCCTCGGACTGAGCCCGGAAGCGGATTGACAACTCGCTATTCCGACCACGACCTGCGGTGGACCTTCACCTTCTAGTGGTTTACTCTTCCCCTTCCTTCGTTGTATGGAATGATTTGATATTGTAATGAACTACATTTTCTACTCTATATCTAATTGGATGTTTGTAGTTTTCATTTGCTTTTGAGTTGTGTGTTGTGAATGCGCCTCGCCCACTCCACATCCACTTCATACCCTTGTTTCACCTGATTGCACTCCGCACAAGAACACTTCCATCCATTAGCTTTCCGTCCGCTCGCCCAACCGAAGTTCGGCATCGCGGCCGATACACTCACCTCACTTTGCGAAGCGGTGCCTTCGACTCGCATAGTCTTAATTGGTTTATTAGATCAAGAAACCACAATCTCACAAGCCCTTTTTTTTAATCTTTTCTAAGTATAACCCTCATAACAATATTTTCTGAACTGTCGCCGCTCTATGCTAATTGCATTCTTCAAGAGACCGACACTCGGGGATTTATTCCCAAATTTTATTACTTGTGCGATCAGTGCGCTTGCCGATTTCCACGCATCAGGTATCAGAGGGAACTCCTATGGCTGACTCATCTCTTTCTCTTGGAATGTGGGCTCAAGCCAACTACTATCCGTACCATTCTAAACATTGCTTTGTCTCGTGACTTGGAGCTTCACCAACTGGACGTATGATATGCCTTTCTCAATGGGATATTTACTGAAGAAGTCTACATGATGCAACCCTCGGGGTTTGTTGATCCGGCATTTCCTACACATGTTTGCAAACTCCATCGTGTTGTGTATGGCTTAAAACAGTCACCTTGGGCCTGGTATCATCGTCTACATGATTTTCTTACTAATCATCAATTTTTCCCAAGTCAGGCTGACTCATCTTTGTTCATACGACATTCGTCCACCGAAACAATCTATATCCTTGTCTACGTTGATGATATAATTGTTACCGGTAGTTGTCCCACCGAGGTTTCTCATTTTCTTGATCAGTTGTGCTCAGCCTTTGTCAGTCGTCGATTCGGCTCCCTGAGTTATTTTCTTGGGATTGAGGTCACTCACACTTCCACTACTCTCACATTGTCTCAAGCTCGTTATGCTACATATCTCCTCGATAAATTTGGTTTTAGTGGATGCAAGCCATGTCATACTCCTCTGTCTTCGCGGCAACGTCTATCTCGTCATGATGGTGATCCTCTTCCTGACACCACTTCATATTGCAGCATGGTAGGTGGGTTGCAATATCTAACACTCACCCATCCGGATATTGCCTTTGTTGTCAATCAAGTGTGTCAATACATGCATGCTCCCCGAACGTCGCATCTTCAAGCTGTAAAATGCATCTTTCGGTACATCAATGGAACAACTACCCATGGGCTTTCTCTCGCCAAGTCACCGCTCTTCATGCTTTCACAGATGTTGATTGGGCTGGAGACCCCGATGATCGTCGCTCTACGACGGGATATTGCATTTTTTTGGACCAAACCTTGTCTCTTGGACGGCCAAAAAGCAACCTATTGTCTCTCGCTCAAGCACCGAAGCTGAGTATTGCGCTCTTGCTGGAGTTGTTTTTGAATTACGATGGATCAGTCATCTCCTTCGTGAACTCTCAATTCCCCTATGTGAACCACCGGTGGTGTACTGTGATAACATGTCCGCAATTTACATGACCCGCAATCCAGCTTTTCAAGCACGGACTCGACATATGGATATTGATTATCATTTTGTCCGGGAATTTGTCCTTTGTGGCGCTCTGTCTATCTTCCATACCAGCAAAAAAAATCAACTTGCTGACATTTTTACCAAGGGACTTGACAACCACCAACATTGTACGCTATGCTCCAAGCTCACTGTTTGCCCTGTGCCAATTTGCTTACGGGAGGCTATTAAACAAGATGAAAAGGACATCTCCCCAACTTGACATGCTAATTTTCTTGATCTTGGAGTTACCAGGAGTTATATCAACTAAAGCACAAACACAGCTAGAAACACATGCAGAAACGGAGTTTTTTATTGAGCAATTCAACTGTCTTGCAAAGCGAGGTATACATGGCGAGACTTGATTTCGCCAGCATACAAAACAACTTCAACAAAAAACAGAAAAGATAACTTGCGGTCTGAGAACACAGTCCGCCGAGACCGCACAACCTGCTACAAGCCGCTGCTGCTGTTCTTCAGGCCACCGAGACCGGCCCGCTTCACTACCCGCTCAAACACGAACGCAGTCCGCTGCTCTAAAAACCAACCCGCCACTTCAGAAATTTTGCCTTCCACAGATTGGTATCCGCGAACTCCAAGTCCCCAACTAGAAGAACAGCTGCTCTGCCTTGTCCGCACAACCTGCACGGAATTACTTCGGTAGGCCGTGTGACCAGAAAAATCAGTCCGCAAGTTCTAAGCACGAGTTACTCTTACTGTTTCGCGATGATTATACTGTTGTCGGGGGGGGGGGCTCTATTTATAGGCACAGAGAGAGATATGGTCACCGCCCTAGCTGATAGGATCACCACCCCCAGCCCGCAATCAGCCCGCACAGTCCGCCCAGTCCGCATGGACATGGTCAAACTCAAGCTACTTGCATATAACAAAACAGGGTAGACCACCAGTCCGCACCATCTGCGGACTTCCCTTCACCTCAAAATACAGAGTCCGCGAAGTTCGCCGGTACTGATAAACACCAGTCCGCGACCACCACTCTAGCCCACTGCAGTCCGCCCAGTCCACCAAGGGCAGAGCTCACAGCAAGAAGGAACAAGGTGCCAGATCGCCAAGTCCGCCTAAGCCGCACCTCCTGTCCGCTTGAGCTATCCGCTCAGTCCGCGCAGTCCACGCGGTTTGCCCAAACACCCACTTTGCACTTAAACTATTTCAACACTCCCCCTTGAAGTGGGGAGTGGAAACCAACCCAAGAAAACTCCTTAACCGGGTGAACGGTCCTTTAGCTAGCGGCTTTGTGAAGATGTCCGCGACATTGTCCGCACTCTGAACATGCTTGACCATAAGAGATCCCTCCAACACCTTATCACGAATGAAGTGGTGTTCGATCTCAATGTGCTTGGTTCTTGCGTGACACACTGGATTATTCACCAGCTTGAGAGCACTCTCATTGTCCCCGCGGAGCAGAGTTGGATCTCGATCTTTCATATTGATGTCCTCCACCAACCTCCTGAGTCAGATGGCTTCCTGAGCTGCTAAGGCCGAAGCCTTATACTCTGCTTCTGTGGTAGATACAGACACCGAGTCCTGCTTCTTGCTGCACTAAGATATAGCTGATGTACCTACCAGAAAGACCTATCCAGATGTCGACTTCCGATCATCCGAATCTCCCTCATAGTCAGCATCCATGTAACCATGCAACTCAAAACCCGTGCCCCTCCTGTAAAGGAGACCCATATCTGAGGTCGACTTCACGTACTTCAGAATACTTCTAGCTGCCATTAGATGAGGTTTCCGTGGTTCCTCCATGTACCGACTCACCCTGCCAACTGCATATGCAATATCCGGCATAGTGATCGTCAGGTAGATTAAGCTTCCAACCAAGGCGCGGAACACCAACGGATCAGAAAGAGTTCTCCCCTCATAACGCCGAAGTTTTAGACCTGCCTCTAAAGGTGTAGAACTGCTCTTCCCCCCTTCCATGTCGAATCGTTGTACGATCCTCTCCGCATATCCAACCTGGGACACAAGCACTCCATTCTCCTTCCTCTGCACCTCGAGTCCAAGGAAATGGTGAAGCTCACCTAAATCCTTCATCTCAAATCTGATAGCAAGCTCAGCCCTCAGCCTTACTACTTCCTCTTTAGAATTCCCTGTGACGATCATATCATCAATATATAGCAGCACAATGACCTGAAGCTCCCCCCTCTTCTTGACAAACAAGCTTGAGTCGGAGTCTGAAGCAAGAAATCCGCAGAATAAGAGATACTCTGCAATCTTTCCGTACCACGCTCTCGGTGCATGCTTCAACCCATAAAGGGCCTTCTTTAGTTTGCAGACGTAGTCCGGATGCTCTTCATAGATAAACCCAGGCGGTTGGATCATAAAGATATCATTGTCAATCTCGCCATACACGAAGACATTCTTTACGTCGAGCTGCCAAATCTCCCACCCATTGAATGCCGCTAAGGCAATAACAGCCCTTACTGAAGTCATCTTAGCAACAAGACTAAACGTCTCCTCGTAATCTTCCTCGTACTGCTGTGAGAATCCTCGAGCTACAAGGCGAGCCTTGTACCACTCGATGCTGCCATCAGTCTTCTTCTTCAATTTGTAGACCCACTTACAAGTCACTGGAGTGATTTCTTCCGGCTTAGGTACAAGAGACCACGTCTCATTCTTCTTCAGAGCAGCAATCTCTTCCTCCATAGCACAATCCCACTCCTTGACTTCTGTGGCCATCTCGAAGCATGATGGCTCCCGCTCATCTAGAGGACCAGCAAAGAAACATGAGACGAAGTTCACCATATTTCCTTCTGTATAGCGAGCTGGTGGTTTGATAGTCCTCTTTGATCTTCTCAAAGTTTGCTCCTGACTAACCACCTCCTCAGTTGCTTCTTCTGCACTAGCTTCTCTTCCAGACGTGCTTGGAGTATCGCTCCCCCTACTTCCAGAACCTGAAGCTTCCGTCTCTGAGCTAGACACAGCTAGAGCTCCTAGTGAATCAGGCAACTCCACTTGAAGATTCATAGCAGCTTTCTCTTACCCAACAACCTTTCTCTCTGGTAGTTCAACTCCTGAGCTATCTTTGTATGAAGTTAGCTCGTCAAACACCACATCCCGAGAAACAACAGACCTCCTTGTTTCTTGATCCATGCACTTCCAACCCTTCTTCCTGTCATCATATCCCACGAAGACTAGCTTCCTTTCTTTCGCATCTAGCTTCGTCCGAAGAGTATCAGGAACATGCACATAGCAAGTTGACCCAAATACCCGAAGATGGGCAACACTTGGTTTCTCCTTGAACATTAGTTAATGAGGAGTCTTCATATTGATAGGACTTAACGGCATCCGATTGATAACGTAAGCTGCATAAGACATTCCCTACGCCCAGAAGGACTTTGGGATACTCTTGGCATGAAGCCAGCACTTGCAGGTCTCCATCAGATGATTAATCTTCCTCTCTACAACTCCGTTCTGCTGTGGAGTATGACCACAAGTAAGCTCTCTTTGGATGCCGCTTTTCCTGCAAAGATCAGAGAACTCGGCAGAGGTGAACTCCTCACCATTGTCAGTCCTCAACTTCTTAATCTGCAGGCCTAGCCAACCTTCCACAAGCTCCTTGAACTCCACAAACTTCCTGAACGCCTCTGACTTCTCTTTCAGAAAGAACACCCATATATATCTGGTGTAATCATCGATTAACACCAGCATATACTTGCTGTCTCCGAGGCTGGGGGTGAGAGTTGGTCTCATCAAGTCTCCATGGATGCACTCCAGCGGCTTCTTACTTCTAGTTTGCGAACTATCAAATGGAAGTCGATGAGATTTGCCATATTGACATCTCGCACAAACATGGTCGTCTCCATAGGAGGACAAGCTAAGCAAACCATTGACCAGGCCCTTTACCACCATAGCCTTCAATTTATCCATTCCTACGTGCCCCAACCTCTCATGCCAAATAGCGGCACTATCGTTTGTTCTCATCTTATCAACATAAGAGCTTGTAGATAAAACATACATGCCCTTTGTTATCCTCCCAATGTGAACAACCTCAGATTTTACGGCTGATACATTTCTAAGAAATTTTACTTCTGTTGAGCCAAACAGAACGTGATACCCAGCGTCAACAACGTTGGTCACATAGAAGAGATTCTTCTTCATACCAGACACGTGATATAAACTCCTTAGAGTGAGTGACCCTCTATCACTGCCTAAGGAGACAACTCTTTCCCTCTCAACTGCATGAACAGTATCATCAGCTGTAATAATAACATCATTACCTGAGTATGGATGTAATGAAGAGAACTTTGACTCATCTCCAGTAAGGTGATGACCACACCCTGAGTCTACGATCCAGTCCTCCTGATAGTTGATGGGAGCAGAAGCACAAAGAGTAGCCGAGAAGGCTCCTCCCCATCCACCATCATCCTGCCTAACATTAGGTTCTTCCTTTCCTGCGGCGTGTCCAGGCTGAAGATTGAATCTGCAATCCTTCTTGAAGTGACCCAGCTTGTTGCACTTGTAGCACATGAGCACTTCCTTCTTCTTTCCCTCAGACTTAGGAGCAAAGCTCCTCTCCTGCTGACCTGAAGATGAAGGCTCATCGCCTCCAGAAGACTTCTTCTTCTTCTCCCACTTCTTATTCTTCCCAGAGAACAACACCTCATTATCTCCCTCGGAGATAGACACTCCTGCCATCTGCTTTGCAAAGCTCTCCTGAGATGCAAGCAGATTCTCCAGCTCTAGAAGAGATGGTTGATTTGCCCATCCTTGAACCGATGTGAAGAAGGCGAGGTATTCCTTCCGCAAGCCGCGGATAAATTGCCTCTTCATCTTTGCCCCAGAGATAGGCTCATCGGGGTCCAAGGCAGAAATCTCTACACAGAGGTTTTTCATCTTCAAAAAGAAAGTGGAGATAGGTAGATCACCTTGAGTGGCCTTTGCCAGCTCATTCTCTAAAAACTGTAGCTGAGCTACATTCTTCTTGTTGAACATGCCATCCAAGGCATTCCAGATTTCAGCAGCTGATCTGCAACCAATGATATGATCGAAGAGTTCAGGTGAAATAACTCTCTTGAGGGTGAACTCTGCCTTCGCATTTGTTTTCCTCCAAGTTCTCACCTCCTGAGCATTATCACCAGCAAGAACTACTTCATGAGTATCATCTCCTCCAACCACCTCCTAGATGTCCTCGCCAAGTAGATAACTCTCCATGCAAGACTTCCACTTTTTGAAGTTAGTCTGCGTAAGGAGTTCAATACCAAGACCTCTCGCATATCCACCGTCCATGGTTCTAGCTCTAGCACTTGTTCTCGCTTCACAAAAGCAACAACAACCTCTAGTTGATCACTGTTTAACAACTCCAACCTCCCTCTGAAACCATGTTAATTTTCTTGGTCTTGGAGTTAGCAGGAGTTATATCAACTAAAACACAAGCACAGCTAGAAACACATGCAGCAACAAAGTTTTTTATTGAGCAATTCAACTGTCTTACAAAGCGAGGTATACACGGCAAGACATGATTTCGCCAGCATACAAAACAACTTCAACAAAAAACAAAAAAGATAACTTGTGGTCTGAGAACACAGTTCGCCGAGACCGCACATCCCGCTACAAGCCGCTGATGCTGTTCGTCAGGCCGTCGAGACCAGCCCGCTTCACTACCCGCTCAAACACGAACGCAGTCCGCTGCTCTAAGAACCAACCCGCCACTTCAAAAATTCTGCCTTCCACAGATTGCTATACGCGAACTCCAAGTCGCCAGCTAGAAGAACAGCTGCTCTGCCTTGTCCGGACACCTGCGCAGAATAACTTTGATAAGCCGCGCAACCAGAAAAATCAGTCCGCAGGTTCTAAGCACGAGTTACTCTTACTGTTTCACGATGATTATACTGTTGCCGGGAGGCTCTATTTATAGGCACGGAGAGAGATATGGTCACCGCCCTAGCTGATAGGATCACCACCCCCAGCCCGCACAGTCCGCCCAGTCCGCATGGACATGGTCAAACTCAAGCTACTTGCATACAACAAACCAGGGTAGACCACCAGTACGCACTATCTGCGGACTTCCCTTCACCTCACAATACAGAGTCCACGGAGTTCGCCGGTACTGATAAACATCAGTCCGCGACCACCACTCCAGCCCACTGTAGTCCGCCCAGTCCGCCAAGGACAAAACTCACAGTAAGAAGGAACAAGGCGCCAGACCGCCAAGTCCGCCTAAGCCGCACCTCCTATCCGCTTGAGCTATCCGCTCAGTCCGCGCGGTTTGTCCGAACACCCACTTTGCACTTCAACTATTTCAACATGACCGTTACTCTTCAATCCGCTGCTCTTCAATGGCGCTTTGGGTACATTTTTGTTCTCTTTTGAAACGGCTCTCTCTCTTCGGTTTCCTCCATGGTTTAATGGCCTTTTTAATGTATATTTACTGTTTTTAGCTATCGGTTACCAGCTTTTGTACTATATATATATTCTTCTTTGGTTGAATAAGACATCACATTTTTTGCTCTCTCTCTCTCTACCTTTTCTGTTTGTGCTCTGTTTTCTTCATGGTATCAGAGGGAACTCCTATGGCTGACTCATCTCTTTCTCTTGCTTCCTCCTCTCTCCCTTGCAAACCTGTTCTTCCTGTGACTTTCAATCCTCGGTCTCTCTTTGCCAATATTCACCTCACCAAAGACAATTATCTTCTATGGAGTTCTCACGATCCTGCGTACTCACAATCTTGAAAACATGCTCACCTCCTCCCCTCCACCGGAGATCTCTGACGACGGACTCGAAAATAGTGAATACACCTATTGGATGAATGCCTCGAACCTTATTCTCTCATGGATTCGAGCAACTTTCATTGTTCAAATTCTGCCTTTTCTGTGTGGTTGTAGCACTGCTCCCGAAGCTTGGGCAACTCTTCGCTCTCGATGTCTAAGCGCTTCAAAATCATACATCTTCACTCTTCGAAATCTTGTATCCTCTCTTCAATAGCAACCAAATCAGTCCATGTGTGACTATCTCATGTTAGCCAAGACCACTACTGATGCTCTTCAGGTTGCCGGTGATCCTGTGTCCGACTCCGATCTCATGGACCATATTCTTTTTGGCCTGATGAAGCCTGAGTATCGAGGCTTTGTTCCATATTTTCATCTCAATCCAAAATGTTCTTTTGATAATTTGTACGATCTTTTTATTCAAGAAGAAAACTTCCATCAACAAACCAGTGAAACCTCCACTCATCAAAACATCACCGCCTTTTCCGCACAACAGTCGTCCTCTACTAAACATCCTCAAAACTCCGACAACTCTCATGGTGGACGCAACTCCTACAACCCTCATCGTGGTCGTGGAAGAGGTCGAAACTGACATCAATGGACACCAAGACCACCACCACCGCAATCTCAGCAACCGCCTCTTTTACCTCTTCCATATCAACCTCCTCATTTTACCCAACTATCTGAGACATCTATTGTCTGTCAGATATGTGAAACTCCTGGTCATAGTGCTCGCACATGCTCTCATCGTCAAAATGCTGCCTATGCTAGTTGGCTTACTCGGTCGCCCTCTTCAACGGGATCCTCCTCTTGGTGCCTTGACACCGGCGCTACCAATCATATGACTAACTCTCTTTCTGAGTTATCTCATCCAATACCATACAATGGAGCAGATACTGTCGTGTTTGGTAATAGAACTTCTCTCTCTATTTCCCATTTGGGTTCTACTTTTCTATCCTCCCCTGCTCGTCGTTTCCTCATTAACAATGTTTTGTGTATTCCCCACCTTCACAAAAATTTATTATCTATACGACAATTTTCCAAAGATAATGATTGTTTCTTTGAATTTGATCAATTTGGTTTTCGTGTAAAGGACAATCACACGAAGGATCTTCTCCTAGCTGGAACTAATTCTGGTGGTCTCTATCTGCTTCGCACATCGTCAATCATTCCTGGACCTCTTGCTCTTGTTGGTGAGCGCACCTCTCCTACCGTATGGCACAATCGGCTCGGTCATCCTAGTTCTGATGTTCTTAATGTGTTGTGTAAAACTAAGAAAATTGTTGTTCAAGGGTCTTCCCTCAAGTTTCCGTCTATGTGTCATGTGTGTCCTTTAGGAAAAGCATGTAAGCTTGTGTTTCACTCCCGAAATTATAAGTCAAATGCTCCGTTGTTTTTGTTACATCTGGATGTAGGGGGGCCTTCCTCCTCACCTTCTGTGTCAGGGTATCGTTACTTTCTCTCTATTTTTGATGATTACTCAAGATATGTGTGGATTTATCTGCTATTTCGTAAATCAGATGTCACGCATGTTTTCTCCCAATTTAAATTGCTAATTGAAAACCTTCTCTCTAGTCGCATCAAGATGGTTCAAACAGATGGTGGAGGGGAATTTTGTAACACCCCAAAAAGGCCCCAAAAGACTCAACTTGAATTTGAGTAGCAGGCTGGTAGACACGCCTGGGACACGGGCGTGTCCCAGGGCGTGTCGGGGTACACGGCCTGGGACACGGGCGTGTCCCAGGGCGTGTTCGATTTAAATCCCAAAATTGGCCTATTCGGGTCAGAGCTGTACACGGCCGTGAACACGGCCATGAACACGGGCGTGTCAGGCTGGACACGGACGTGTCGGCTGCCGTGTTCCGACCCGTGTACTGGTTTTGGAAGCCGTTGGGTGCCGTGTAGCAGGGGACACGGGCGTGTCTCAAGACTGACACGGGCGTGTCAGGTTCGACACGGGCGTGTCGAGCCCCGTGTTGTTCAGTCGGTTCCAAACCGCGTGTGCCGCTTAAGGGTACACGGCCTGTGACACGGGCGTGTCACAGGCCGTGTCAGGCAAAATTTGGTTTCTTGGGCAGATCTCGGCCGTTCGTTTCCTTCTATTTGGATCATGTGATCCATAGCACTTCCAGCCTCTTTAAGGCCGTGGATTGAGTTGAAAGCTCATTCCACTTAGCCTTTCATCTTAAGAAAGAGAGGAGCTTGGAGGAGAAGGAGGAGGAGGCCGGTGGAGCTTCGTCGAGCCGAATAGAGAGCCGAGAGCAGCGTTGCGGAGGCAAGGCCGCTGCGGTGATTTCCATCCGGCTAGTTTTCTATGGCGCCGAAGCGATCGTCAAGGGTAACGATCTTTCTTCCTTGGGCAGGTGAAGCCCTTTGTTTTGCATGTGCATGGGATCCTCCATCAAGAGATGGAAACGCGGAAGTGATTCCAGCAGTTGAGTCTGCATCTAGAGCCGGAAGTCTGTAGTACGGCATAGGCATGCTGTGTGAAGCCCATCCAGACGTATATCGGGATTGGTGATGTTTATATTGCGATCCGGAGAAGACTCCGTGTATGCATCGTTTAGCCTGCGGAGATGGTGAGGACGATGTGTTTGGTGTATAGGATGCTTTGTATAGCTCCTTTGGTTGTATGCTTGTAAGAGCTGGTTGATGGAGTGCGGACACCTCTGAGTGGGTGGGTGCGTGAGGTCTTCAACAGGGGTTTGGAGGCTTATGCCCATTCTACCAAGTGGCGATGAACACCTCTGAGTGGGTGGGTGCGAGAGGTCTTCAACAGGGGTTTGGAGGCTTATGCCCATTCCAACAAGTGGCAAGGTTAAGATCGGGTGAGCGGTCGATTGGTAGCAAAGCAGCAGGGCGAATTCCCTAGGCTTGTTACACTACGGGGGTAGGTCGACTGATAGTGCTCACGGGTTTTGGTGTGGTGCGTACCTCTGAGTGAGACGGGTGCGTGAGGTCTTCAACAAGGGTTTGGAGGCTTATGCCCGCCTACCAAGTGCAAACCATGAAAGGTGCCCTGAGTGCACGGAGCGCCTGGCATTGAGGCCGGCGTTTGTGATGTTGGGTGTATGTGCTTTATATGTTGAAATTGCTATACATGCAGGGAAGAAACCACTGCCCCGGGTAAGGGGTGGGGTCGTTATAATTGGTCAGCTGAATGCTGACCGTTGCTTTGTTTATCACCCTTGGGGTGGACGTCCTTATGCAGGTGTTGCGGGCTGATGGATTGAGCGGGCAAAAGCCCAAGCTGCTGGTAGGCCCTTGAAGGCCGTGCGAAGTGTTGAATTTCATGTGTGGCCGGCCTGCGTGCCGATGTATGAAATTATATGTGTTGTAAAGAGTAACTTGTAAGGCCGTAAGGCCGTGTGCGGTGTGAGATGTAAACATTCCTGGTTATCTATATAAATGTGATATTTATATATATTAGTGGACATTCAATGGCTTGAGTTCTTGCACTTAATAAGCTTCCGCTAGAATGCTCTGAGTTAGGACTCGTTTGGTTTGGTATTATCCTGTGACCTCACCGTCTGTTTGTGGCATATAGTGTGGGGCCCCGGCCGGACCTTCTACTATACGTCATTTAACGGACGGGGTCGTTACATTTTGGTATCAGAGGTTTTGTCGGTCTTCCCTTCCGAATTCGTGGTCGAATTCTTTTGTGGGGTGGCGAGCACGTGTTCGTGCGACCTGCTGTAACGCTAATGAACTCAAGAATGTCCACTAGGAATGTGTGTGTGTGTGTCTTTTCGGTGAGTTTGCCGTATTACCATGGAAAGTAATGCTATCTTGTTCACCTATAGGTGACGAGGAGTGGAGCTGGGCAGTCGGAGCCCCAGCGTTCGGATGAGAGTGCGGCACCACCTGAGGTGCCTACACCTCCCCCTTCTGCGGAAACGGTGCGCTTAGTTGCGGAGATGATCTTTGCTATGCTTCAGGCACAACCTTTTGGACAAGCGAGGCCCGTTGTGGCGCCAGTGCACGTTGGTGCGAGGCAAGAGCATGTTGAGGTTGGTGCGAGGCAAGAGCATGTTGAGGTTCCGGTTGCTGTGCAAGCAGCGGACGAGCAACTTAAGCACTTTATGGAATTTAATCCGCCTACGTTTGTCGGGGCAACGTCTCCAACAGAGGCCGAGGATTGGCTCTCTCGAGTGAAAAGAATCCTGGCTGCGCTCAGGATTAGTGAGGAGCAGAAAGTCCCGTTAGCCACTTTCCTCCTGGAAGGAGAGGCGAGGCTTTGGTGGGATGAGATCGAGTTGCACCAGTTGGACGGTAGAGATCTGGGCGACATATCGATGGACGAATTCTCTAGATTGTTTTGGGCGAAATATTTGCCAATGGCGCAGAGAATTGCCATGGAAAATGAATTCCAACGTCTGGTACAGGGTGATAAGACCGTGGACGATTACCTGCATGAGTTTACCAAGCTCGGTCGTTATGCGGGGTCGACGTTTGCGGACCAGGCGCGGAAGACAAATAGGTTCTATGAAGGGCTGCGTGATGAGCTGAGGTTGGCTCTCCCGAGTTCAGTGAACCAAGGATTCCAAGCATTGGTGCATACCGCTAGTGCGCTAGAGAAGGATTTGAAGCGGGTGCGGGAGAAGAAGATCGTAGCTGTGGAAAAGTCCGACTTCAAAGTTCCGCCATCCGAGCAGTCCGAGTTCAGGAAACGTGATAAGAAGCGGTTCAGGCCTGCTGAACAAACTTCTTCAGATGTTGCATCAGGAGCAACGTTTGGGCAAGAACGGGTTGAGCCGCGGACATGTTTCATTTGTGGGAGGCCAGGACATATCGCGCGATTTTGCTGGAATGGTGCGGCCAAGGGTGAAAGAAAGTCAGGTGCGTCGTATGACGAGAAGGGTAAAGCTGTGGTAGAGTCGTCTGCATCGCGGGCGCAACCGCGAATATACACTCTTGAGATGCAGGAGCCGCAAAGCTCAAATCAAGCAGAACAGCAAATCCGTGCTTTGGACTTGATGGAGGCCGCTAGACGGATTCTGCGAGATGCGGAGAAGCCGAAATAAAGTGGAGTGTGCACTTTATTTTGTTGTTTGTTGTATGTTTGTATGTTTTTCTGTTTGGGTCAAACAGTGTGGTGGTACGATTCCATGGGGCGAGCCAAGCTGTGGCCTCTGAACTCTAAACCTGGATCGTTTTGGGTTGTATCGCAACAGCGTGGTTGTGTTGATACTTGTGCGTTGCGCTAAATTTCGGGACGAAATTTCTATAAGGAGAGGAGGGTTGTAACACCCCAAAAAGGCCCCAAAAGACTCAACTTGAATTTTGAGTAGCAGGCTGGTAGACACGGCCTGGGACACGGGCGTGTCCCAGGGCGTGTCGGGGTACACGGCCTGGGACACGGGCGTGTCCCAGGGCGTGTTCGATTTAAATCCCAAAATTGGCCTATTCGGGTCAGAGCTGTACACGGCCGTGAACACGGCCATGAACACGGGCGTGTCAGGCTGGACACGGACGTGTCGGCTGCCGTGTTCCGACCCGTGTACTGGTTTTGGAAGCCGTTGGGTGCCGTGTAGCAGGGGACACGGGCGTGTCTCAAGACTGACACGGGCGTGTCAGGTTCGACACGGGCGTGTCGAGCCCCGTGTTGTTCAGTCGGTTCCAAACCGCGTGTGCCGCTTAAGGGTACACGGCCTGTGACACGGGCGTGTCACAGGCCGTGTCAGGCAAAATTTGGTTTCTTGGGCAGATCTCGGCCGTTCGTTTCCTTCTATTTGGATCATGTGATCCATAGCACTTCCAGCCTCTTTAAGGCCGTGGATTGAGTTGAAAGCTCATTCCACTTAGCCTTTCATCTTAAGAAAGAGAGGAGCTTGGAGGAGAAGGAGGAGGAGGCCGGTGGAGCTTCGTCGAGCCGAATAGAGAGCCGAGAGCAGCGTTGCGGAGGCAAGGCCGCTGCGGTGATTTCCATCCGGCTAGTTTTCTATGGCGCCGAAGCGATCGTCAAGGGTAACGATCTTTCTTCCTTGGGCAGGTGAAGCCCTTTGTTTTGCATGTGCATGGGATCCTCCATCAAGAGATGGAAACGCGGAAGTGATTCCAGCAGTTGAGTCTGCATCTAGAGCCGGAAGTCTGTAGTACGGCATAGGCATGCTGTGTGAAGCCCATCCAGACGTATGTCGGGATTGGTGATGTTTATATTGCGATCCGGAGAAGACTCCGTGTATGCATCGTTTAGCCTGCGGAGATGGTGAGGACGATGTGTTTGGTGTATAGGATGCTTTGTATAGCTCCTTTGGTTGTATGCTTGTAAGAGCTGGTTGATGGAGTGCGGACACCTCTGAGTGGGTGGGTGCGTGAGGTCTTCAACAGGGGTTTGGAGGCTTATGCCCATTCTACCAAGTGGCGATGAACACCTCTGAGTGGGTGGGTGCGAGAGGTCTTCAACAGGGGTTTGGAGGCTTATGCCCATTCCAACAAGTGGCAAGGTTAAGATCGGGTGAGCGGTCGATTGGTAGCAAAGCAGCAGGGCGAATTCCCTAGGCTTGTTACACTACGGGGGTAGGTCGACTGATAGTGCTCACGGGTTTTGGTGTGGTGCGTACCTCTGAGTGAGACGGGTGCGTGAGGTCTTCAACAAGGGTTTGGAGGCTTATGCCCGCCTACCAAGTGCAAACCATGAAAGGTGCCCTGAGTGCACGGAGCGCCTGGCATTGAGGCCGGCGTTTGTGATGTTGGGTGTATGTGCTTTATATGTTGAAATTGCTATACATGCAGGGAAGAAACCACTGCCCCGGGTAAGGGGTGGGGTCGTTATAATTGGTCAGCTGAATGCTGACCGTTGCTTTGTTTATCACCCTTGGGGTGGACGTCCTTATGCAGGTGTTGCGGGCTGATGGATTGAGCGGGCAAAAGCCCAAGCTGCTGGTAGGCCCTTGAAGGCCGTGCGAAGTGTTGAATTTCATGTGTGGCCGGCCTGCGTGCCGATGTATGAAATTATATGTGTTGTAAAGAGTAACTTGTAAGGCCGTAAGGCCGTGTGCGGTGTGAGATGTAAACATTCCTGGTTATCTATATAAATGTGATATTTATATATATTAGTGGACATTCAATGGCTTGAGTTCTTGCACTTAATAAGCTTCCGCTAGAATGCTCTGAGTTAGGACTCGTTTGGTTTGGTATTATCCTGTGACCTCACCGTCTGTTTGTGGCATATAGTGTGGGGCCCCGGCCGGACCTTCTACTATACGTCATTTAACGGACGGGGTCGTTACAAATTTACTGGAAATATTTTCACAAACTTTCTTCGTACACATGGTATCTCTCACCGTCTCACTTGTCCCTATACCCCTGAGCAAAATGGAGTCGTTGAGCGCAAACATCGTCACATTGGTGAGATGGGGCAGTGCTTACTCTCTCATGCTCATCTACCAAGTCATTTTTGGCTTGAAGCTTTTAACACGGCCTCCTTCTTGATTAATCGGCTCCCGATGAAGAAATTAGGCTACAAATCCCCCTATGAGATCCTCCTGCATCGCCAACCGGACTACTCTACGCTCAAGAAATGCTTTCCCTTACTCACTCCGTACAACAAAAATAAACTTGAACCAAAGTCAACTAAATGTGTGTTTCTTGGCAATGACTTCTTTCAGAAAGGTTATCGTTGTCTTGATCCAATAACGAATCGTTTGTATATCTCGCGTCATGTGTTGTTTGATGAACAAACCTTTCCCTTCTCAACCACTAATAGTTTGGAGCATCCTCAGCTTCCAAGGGTGTCTGAGTCGTGTTCCCAACATAGCAACTCAAACTGTTCTTCTACCTTTTTTGAAGATTCTATGGTTCGGGCATCTCTATCTCAAACTCCACCGCCAACACTAGCTGAACAGCTGAATGGCTCAAGCATCTCTACCTCCAACATTGATAACACTACTGTTGGTCTTTCTTTGCCATCTCCTGAACCCCTCACTCCTACAAAACAGCCGATGATGATTCCTCTCAGCCAGAGCTTTCACCCACTTCACCCTCATCTACACCTATATCAGTAGAATCTTCTCACTCGGCCAAACCAAAACCAAAACCAAAATTCTAAAGCATCAATGAATTAGTCTATGGATCGCGACACTGCCTTCCTCAAGCCCTGTCGGCAACACATTGCGGACCGGCCCCTGTTCATGAACCACACACCTTCCGGCAAGCTGCTCGCGTCTCTGAATGGTGTCATGCTATGCAAGCTGAAATGAGTGCCTTACATCAAAATAAAACTTGGAGCCATGTTCCACCTCACCCCTCTATGAATATTGTGGATTGTAAATGGATCTACAAACTTAAACGCAAAGCCGTTGGGACAGTTGATCGTTACAAAGCTCGCTTGGTGGCTCGCGGTTTTACCTAACAATAAGGACTTGACTATGATGAGACATTCAGCCTAGTCGTTAAGCCAACTACTATCCGTACCATTCTAAACATTGCTTTGTCTCGTGACTGGGAGCTTCACCAACTGGACGTATGCAATGCCTTTCTCAATGGGATACTTACTGAAGAAGTCTACATGAAGCAACCCCGGGGTTTGTTGATCCGGCATTTCCTACACATGTTTGCAAACTCCATCGTGCTTTGTATGGCTTAAAACAGTCACCTTGGGCTTGGTATCATCGTCTACATGATTTTCTTACTAATCATCAATTTTTCCCAAGTCAGGCTGACTCATCTTTGTTCGTACGACATTCGTCCACCAAAACAATCTATATCCTTGTCTACGTTGATGATATAATTGTTACCGGTAGTTGTCCCACTGAGGTTTCTCATTTTCTTGATCAATTGTTCTCTGCCTTTGTCAGTCGCCGATTCGGCTCCCTGAGTTATTTTCTTGGGATTGAGGTCACTCGCACTTCCACTACTCTCACATTGTCTCAAGCTCGTTATGCTACAGATCTCCTCGTTAAATTTGGTTTTAGTGGATGCAAGCCATGTCATACTCCTCTGTCTTCGCGGCAACGTCTATCTCGTCATGATGGTGATCCTCTTCCTGACACCACTTCATATCGCAGCATGGTAGGTGGGTTGCAATATCTAACACTCACCCGTCCGGATATTGCCTTTGCTGCCAATCAAGTGTGTCAATACATGCATGCTCCCCGAACGTCGCATCTTCAAGCTGTAAAATGCATCTTTCGGTACATCAATGGAACAACTACCCATGGGCTTTCTCTCGCCAAGTCACCGCTCTTCATGCTTTCACAGATGTTGATTGGGCTGGAGACCCCGATGATCGTCGCTCTACGACGGGATATTGCATTTTTTTGGACCAAACCTTGTCTCTTGGACGGCCAAAAAGCAACCTATTGTCTCTCGCTCAAGCACCGAAGCTGAGTATTGCGCTCTTGCTGGAGTTGTTTTTGAATTACGATGGATCAGTGATCTCCTTCGTGAACTCTCAATTCCCCTATGTCAACCACCGGTGGTGTACTGTGATAACATGTCCGCAATTTACATGACCCGCAATCCAGTTTTTCAAGCACGGACTCGACATATGGATATTGATTATCATTTTGTCCGGGAATTTGTCCTCCGTGGCGCTCTGTCTATCTTCCATACCAGCACAAAAAATCAACTTGCTGACATTTTTACCAAGGGACTTGACAACCACCAACACTGTACGCTCCGCTCCAAGCTCACTCTTCCCTGTGCCAATTTGCTTGCGGGAGGCTATTAAACAAGATGAAAAGGACATCTCCCCAACCTGACCGTTGCTCTTCAATCCGCTGCTCTTCAATGGCGCTTTGGGTACAGTTTTATTCTCTTTTGAAACGGTTCTCTCTCTTCGGTTTCCTCCATGGTTTAATGGCCTTTTTAATGTATATTTACTGTTTTTAACTATTGGTTACCAGCTTTTGTACTATATATATTTTCTTCTTTAGTTGAATAAGGCATCACATTTTTTGCTCTCTCTATCTTTCCTGTTTGTGCTCTGTTTTCTTCAGGCTTGAATGCTTCTATCAGAGTTCAGTGGACTTAACCAAATTTGTAAAGCTTGAGTGTTTTCATCGAGGCTTCAAAGACTTACTTTCATTCCCTTATTTTTGTATTTTGCAATTGTAACCGAAAAGCTAATTAGATTTTTGAAGTGAAAGTGGCGGCCTGGGCGGATAGAAGCGGTGACCTGAGCGGACTGTCCGCGCGAACTGGCGGATAGGAGTGGCGACTAGCCAGGTCGGCAAGGATCGGCGTCAGCTTGTTCCCAGGTTGTAACCGGGCTGATAAGATGTTTTTTTGCGGGAGTGCGGACTCATGTGGAGTTCGCCGAGTCCGGCGTGATTGCGGACTCTTCTGGAGATTGCAAGTTCGGCACGTACTTGTGCCCTTGGACATGCTTTGGTGGAGCGGTTCGGTGTAACCGCGGAGTTCGTCGGTTCGGGGAGGGAAGAGATATGGTAGAGGATGCTCGAGAATGGAGGAGATGGAGAGACTTATCTTTTCGGTTAGGGAAGAGACATGCTTCTCGTTGATACTCTGTCGATGTAGCCATTAGGAAGATTAAACGACGGCGACCGGAAGGAAGGAGGGAGTCCGTTTCGCCTAGACAGACGCCTGATTCGGCGTCGGAAAAGCTAGCCGCGTTAGGTTCTGTTGTGGAAAGCCTAAATTATATCGGTTGATTTTAAAAATCATAACGGGAAGTTAACAGAAACATCAACTTTATATATATATATTTTTTCTTTAATTGCCAACGGTAAACGGGATTAGGACTGAAATTGTGTAGGTTTAATAATTGGCGATTGTTAACCGCACCCGATTTTGGCTATCCGCACCCCAAAGTGTTTAAAAAAAACCCTTTTCCAGAATTTTAGCCGCAACCCTAACTATTCCCCCCTCTTCTCTCCCGGCTCACTCTCCCGGCTCACGGAAGCAGCCGTGCCCCCCCCCCCCCAAAATCCCGAAATCCGCTGCTCTCCCCTCTTCTCCCCCGCTGTGCCGCTCCTCTTTCCGGCAACCGTTCGCGGCAGCCGCTCCCGTCTCCGACTGTAGAGCGAGGAAGCAACCATCACGTTTCGCGGAAGCCGCTCCGGCGGTAGATCGAGGAAGAAGCCGCTCCGACAGTAGATCGAGGAAGAAGCCGCTCCGACAGTAGATCGAGGAAGAAGCTCTCCGCCTCCCGTTTCCATACTCGTCGTGCCACTCCTCTTTCCGGCAACCGTTTCGCGGCAGCTGCTCCGGTAGTAGATCGAGGAAGAAGCTCTTCCTTCCCGTTTCCGAGCTCTCCCCCTCCCGTTTCGCGGCAGCTGCCCCTAGATCTTTGGACAACCGGCTAAGGTAAACAACCCTATACGACATTGGATTGGATTGCATTCAACTTAAAACCATTTCAAAAGTTCAGGTTATTTCATTCTACTGGATTGGATTGGATTGGATTGCATTCTACTGCATTCAACTTGTCATATTTCATTTAACTTGAAATGGCTGCACATGCTTCGATTACATTCAACTTGAATTAGGACAGTATTAATTCAAATATTTCATAGTTTAGGTTATTTGGAATGGCTGCACATGCCTAATATTCTGCATTGCAACATAAATTGCGTGTTAATGAAGAGAACATGTGAAGATTATGCACTCAGGATTCTTGTACTGTAATGAAGAGAACATGTGATTCTTGTATTCTGCATTCAAATATTTCATAGTTTAGTTTGGTTGTGGGCCTATATGGCATTTTGACGTCAGAATTCTTATATTGTAATGAAGAAAACATGGGAAGATTATGCACTCCCCATAATTTCCTGTGTGGTAGGGTGTCAATTCAGTTATATATAGGACAAACACATTGGTTTGTTGCTTTCGCAACATAAAATTTGGAAATACCTTCTCCTATTTGGAAATATCATGTCCTGCTGAGTCTTGTATTGTTAAATGGAACTATCTAAGCTAGCTCTAATGTTCCTTTTTTGATGTTCTAATACACACACACACAAGGAGAGAGCGAGATTAGAAAAAATATTAACTATTCATTTCGATGCTACATTTCTTAATATTTTCTGCTCATTAATTTTTCAATGCGTGTTAATATTGGATTTTTCATATTATTTTCCTATTTTTAGGTTATATCTTTATGGAAGAATTTTCAAGTGATAGCATCAAATTGTTGGAGTATGAGACACTTCCGTCTTTACCTATAACTAGTAAGAGTTATTTATTTGCAAATTGATGTTAATATTACATTGTGGTTTTGCATATGATTCTCATACGTACTTTTAATATTCCTCTAGATGACACTAATGGAAATGAAGAAACAATTGAAAAGATAAAAGTGGATGTTGGTTGTCACTTTGAAACAGATTTATTATTCGATTCTAAAGAGGAGTTAATCGAATGGGCTCGTGTTATAGGTAGGAGTTTGGGTTACGTAGTAACCATAAAATCGTCCGATAAGCTGAATGAACGACCAAAACCTCGTGTGTTTCTGAGTTGTGATAGAGGGGGTAAATACCGAGAAAGTCAGAACAAGAAAAGTTGGGTGAATAAAGGTATGCGTATGTCCTCTTCAAAACGTTGTGGTTGTTTATTTTCACTTAAGGGGCAAAAAGATTTAATTACAGAAAAATGGATGGTTTACGTATTATGCGGGATACACAATCACGAGAGAGTTCATCTGGAAGCACATGCATACGGAGGAAGATTAGATAAGGAGGAGAAAAGACTAGTAGAACAGATGTATGGTTCAGGGGTGAAGCCACGCAAAATACTAGCCGCGGTAAAGAAAGAAAATAGTGAAAATACCACGGTTATTAGGACAATTTACAATGAGCGTGTGAAGTTACAAAAGAAAGAGTTGGATGGAGGAACGCCTATACAATATTTGTACAAGTGTCTGAGCGAGGCGGGTTACATTTCTTTTAGCCAAGTTTGCTCTACTAATAATCAATTGGAAAGGTTATTTTTTGCACATCCGGTCTCTATAAAGCTAAGTAATATGTTTCCAACGGTTTTTCAGTTAGACTGCACATACAAGACAAATCGTTATCGTATGCCATTACTATGCATTGTTGGAGTTACATCAACAAACCAGACATTTTTTTCGTGTTTCACTTTTATGTCTAATGAAACCGAATCAAGTTACAAGTGGTCTCTTGATTGTTTTAGATCCATTCTGCATCCTCATACCCAACCAATTGTGCTGGTCACGGATAGAGAGCAAGCTTTGATGAATGCTATAAAGGTTGTATTTCCGGAATCTAAGAATATTTTGTGTCGAGTACATATAAATAGAAATATTTTAGCAAACTGCAAAAAGTTTTTCAGTGAGGGAAAGATCTTCGAATGCTTTATGGGTGCATGGCAAAGAGTGGTAGATGCTCATACAGATAATGATTTTGGCATGTCTTTGAACAAGCTTGTGGTTGATTACTCTACAAACTATTGTGAAGTTGTCACATATATCATGACTACTTGGATAAATCCATACAAAACTTATTTTGTTTCGAGGTGGATTGATAAATGTCTTCATTTGGGTAATTCAACCACCAATCGAGTTGAAGGTGCACATAGTCAACTTAAGAAATTTTTGGAGGTTTCTATTGGTAGTTTATCAACTATTTGGAGAACCTTTGATCAAATGATCAACATTCAACACACAGATATTAAGAGATCATTTGGTGCTAGTTGCATTCAAGTGAATAAAGAGTTTGAAGATTTTTTATATGTCGACCTTCTTGGTCGCGTGTCTCTTAAAGCTCTACAGTGCATAAAAGAGGAGGTTGAGATGGTGAAGAATGGAAATAAAATGTATACGGAAGATACATGTACACATATCAAGAGATGTACTATGGGTTTGCCTTGTGCACATGAATTGAGGTCTTATGTTGCTCAATCAAGAGCAATTCCATTATGGCTTGTACATAAACATTGGAAACAGTTATCCTTGAGCATTGATGAGGAGAAAGTTGATATAGAAGGGTCAAATGACATACACATTGAAATAGAAGCAATCATTCAGAAGTTTACTCATGCAAGTGACATACAAAAAAAGGAGTTAAAACGGAAGTTGCGCGAGATCATTGATCCAACAACAAGCCGAACAATTGAGCCTTTAGTTAAAGTGCATTTAAAGGGTAGGCCTAAAGGGAGTTATAAGAAATTTAGAGATAACGCTAAATCCACAAAGCGTGATCCATCTCATTTTGAGTACGTCTTGATGGAGGAGAAGACAAAAATGAAAGTTCGTCCAAAGTTGAATGCACGTAAGCGTACAATTTATAACAATGTTAATCCCTTGCTTAATAATAAATTTTTGGATGATGTTCGTGAGCAAATGCCTTCTTATTTATCACATCACATCATGGAGGCTATTGATGTACTTGGTGATGGGCATTGTGGTTATAGAGTCATTGGCCAAGCATTAGGAATTGAAGGTGGTTGGGCTCAAGTCCGATTCGATCTGCATGAAGAACTTGAATCAAAATTGGCATTGTATGATATTACGTTTGGAAAACCAAGAAGGGAAGAATTATTATCTTCAATTGAATGCAATACAACTCCAGCGAGTGTGGACAAATGGATGTCGATGCCGGATATGGGACTCATTATTGCATCGTGCTACAATATAGTACTAGTACAACTATCTAAAGTTCAATCATTCACCTTTCTTCCGTTACAATCACCTCCATCGGAAGAACCAAAAATTGTTTTTATTGGTTTTATCGATGGTAATCATTTTATTGAACTTCAAATGCGTGATGGATGTCCGTTACCGTTGATTTACCCTCTTTGGAGAAGGAATTGCGGAGAAATAGCACAAATATGGGAAACTTTATTTGCATCAAAGATTAGAGTGCCGGAGAATAATATTGGACATTCACCTTCATTGATAAATTTGGATGGCTCTTCTTCCAAAGGTATAAAATTTTAAATTCATTTTGACTAAGTAATGTTTCTCATGATATTTTCTAGTTTTAACATATTTCATTAATTCTTAACAGTATAATGCAAGTTATTACTTGATTTTTGCAAATTTCAATATCAAGATCGGCGTTTCAATGTTTTGCAAATATCAGTATCAAGGTCGGCGTTTCAATATTTTGCAAATATCAATATCAAGGTATGAACGTTCATATAAATAAATTTATATTTTCATTTGATGGGTATACATATGTTCATTTGTATGATTGCAGGATTATTGGTAAAAATCAAGTTTGAGGCGCAAACGAAGCCGGACTTTGGGACATATAAGAGCATGATTTTTGAATTTTCCATTTTCTATCTAGTATGATTTTGTGGTGATTTTAATGGATATGTTGTTGGGTTAATATGTTTGGCTATATAATTTTTGGTGTAATAAGACATGTATGCGCAATAGCTTGCAAATTAAACGATCAACATATGAAGGTAATTCAATGATATAAAGTTTCTATGAAATGCTATGTGAAATAGCAGCTATGCAGGTTGAAAGAATTCCACCATTGTCAAGATATCCACATATTTAGTGGGTTTCTCATATATTTGGTTTGAAGAAGAAAAAATTTATTGAATGCGGGGTGCGGATAAAATTTTTAAAAATTTTGGGGTGCGATTAACAATGGGGTGTGGCAATCCAAATAGCGGGGTGCGATTATAATTTCGGGTTGCGGTTAACAATGGGGTGCGGATAGCCAAAACCGGGTTGCGGTTAACAATCGCCTAATAATTTAGTGGCTGATTTTAAAAAAAAGTTTAAGGACTGTAATTAAAAAGATAGCAACATTTAAGAAAACTGATTTGACATTTTTTGCCATTTTTTAATAAAATTTTATATGAGGATCACATGAATACATGATCCTCGCTATAATAATGGAAATAATAAATCAAATCATTCATTAATGACAGCTCAACACTGAGCCCCACTTGAAGTTGAAGTCCCCCCCCCCCCCCCCAAAAAAAAAGGGTGGTGTTAAAGGCACACCATCTTCGGCTTTGTGCACACCAATATTATGTGCACCCATTGGAATTTTATGTGCACACCATCTTCGACTTTGTGCACACCAATACTATGTGCACAGTCTGAGCAAACATAGCTGCAATGTATGTGAACTCGTTGGGCGCCGTTGCCGTCTCCTTCATCAGAGCAAACAGATCGACGGCAAGACGACCATGGTCGTGCATCGCGAGCCCTCCGATCATCACGTTCCAAAGCACGACGTCTTTGCTCGAAACCCGGCGGAACACCTCCAAAGCTGCTTCAACGCACCCGCATCTGCAGTACATGCCCACAAGAGTTGTGGGGAGGATGACGTTGCCGTGATTGCATAGTTTTTTTTAAATGAAATACTCGCCTTTTTGAACTGCATCTTCTACGTTCATTTTCAGGAGAAGTGTTCAACATGAAAGTTGTATATCTCGACGATATCTACAACTTTCATGTTGAACACTTTTTGATTTAAAGCCGTTTAGGCCCCCGATTTGGCCCCCGGAAAATAACGCGGAACATTAAATGTTCCGCGTGATTTTTTCCGGGGGCCAAATCGGGGGCCTAAACGGCTTTAAATCAAAAAGTGTTTAACATGAAAGTTGTAGATATCGTCGAGATCTACAACTTTCATGTTGAACACTTCTCCTGAAAATGAACATAGAAGACGCAGTTCAAAAAGGCGCGTATCGGAAAGGGGGAGGCAGGCTGCTTCGGCTTTAGTTGGGTGGGGTTTAGAAAACCTAAATTATTAAGGATTATATTTTTGATGGGTGTGCACATAGCCGAAAATGGTGTGCCTTTAACACCACCCAAAAAAAACGAACACTCAAAGTCTCAACATTGAATGCATTAACTGCTCGTATCTGCAAGCCCTAAATAACAGATCCCCCATCAAAATGAATGAGATGGAGCTAATAATTTCAAATCTCCCCCTCCTCTCCCATTCTGGCATTTCCGGCCGCACTGTGCCCATTCCCTGTTTCACCTCTCCGCCACGCTTCAAAATTGAATTTTTTTTAAAAAAAAGAGAGATTTTTTTACTAGTTCTGAAATCAAATTAATATGAACAGCAGATGGAGAAGCTGGAGATGGTGGATCCGATATGAGCTTCTCTTTCTATCGATGGAGTTGCACTAAATATTCCCGTGTAAAAAATAAAAATATCAATGAAAGCGGAACGACTAAATTAATTAACATCGACTCAAAATTACTATTTTTATCATTCAGATTTCGAACATATTCAAATTCAATTCAATCTTTGAATTCAATAGGGATTGCTGCTTACTTTGCTCTGCTTCCCCACAATCCACAGCAGTGTTCTTCTTGCGAATGAAGGAGTTTCTTCAATCTGTGAGCCGAGACTGTTGACACAGCTGCCCACCTCCACATCCAGATCTACTTCACTCCCGCTCTTCTCCCAATCTTCCCCTGAATCCAACTGCTTCTTCTTCAACTCCTCGACCGGAAGTCGATGCAATGGCAGGCTGAAGGAGAAGGCTCTTCTCGATGAATCGTGCTCCTCCGCCGCCTTCTCCTTCCTCGGCTGAAGCCATATTTTGGAAACAGAGAAACTCTCCCTCTTCTGCAGAGTGGAAGCAGAGGTAGTGCTGCCATTGATCACCCTGTCATCAGAAATTCCTTCCCTTGCTGGATTGAAACCGCACTCCGACACGGTTGCTCTGCTTCCAGGCTTCTTGACGCGCCTATCTTCTTCTGCTTCGCGACAGAATGGATCGGCACTTGAAGCATGCACTTCTCATCCATAACATACTCATAAGATCCCATGGAGAAGCATCTTCTCCGACTCTCTTCCGAACCGGCATTCGCCCTGCTGCAGCTTCCTTGACCTTCCCTGCTGCTCCTCCGCCGACGTCTACGTTTTGGAACTTTCCCAGCTTAACCGATACAACCTTTTCGTGCGGAAGATCGCGATTAAAAGAACCCGAGCTCAGTTCCTCCTGCTTAACCTCAGCGGTTTTGCCGCGCCATGAATATTCGGAAACAGGCGTCGCCGCCGCCGCCGTGTCGTAACAATCTCTGTGAGATTCACTCCGCTGCGAATTCAGCGCGGGATCTTCTCTGTTAGAAGAAAGAATCAGCTCCCTGGAGCTCTCATTTCCAGATTCAAGCACCAAAACAATGGGGTTGCAGGGGTGGGCAGGGGAGAAGTCTGGGAAGAGGCTTCTTCTGCAGAGAGGGCAAGTGGAGTGGGAGAGGAGCCACGCATCAATGCAGTCAATGTGGAAGGCATGGCTGCACTTGGGGAGGAGTCTGAGTTTGTCTTCGGGGTCAAATTCACAGAGGCAAACGGCGCAGTCAAATGGATCCTTGAGGCGATGATGGCTCTGTAGATGAAGATTGGTAAGGTGTCGATGAAGGACTGGTCGACGCCCGCGTCGTGGAGGTGAAAAAGCTCCTGGAGCTGGCCTTGGAGGGCGGTGGCATTGTCGGCTTCTTCTGGTTCTCTTGCGGTGGTTCTGAGGAGGAATCTGACGAGGAGGTGGATGATTCCGGAGATGAAGAAGATGACGGCTAGAATTACGATGATGAGGAGGATGCTGGGGCTGATTTTGCCCTCGTATTTGGCCGCGGGGACTGGAGGAGGAGGAGGAGGGGATGGGAGAGAGAAAGTCACCTGCTTTGATGAATTCATGGAGACCCAGTCCATGATCAGGTGCGCATGGAGAAGCATAAACACAGGGGAGAATAAGGCCAGAGGCCCAGAGGAGGAGGAAGAAGAAGAAGAAGCAGAGGTGGGTGGGTTAGTGATGGATTCAGTAATGGGAGCCGAGGAGCAGAGAGTTATTAATGAATTGATTGCAATGGAGGAGGGATGAGAAGGCAATAAAAGCTGGAGACAGATGTTGTTGGCTGAAAACTCTTTTTAACTAAAAACTGGGAAATATATCTCTGTGAAACAAAATAAATGGGATTAATTTGTTTAATTTAATAGACTTAAAATTTGACTATTAGATGGCTTCTTCAATGAAAGACAGATGGCAGGCATCCGTGCGCTCTCTTCTTTTTGTTTTCCAAAAAAAAAAAGGTATCGCCGTGAATCCGGATCCTCTACAGTTCTTCCGGGAACTCCAGAGGTGGAGTTCGCAAATTTGCGGATTAACGGAGTGAAATTAGAAAAAGTGGTTAACATGAAAGTTATAGATATCTTCGAGACGAATAACTTTCATGTTGAACATTTTTTGATTTGAAGTCGTTTAGACCCCCGATTTGGGCCCCGAAAAAACCGTCCGCAAATAATTAATTAAATATTTTGCGGACGGTTTTTTTTCGGGGCTCAAATCGGGGGTCTAAACGACTTCAAATCAAAAAATGTTCAACATGAAAGTTATTCGTCTCGGGGATATCTACAACTTTCATGTTAACCACTTTTTCTAATTTCGCTCCGTTAATCCGCAAATTCCACCTCTGCAGTTCCCGGAGGAACTGCAGAGGATCCGAATCCGCCGTATACTCGTATAGGCAGCAGCATGCCCCAAAAAACATTAAATTCCCTTTCCAGTTTAACAATGCACCAAAATTATTAGTATATATTTCATCAATTCATGGCTTCCTTTCTTATTACTTTATTATTATTAATTATACCTTCAAATCTTCAATGGACTAATAAATGGATCACAAAATCATGTTTTTTAGTGGCATCATTTTCTTAAAAAAAATCTAAAATATTTTCTTCTTTGAGGTATAAAATCTAAGGGAAAACATTTCACAAGAGAAAAGAGCAGTTTTTTTTCTGATTATTATTATTATAGACGGTGAGTGAGTGTATTTCTTGGGCAAAGATTACATATTATATCTTTTAACATGAAAAGCATACAATAGTGTAACTTTTTCATTGTTGGACGGAATTTTAAATTGCACTGATCCTGCAAGAGCCTTGACTTGCAATGATCCTGTTTGCCCATATGTGATGTTTTGAACGCCAGCCTTTCTATAATTATGGCCTTCCTCATCTCTTTCTTAATTATAGGATAGATATGAGCAGAAAATTTCTATATATGTTCCCCAGCTATAGTTTCTTTATAAAATAATAATTAGCTGCTCACCTCCAAATTGCCGTTGACCCGACAAAATCAATGACGCCTAAGATATAAATAAAGGTGAACTTGTTTTGAGGTTCTTCATCAAATTCATGTTTAATAAATGATCAAGCCAGCTAAGCATTGTAGCTAATTAAATACATAATTAGCAGTCCTCCTTCAAATTTAAGCATGAGATTCATGTTGAGGTATATGTATATAAGTGCGAATCAGCTTCTTAACGGGTCGGTTAGGATCCGATAGGCATCCAAACCCGTAGTCGGGGATTTAGGGTTTCGCCTATAAATACCCTAGCTAGGGGCAACGGGGAGACCGTTCCAAACTTGACGGTCACGCGGATGCTTCGAGCACTCTAACATTCTCGAAGCACCTCCAGCCCCCGCTCCCGTTCCCGTGACCTAACCCCTGTTCCCGTTTTTTTTTCTTCCGTCCGCCGCCTGTACGCGATCGATCCTGCCTTCGTCGATCGTGAAGGAGAGCCGCTGTGGTCTTGTGGGTCGAAGAAGCCCGCGATCGTCTCCGTGCCGATCGGGATTTATCTGGCACTGCTGCTTTCGTCTCCGTGCCGATCGCGAAGAAGAAGGAGCACGCCGTCGTCGATCGGAAAGCACCGATCTGGGTTTGGATCGCTCTAACCGCCGATTGTTCTCGATCGGTGAAGCCGCTGGTTTTCAAGCCGTTGTGTTCGTCGACGGAAAAAGGAGGATAAGCCGCTGCCCCCGCCGGATCTAGGTCCCAGTGCCCTGAAGCGGTCGATCCCGAAACCCCAGCCGCCGCTCCTGTGCGTGTGAAGTCCGCCGCTATATCCCGCGATCTGGAGGATACCTCCCTGCTGGTCGTTCCTTGTAAGTCCAGATCTACCGTGGTGTTCTTGCTCTAGAGACAATCACTTGATCTCTCAAAGTTTCGTCACTTGGAGGAGCAAATCAATTTTTTTTTTTGCATCAACGTCAACTAGAGTTGATTGAGATCGGAGAAGGGTTGACGAGAAACACTCAAATACTTGGTCTTTGCGGATTCTTGTGCTTGGGTCAAGCTTTGTCGTGGAGTTTTTGTTGCTCGGATCTAGTCTTTGACGATTCGTTCAGTCGGAGAGGAGCGAAACAATTTTTTGCTTGGATTGGATCCGAAGAACTCATCGTCTTCGCGGCTCAGGTGATCTTTTTCTGATATTTTCTGTTTGTGATTTAGATTGTTAGTAGTATACTATCGTTTGGAAGGAGACACACAATGTCAAAGGCGATCAATCACTCTTCTCCCGTGCCGATGATCAAATTGGAGAAATTCTCCAACGCCGAGTTCAGTGCCTGGAAGCGCAACACACAGTTCGGCATGAGTACCTGAACAATCTTCTACACAGTACAGACTGTTTTTGAAGACTTCAAAGGAAGCGAAGATGAAGATCAATGGGTCAACGACGAGGACTTCTGCAGAGACTACATCCTGAATTGCCTCTCCAACAGGCTTGCAGAGACGTACGACAAGATGCAAAGGGCCAAAGAGATCTGAGAAGCCTTAGAGGAGCAATTCAAGGAGAAGGAGAACATGTCCAAGACGCCCTGTGGACAAGTTTATGACATTCACCTTCACTGAGGAAAGAGCAAATCCTACCCAGGTTACTGAGTTCGAAAATCTGGTGGACAAGCTCAACAGTGAGAACATCCCTCTGCCAGATGGTTTTGTTACAGAGGTGATTATTTTCAAGTTGCCCTCGACCTGGTATTCCTTTAAGACTGAGATGTACTGGAAGAAGACGCAGGTGAGTCTTAAAGACCTCAAGCGCTTCATCTGCATTGAGGATGAGAACCGGACTAGGCACGCTATAGAGACGATCAGCAAGCAGTCCTCTACTGCTAACATGATCACGCATCCTAAGCGAAAGCCGAAGCCTGGGAAGACTCGCCCACCGACCAGTGCACCCCGCAGTTGCTGTCACCAGAAAACAGATAAAGAAGAAATTCAAATGCAAGTGTTACAACTGTAATAAGTGGGGTTATTGCGCTTCCGAGTGCCGACAGCACAAACGGGGCGACACCAGCACACCAAAGACTGAAAATCAAGCCAACATGACCGACTTTGTTGCCATGGTCGGTAACGAGACGGCCAGTTCAGAGTGGTGGCTCGACTCAGGTGCTACCTGCCACGTCTGCAACAATCCAAAGCTTCTGGAGGATACAAAAGAGGTGGAAGAGACTGTCACTGTTGCGAATGGAGCTGTAGCTGACGTGCTGAAGGTCGGCAACACTACCCTGACTCTCTCCTCAGGTAAGACTCAAACTCTGAAAAATGTTAAATTTATACCGATATTAGCTGTTAATTCAGTCTCGATTAGTCCGTTGTGCGATGCGGGTATGTCTTTTAACATTAGTGGTGGTCAGGTAACCTTAATGGTTCACTCACATTACTTTGGTTGTGCTTATGTCGTTAACGGGATGTATAGGCCGAGTCTAGCACATGAAGTAGTAAATCAGGTTAGCTCAAATCTGATAGATCCTAAGACTTTACATGCAAGACCAGGACACGTCAATTATAAAAAAACTACTCCTGCTAGCTAGAACTCACAACATACCCCTCGACACAAAAACCAAATTTGAAAAATGAGAAATTTGTGCTCAAACTAAGATAACTAGAACACCATTTAGTCAGGTTTCTAGGAGCACACAATTACTAGAGTTGATACACTCCGACATTTGTGACTATAAAAGTTTTGTCACGCGTGGAGGTCGGAAGTATCTGAAAACTTTTATCGACGACTACTCTAGATTCAGTCACATTTATCTTCTTAAAACCGAAGATGAAGCTTTTGAAAAATTTCGTATATTCAAAAATAGGGTTGAAAATCAACTTGACATGAAAATAAAAAGACTAAGAAGTGATAGAGGAGGAGAATACGTCTCGGGGGAGTTCAGAGATTTCCTTGCCAGCAATGACATAATCCCTTAAACCACCGCTCCTTATTCCCCACAATCCAACGACATCGCTAAAAGAAAAAATAGAACTTTAACAGAAATGTTGAATTCTATGTTGCTGACTGCTGGTATGCCTGCGACCTATTGGGGTGAAGCCGTCCTCATGTCAAATCACATTCTTAATAAAGTCCCCCATACAAAGTTGATTAAGACACCCTATGAGCTTTAGTTTAAGAGGCCCCCTAGATTTGACAATCTTAAGACCTGGGGCTGTATCGCTTATGTTAGGATACCAGACTCTAGAAGAGCTAAGATTGGACCCAGGACAAATACCTGCGTCTACATAGGATGTGCAGATGATAATGCTGCAGACAGGTTTCTGGATCTCTCCACAAATACTGTAATAGAATCAAGAGACGCTGTCTTCTTTGAGGATAAGTTCCTTAAGGACAAGAACTTGACATTGCCAAGTCTGCCAGCCACTAGTACTGAGCCTTTAGCTGGGCCAGGACAACGTAACTTTGACACCGAGCCTGTAGACACGAGTGGTTTAGATACCAGAAGGCTATCTAATAGAGAGAAAATGCCTAAAAGCTTCGGTACAGATTTCGTGACTTACCAAGTTGAAGCTGATCCATCCACTTATAAGGAAGTGATGCAATCTAGAGACTCTCTATTATGGAAAGAAGCCATAGATGAAGAGATGAACTCTCACATGCAGAATAACACATGGACTTTGGTCGATTTGCCCAAAGGGGATAAAACCATTGGCAATAAGTGGGTTCTGAGGAAGAAGATAATTCCTGATGGGAGTATCGCTAAATACAAAGCACGTCTAGTTGTCAAAGGCTTCACTCAAGTGAGTGGTGTAGACTACTTTGATATATACTCACTTGTATGTCACTATGCGACAATTAGGATTCTTCTCGCACTAGCATCTATTGAACACTACACTGTTCATCAGATGGATGTCAAGACTGCATTTCTTAATGGAGATCTGACTGAGGAGATCTACATGAACCAGCCTGAAGGGTTCGTCATAAAAGGTCTAGAAACTAAGGTCTGTAAGTTTATTCCATAACTGATGAAACGTCACCTAAAATGTGGCATGAGAAATTTGACACCTGTATCCTTGGCCACCAGTCTATGCTAATCTGTCGTACGTGACCAACAAATGCCCTATTCTTGTACGTATGACCCTATTTGGGGCACATCAGTCAGGGAAAATGTGAAATTATCCTGACGACACAATTTAACATAAACACCTAGGTTGAAAACCATCCTAGGAATGGTTTCACAACGACAGTAGGGGTCACCAGACTCGCTGGGTGCAATTACTTTTTCTCAGAAAAGTGCGCATTCAGACTGCCAAGCGCCACTCTCGTACACCTACAATGTACAGAACACCAAAAAGGGGACCGTACACAAAAAATTGCA